>JAAALK010000290.1:49477424-49712170 GCA_019279435.1 Zizania palustris | reverse complement strand
CTCTTTTTTGCAGAAGTCTACAGCCGAAGGATTCTTCGCTTTTCTCTCTGGGCTCTTTTTTGCAGAAGTTACCAGCCGGAGCTTGGACTTCGCAGAATTTGGCCACCTTCGGCTCTTTTTACGGAAGTCTGACAAGATGCAGCTTGGACTCCGCAGATTTTGGCCACCTTCGGCTCTTTTTACGGAAGTCTACCAGCCGAAGCTTGGACTCGTAGAATGTGGTATTGGCTCTTTTACGGATGCCTACAAGGTATCAGCGTGGGCTCCGGATGGATTTCAGCCACCACACCGGAGGCTTCGACTTTATGGGTTCGAAGTCCGGAAATACAACCAGCTTAATGACACTTCCCTCTCGATCGACTTCTGTCCCAGCGCGTCCGCTCGGGAAACTAGGAGTGTCAAGGGGAAGGCAACCATCAGGGTGTATGCTTTATTAATTTAGAGGTGATTACAAGCGAATTACAAGGAGCCCTTATGCGAAGTATCGCTTTAGGTGCTCCGCATGCCAAGTATGTGCTAACTCTTCACCTTCTAAATTAGCTAATTTAAATGAACCAGGGCGCCCCGAGCGGACGATTAGATATGGACCTTCCCATTTATTGCCTAACTTCCCTGGTGCTATAATGCTTCGTAGAACAAGATGACCCGGTCTTAACTCGCTGAGCTTAACCTTCGGGTCATACCAAGTCTTCGTCTGCTGATGATACTTTGATAAGTTAGCTACAGCTCGAAGCCTTGTCTCTTCTGACAAATCTAACGAAGCTTGTCTTTCTTCTTCTATGTCTGGTTCGGTGCTGCGAAGTGATCCTCCTTTGAGCTCCGTTGGAGTCATAGCTTCATCTCCGAATAGTAGTCTGAACGGAGTAAAACCTGTGGACCTTGTTTGCGTAGTCCGAATGGACCACAGAATCTTCGGAAGCTCTTCGGTCCACAGTCCCTTTGATAATCCTACTATTCTTCGATTTAGCCCTGATAAGATATTTCCATTGGCTCGCTCAACTGCTCCATTTGACTGAGGATGTCTCACTGCAGCAAAACATAGTTGAATGCCTAAGTCTTCGCAAAACTTCCTGAAAGGTTCTGCGTCGAACTGTGTTCCATTATCAACTGTGAGATATCTAGGCACTCCGAACCTGCAAATAATGTTTTTCCAGAAGAATTTCTGTACATTATTCGAAGTGATAGCTGTTAAGGGTTCTGCTTCCACCCACTTAGAGAAATATTCAATAGCTACCACTGCGAACTTCAGATTTCCCTTTGCTAACGGAAAGGGACCAATTAGATCCATACCCCATCTGGCCATAGGCCATACCGGAGCAATGACTTGAAGAGCTGTTGGTGGGCGATGACTCCGTCGACCCATCCACTGACATCCTTGACAAGTGCGGACCAAGCTCTCCGCATCAGCTGTTATTGTGGGCCAATAAAGCCCCTGGCGAAGTGTTTTTCCTGCCAGAGCTCTAGGGGCTAAATGACTTCCACAAAGGCCTTCGTGAATTTCTCGAAGAATTTCTTGGCCTTCGGCTTGAGATATACATCGGAGTAGAGGGGAACATACTCCGGCCTTGTATAATATACCGTTGATTAACTGATAGTTTCTTGCTCTGAGCTTTAACCTTGACAATTGGGGCTCTTCGGGCAAATTCGTTCCTCCTTGCAAGATTTCTATGATTGAATCTTTCCAATCTGCACTAGGAATGCAGAGAATCTCTGCAGAAGCAACTTGTGGCACCGAAGGTATATTGAGCTCCTCATAGAAAGCTTCGTCAGGCACATCCACAGCTCCGGCAGCAGCCTTCGCTAAATGTCCGCTTGCACGTTTTCGGCTCTTGGTATACTCCGAATGGAAATACCCTTGAAATGTGCTTCGATCTTGCGAATTTCTTCCAAGTACTTTGCAAGCTGTGGATGTCGGACTTGAAAACTTTTGTCTACGTGCCCTGCTACTATCTGAGAATCTGTTTTTATAATTATTCTTGTAGCCCCTAGAGCACGTGCTTTCCGGAGTCCCAATAATATTCCTTCGTACTCCGCTATATTATTGGTAGACTTAAAGTTGAGTCTTGCGGAGTACATTGCTCTTTGTCCTGACGGAGAAATTAATACTGCCCCAATGCCTGCTCCGGATGCTTGGAAAGCCCCATCGGAGTAAATAGTCCAGACTCCGTCATCTGATTTCTCCGGAGTCAACTTCGCAGGTGGAGTCCACTCTGCTACGAAGTCTGCTAGGACTTGAGATTTGATAGCTGTCCTTGCCAGGAAAGATATGCCGAAAGGTGCTAGTTCTACTGCCCACTTTCCAATTCTTCCAGTGGAATCTTTGCTTCGGAGCATATCTCCTAAAGGATACGAAGTTGGTACAATTACATTGTGAGCCAAAAATAATGTCTTAGCTTCCTCGAAGCCATTATCAGAGCATAAACGAACTTCTCAAGTTCGGGAGTATCTTGTCTTCGCTCCTGACAATGCTTCGGATACGAAATAGACAGGATTTTGGACCAACTTCCCATTGATATCAGCTTCTCTGACAAGGACTGCGCTGACTGCTGAGCCTGTGGCTGCAAGATACAGAAGTAGGGTTTCGTCCGCAATAGGCACCGTAAGTGTAGCAAGATTGCTGAGATAATCTTTTAATATCTTCGAAGCTTTTCTGACACTCCGGTGTCCATGCAAAAATCTTCGGACCCTTTCAAAGCTTTAAAGATTGGCAAGCTCCTCTCCGCAGACCTGATAAAAACCTGCTAAGTGCGGCCAGACGTCCGGTCAGCTTTTGCACTTGCTTTACATTCTCCGGAGGAGCCATCTTCTGCAGCGCAGTTATTTGAGTAGGGCTAGCTTCAATTCCCCTGCTTGAAAACTAAGTACCCTAACAACTTTCCAGCCTTAGCTCCGAATATACATTTTTCGGGGTTAAGGCGGATCCCACATGCCCGAAGGCTATTGAATGTTTCTGCTAAGTCTAGGCTATGTTGGTGCTTTAAAGCACTCTTTATTACAATATCATCCATATAGGCCTCCACATTGCGACCTAGTTGATGACCTAGAGCCTTAGCAACTAATCTTGAAAAAGTAGCTCCGGCATTTCTTAGGCCGAAGGGCATTCTTACATAGCAGAAGACTCCCGAAGGAGTTACAAAGCTCGTCTTGATTTCATCTTCGCGCTTCAACCATATTTGATGATAGCCGGAATAGGCGTCAAGGAAGCTTAGTAACTCCGAACCTGCAGTGGAGTCAACTAGTTGATCAATTCGGGGCATGGGGTAGGGGTCACGTGGGCACGCTTTATTCAAAGATGTGAAATCAATGCACATGCGCCACTTTCCGGAGGACTTCTTCCTGACGAAGACTGGGTTTGCTAACCATTCTGTATGGGCCACTTCTCTGATAATCCCAGCCTTCAACAGTTTCTCAACTTCGTCCTTAGCTAGAGCAGCTCTCTCTGCGGACATCTTCCGGAGCCCTTGTCGAACAGGCCGGGCCTTCGGGTTTACAAGCAAGCTGTGCTCAATAATATCCCGATCGACTCCGGTGATATCTTCGTCAGACCAAGCGAAGACATCCAAATTCTCTTCTACAACCTTTTCCAAAGAAGTTGCAACTTCGGGAGGTAAATCTTTACCAAATTGAAAAGTGTATTCTTTACCATCTTTGACAATGACCTTCGTTGCAATCTCTCCTTCGGGACTTGGTCTTGGAAATGACTTCTTCGAGGCTTCGGAGGAGGCTGAAAAAATTTCTCCATTATCTTGGACATTGTTTACTTGCCTCGGATCAAGAGGAGGACCATGACCATATTCTGCTCTCCGGGCTATGGCTTGATCTCCGAAGATTGTCAGAACTCCTAACTGTGTGGGCATCTTCATGCACAAGTAGTTGTGATGCGCCACTGCTCCGAACTGATTCAACATGCCTCGCCCAAAGATAACATTATAAGCATACGGAGCATCTACCACATCAAAGATAACTTCCTCAGTTCGGGCTAGTAAACCTTCTCCGAAGGTTACTTCCAGGCCTATCTGGCCAAGTGCATCTAGCGGAGGTCCTGCGAAGCCTTGCAGAGGACGAGCCGCTGGGAGGAGATGCTTCCGGGAAATGCATAACTGATCGAAGGCTTGCACAAATATGATATCTGCCGAGCTACCTCCGTCAATTAGCACCCTTCGGACTTCTGTTCCTGCAATATCAGCAGTAATAACCAATGGATCTGCGTGCGGGAACTTGATACCAGCTGCATCCTCCGCAGAGAAAGATATTGGAACATGAGACCACTCCGGCATTGCAGCTGCAGATGACGAAGTCCCAATGTGGCCCACTTCTCGGACATACTCTCTTCGCTGTCTCTTGGACATGCTTCCGAGGGTACCTCCTCCGGAGATAGGGAGAACTACTCTCTTCCCTCTATCTTGCCCTTCTTCTTGCTTCGGAGGTGGCATAACATTGGCCACCGGAGGATGCCTTGCAGCATCAAAATTTTCTATCCGCGCCACAGCCTGGACCGGCTCCGAGCGCACTGCTGCTGCTGGACTTCGGTCGGTACTACCTCGACCCGAAGTTCTCTCCAAGTATTCTCCCCGAAGGGTAAGAATAGCCTTGCAGGTGTCAGTTGCATGGCTTCGGTTCTCTCCATGAATACAGCAAAAAAGGGTCTGGCCTTTGCCAGCCGTTTTCCCTGGCGGCCTCCAGCCGCTGGACTTGTTCCCCGCAGACTGTGGAGCTCTTGGTGTAAACTTCTGCGGGGGTGCAATGTTTAAGACCTCAGAACGAGGGTGCTTTTGCCCTCTTCTTCTATCATGTTGCACTTCGGGGACTGATTCTTGCGGCTGAACCGGAGTCTTGACCTCTGCTTTAACTTCTGTCAACACTGTCGAAGTAGCAGTAGTCCTCCGAAGCCAACCTTCTTCCGACTTCGAATACTCCTCGAAGTACGACATCAACTGTGATACTGTGGTGATGCTCTTCCGATGCAATTTATCCAGAAGGCCTTTATGACTGACACCTTCCCGAGCCGCATCAACCACCGAGGATGTGGACAGCCCCCGAATTTGCGACTTCGTGTGAGCGAAGCGCTTGAAGTATTGCCTCAATGTTTCTCCGGGGAGCTGTTTCACTTGGAAAAGGCTTCCTGTAGACATGGGGGGAACGAAGGTGCCCTGAAAGTTACTTATGAACTTCTTCTTCAACTGTAACCATGACATGATTGATCCTGGTTTTAAAGACCAGAACCATCTCAACGCCACTCCTTCAAGGGCTAACGGGAAGCACTTCGCCATAGTATCTCTGTCTCCGCCACTAGCTTCGATTGCTAGGGCATAAGAGCGTGCAAACTCACTAGGATCTTCGTCTCCGGCATACTTGCAAAGCTTCGAAGCTTTGAACCTCGGATCGAAGCGAACCTTCTGAAGCTCGGGATGCAACGGAGATTCATTGTCGTAAGAGGCGTTCTCCGGAGCTTCGGGATAATCAAGATCGTCGTCTTCATGCACTTCGGGGATAGCTGGGGTGGCTTGAGGACGAAGCCTATTCGCAGCCTCTTGTCGCCACCTTGCTACCTCGGCTTGAAGATTGGCCATTTGAGTGGCCATGTCTCCAAGGCTATCTTCATCTCCTCCGGAAGGACCTTCCGGGTCTTGAGAACTGGTATGATCAGTTCGAATCGGAATGGAGGGTGGCAGAGTGGCTCCGGGCGGTCGGAGTGTAGAAGGGGTTGGTGGAGAGGTTTCGTATCCTCGAGGGATAGAAGCCCCTTGCGGAGTTTGAGGTGGAGGGATAGTCGAAGACCCTCCGACTTCGACTGTGTCGAAGGGTATCTCTCCGGAGATCCGAGAGGACCTCCGAGTGGGATTGCGAGGTGCGCTCCGCTTAGGAGGCATGATGCAAGAGGTTGGTAGAGAACGAAGTTTTTTGGACTAAGTTCCCCACGGACGGCGCCAACTGTTGGCGTAAAATATTACGCTAACAGGTTTCTGTAGAAAAGAAACTAACAAACGAAGTGTTTGCGAAGCAAACTGTTCTAAGCCTCCGAAAGGATAATAACTTAGAATAGTTCGAAAGTGTGTATTGATTCACTTGTAATCGGTCCTCATTACAGGATGAAATGGGGGGTATTTATAGGCCTAAACATTAAGGAAAAGACCTATTTACCCCTTTATTACAACCGACATTAAGGAAACTATTCGGTTTCCTTAATAGGGCTAAAATGGTAAAAGACTAATTCAATAGGATAGAAGATAAGTCTTCCATCTTAGCTGGCAGAAAAGATCCTGAAGAGCTTTGGTTCGAAGACATACTTCGAACCAATGCCTGTCTTCGGGCTTCGAATCAGGTTCCAGGCCACCTTCGAAGATGACCTTCGGACAATCTTCGAACTGGTTGGCTGTCTTCATGCTGCTTTGGCAATAACCCCGAAGATGAGATATTTTCCCCCAACAGTCATACAGATCGTCCTAAGGAGTTCACAAATTCTGAGTCAAGAGATGGATGATTTATGGTAGGTGAACAAATAAAGAGTATTGGGAATACTGCTCGTGGCTTGCTGTGCTATTAGCTCACTAAGATTGCTAAAAGATAACGGGGGCATGTGTTGACACCCAAATTTGGCATTAATGGTCGAAATTGTCGAAATATCAAGTTTTGGTAATTTGGGCCAAAAATATGCCTTCCCTGGAACAGGACGGTCAGACCGGCCCAATGGGTCCAGTCAGACTGGCCCAAGTCTAGAATTAGAGATAAAGTTTGATTTCATACTGTTTTTATCTATAAATAAATCCTAACCACTTTTGGCCAAATCCTACTCAGTTTAGGAGTCGGGGAACATGAGACCAAACCCTATAAATATAGGGGTGAGGCCAATTCAAAGGTTATCTCCACAGATCAACTCAAAACCCTAGTTTTGAATCGTACCTTTACTTTTCAATCTACCTTTTTCCCTAGCATTACTTTACTCCTAGCAAATTGTACGTACTTCGCCACGCTACAGCGAGTTCTTCATGGGTTTGATCCAAAAACCTTATGTTTCACCCTCATACAGGTTTTCTATCATTTTATCGGGTTTTACTAGTAATTTGGTCTCCTGACCTAATTACAGTAGTTTTTTGGTGTTTTTGCAGTGTTTCATCATCACCATCTTCTCCAAGAAGTTTGGTCGTCATCCATCCACAGCAAGACGGTCACCGGAGCCCCAGAGATCATTTCTAGGAGCCATCGGTCCGACCGAAGGCCACCCTTCAGTTCGACCGGCCTGTGCCACGCCATCACCAAGAGCACAAACATGTAACAGTCCGACCAGACGTATAAGGCCGGTCTGACCGGACCTCATAGAGGGATTCGGGGCGCTCCACATCAACGCCGGAGGGCACCCCCGAGCGGCACCCGTACCCTTCTGTCCGACCGGGCGCCGGATGCTGGTCTGACCGGCTGGGAGACCGAACCCCCCCTTCGGTTGTCTCCACGACGCACTCCAAAGGGCACCCTTCACACACCCTTGGTTGGACCAGGATTCACCCCCTCCGGTCTGACGACCGAAGGCCAAAGCCCCCTTCGGCCAATACTTCGCACTGGAGGCTGCTTCACGTCGCAGCAAGTGAACCTGGGTCAAGCGGGAGGCTTGATGCCAGGCGAGCAGGGAGCTCGGTCACGAAGGCTGCGTGGGGTCGAGGTTGGTCCTCGGGTGTAGGACCGAAAGTAGCGACCAGAGGGGGGGTGAATGGGTGCGTAAAAAATTCTTTCGAATCAATGGCCTACTCCCAACACCCAACGCACCTCAAAAGACTTAGCAGGAAAAACGTAAATAGATCGTCAAAGTATAAATGTATCTAGCCTATAAACAACCGGTGTCCTAGTCAAAGAAACACCAACACAGTGCTTAAAGGCAGATTAGCAAAGCATTTTAAAAAAACTAGGCAGATCAAGGTTCACAGAAATAACTCATCACAACAATTAATTTGAGTATACGTAAAAAGTGATGAGTCTTACTGTTCAAACATTTGTCTCCTGTTCGGTACTTGTCGAAGCCTGTAGAGTCGAAGTCTGCTTCGACATCCTTTGTCGAAGGCTGACGAAGTCGAAGCCTGTTCGGAGGATTCGTGCAAAGCCTAAGTAGTAGATGTCGAAGCCCGTGTGAAGTATGCAGTATCGAAGCTTGTATTGAACGACCCGAAGCCTGCTTCGAAGTTGACGTGCAAAGGCCGACGGAGTCGAAGCTAGTTCGAAGTGGTTATGCGAAGCCCGCCTCTTCGAAGTGTATACTCCGAAGAGCAGAAACGTAATGATAGTGAAGAGTGCTCAGGCGAAGTCAGCAATTAAACAAACACCTTCGAACCAACCCACACTCCGAACCAGAAAGCACAAAAATCGAAGTTACTCAAGAATTACCGAAGCTGTTAGACCTACAGCAACACAGGCTTCGCTTTCTAAGATTTTCTTCGAACACGTGAAATCTGAGAACTTTGACTCAACCAGTACTTTGCTTGCAGAGCAAAGGAAGTTCGAAGCCTGTAGCGAAGCTTGCACAGAAAAGCCACGAAAGCACTGTCGAAGCTTGTATTTCGAAGAACCTTCGCAAAGCCAGCTTCAGACCGAAGTTCACAAAGGCAGAAAACAAGAATCGAAGTATGCTTCGAAACAAGAGACTTCGAAGTCGAAGTGCCTTCGCATGGGGACTAGAAAACATACCTTCGCATAACTCAGGAAAAACTTCGCATTAGACTTCGAACGAGACACATACAAAGTAGTCTGCCTTGATAGAGCCAACGTGGAGCGATGCCTACTTCGATAGGAACAATAGAAGGGAAAGACAACTGGCGAAGGCTGTGGATAAAAAACCTTCCGCACACTACTAGCACAAGCTAGGTAGCCTTTGAACTCTGCCGCTAGTAAAGCAGGCTGTTCATAGGCCTGCTGCAACTATGAGACAAGACAAAACAGCAAGAAATCCATAGTGTACAAAAAGCAAAGAATCACACCATAAAACCGATGCACAAACTTTTGCTACTGTGATCTCCTCATGTTCAAAGCAGTACTCAAGTGCCTAGCATATAGCTAGAACCAGAACCAGATAACTAGGTACTACTTTATGAAACAAGACATGCCAAATTTTAAATATCTAGGAAGAAATCGATCGGTAGAACAAAAAATCCCATGCGACAGAAGAACTGGATAGGCACGCAAAATGAGAAGAATAAAATCGCAGCGTGATGTTCTGTGATTCGGTGAGAAACAAATCACGAAACAGACGAACCAGTGAAGAACAGAGGCAAGAAACTGGTGGCGGCGCTCTCACGGAACAGGAAGAGAACGAACAGAATAAAGCCAAAAGTGACCCAAACTTTAGTGAAAGTAAACTTGATTTCAGACTGGGTAACCCTAACCCTAGGGATTGGTGCCCTATTTATAGGTAGCCCAATAGCCTAGGAATATTCCAACAGACCCTTAGGGTTTTTTTACATACACTGAAATATATGGAAAAGACCAAACTACCCTTAGGATATTTTTACAGACTCAACTGACTGACTGTGGGCCTAGGGACAAAATAGTAAACTCCTATTTACAGATGACTTATCCGGAAGCAGAGATTTCGTAGCGACTACGGCTTCGCTCCAGGACGGTCCATTCCAAGATCAGCGGTCGTCAGTTTTGCGTCGAAACTAACAAAGCGTCCACCGACTTTGCACCAGGTACCCGGATTGGGCCGGCCCGATTCCACAGCTCTCTCAGCCCGGCAATCACTCATCGCCCATGTACCTGAGTCAATCCTGGTCAACAGCCCAGTGGATCCTCTGTTGCTCCTAGCCCATGTACCCGGATTGGGCCAGCCCGACTTCGCGGCCCCTCTGCCTGACAGTCGCTCGCTGCCCGTGTACCTGAGTCACAAGCGGCCCAGACGCAACATGTCTTCTCCTCTCTTTGTGTCTTCTTTGACTTCCGTTGACAATGACTCATCACATCTGGAGCCATGAGGCCCACACTCTTCAGCATGGCTCCTCAATCTCTCCCTTGATGAGTGCATTGTCAACACTTCTCTTGATCAGCTCTCCAGTACCTGTGAACACACGTGTAAACACGAAAACAAAGCACAAGAAAACAAAGAAGAAGAAAATAAAGTAAAAGTTTAACCCTGATGACCAAAAGCCAAACAAAAGCAAGAAAGCGGTCATTATGGTTAACTAAAAATAAAAGCTCAAAACGAGTGCAATCTTAGAATTATCAACAAGGATATCAAAAGAGTAAGGACAAACGGGACAAAAACTCCCCGTGAAACAAATCCCAGAGAAAGCCAAAACTCCCCCTTAAACTCTTCTCCCAAAATTTCTCCCCCTTGTTGACAATTGAACTCATCAAGCGAGACTTAATACACTCTAAAGAGACACAGACTCCCCCTGAAATGCAACTCCCCCTCAAAATATGCAATGAATGCAACTGGGGTGCAGGTGGAGTGAAGAAAGCATGCTTCTCAGATATGATTGACTGCAATTACAACATCTAACAGGTATAGCAAAAGACATACTATCTAAGACACATGGCATGATTAGTGCAACAGATGATATCTAAAGAAAGTCATTTAGCACACATTTTTCAATTTTTGCAAACAAAAACATCACCATATTTTCCAGTTGACAAGCAAAGTAAAGCATGAGATGCAGAAGCCAATTGATATCTACCAAGATAAGCATTATCCAAAACAAAGTGCTTCAGCAAACTTGTTGTCTTTTTAATTTTCAGGTTTTTTTTTCATTTTCCTTTTTCATTTTTGCCAGGGGTTATTTGCATGTCAAACCTTATGTTGACCGACCAAGTCAAGCCTAGGCCAAAAATGGACCATTAGAAGCTTACGACATTGGTCTTGGCATACACTACACTGTCCTAGTTCATACCAAAGTGCTATGGTAAGCAGTCCAGAACAATGCAATGCGACAAAGCAAACCCACCTGGATCTTTTCAACTCAAGCATAAAAGGAAGGAATTTTCATTTTTCTGATTTTTCATCATTTTTATAGCACATTTCCATGTTTAAAGCATAAAGATGTCCAAGTTGCATATTTGCATCTAAGTAAGGAACTAGCTACAAGGCATGTAATAGATAACAAAAGCATTCAGCTTACACATGCTAGTTACCAGAATCAATGGTGATCATTTTTCAATTTTTAAAGGATAAAAGCCATGCATATGACATATATCAGACATATCAAGTGAACTGAAGCAAAGCATGATCATCGACAAGTAATCAAAAGCATGTACCAGCTAGAATAAGTAAAGCAGATCAATCATATAACAGAAGCAGGCTCAAAGTGTGATATGTGAATATGGATGATATGAACACACACAAAAATACTCAAGAAAAGAGTAAACAAGAAAGAAGACTGACGCAAAATATCCTAGAAAGGATACACAACACCCAAATCCCCTCGCAAACGCTCAAAAGTAGACTGATCTAGGGGTTTGGTGAAAATGTCAGCAAACTAATGATGAGTATCAACATGATCAAGGTCAATGACACCTTTCTCATATTGATCCCTCAGAAAGTGAAAGCACACATCAATGTGTTTGGTTTTTGAATGGAGACAAGGGTTTTTCCCTACACTAATAGCACTAGTGCTGTCGCAAAACAAAGGAACTCTGGTAGGAAAGAACAACCCAAAATCTCACAACGTGGAAATCATCCAAACCAACTGTGAGCAGCAGCTAGCAGCAGCTAGCAGCAGCTACATACTCAGCCTTAGTGGTTGATAGAGCAACTCCAGACTGCTTTCGAGAAGACCAAGAAACAAGAGACGAACCAAGAAACTGGCAAATACTGGAAGTCGACTTGCGATCCAACCGGCACCCACCAAAGTCAGCGTCCAAAAAGCCAGATAAATCAAGAGATGATGATGCTGAGTAATAAAGACCAAGATCAGGCACATAGGTGAGATACCTGAAAATGTGCTTGACAGCCTGCCGATGAGACGTGCGTGGTGAAGACTGGAAGTGCGCGCACAGTCCTACGGCGAACTGTATGTCTAGCCTCGTCGCCGTTAAGTACAGCAGCGAACCAATCATCCCTCGAAACTCTCTCTCATTGACCTTGACGCCACTCTCGTCCTTGTCCAGGCCCCCTGATGTGCCCATTGGGGTCTGAGAAACCAAGGGTTGGTTTCAGAGTCTGTGATGAGTGATTGACAGATTTTATCTTATGATTCGAAGGGGTCCCTCCGAAGGGGTTCATAGGTTGTTTCTCCGAAGAGGTTCAGAAGTTGTTTCACCGAAGGGTTCGGGGCTCTGGTTGTTGCAGCTGTTGCAGCGGAGTGTGCCTATCGGAGGGGTCCGACAGTACACGATGACTGAGTTGTATCGAAGGGCTCGGTACTTTGGGCGGTACACTGGAGTGTGTATCGGAGGTTGTTTACCCGGAGAGGTCTCCGGGGTACTAGATACAATTGTCTGATTGTCTGTGGTGCGCAGGTGACTTCGGAGGCGACAGACGGTTCGTAGCAAGTGAACCTAGGTCAAGCGGGAGGTTTGATGCCAGGGGAGCAGGGAGCTCCGTCACGAAGGCTGCGAAGGGGTCGAGGTCGGACCTCGGGTCGAGGTGCGCCAGGAGAAGGCAGTAAGTGCAGAGTGTGGCTCTAGCTGAAGGTACTCTGAGACAAAGTCCTTAGAGGCGAGGCACTTCGAAGGGTACTCTGAATGGAGTGACTTCGGAGTATGGTGGAACAAGTCCTCAGCAATGAGGCAAGGCATTCGAAGTGTGCTCCGGAGGGAGGCACTCAAAGGTATACCCGACGAAGGTCTCAGAAGTCGAGGTGCATTGAAGGCATGGTCCGGGTGAGGATCGTCGAGGAGTGTGCTCGGGGAGAGACAATGCGATGAAGTGCTCATGGAATGCTTCATGCGGAGGCCTTGGACGAAGGAGAGACTTCGAAGGATGGTACTCCGAAGGTGGGGCTTCGGAGTAAGGGTGACTTCGGAGTGAGGCTGGCTCCGGAGTGAGGTAGGCTCCGGAGTGAGGCTGGCTCCGTAGTGAGGTTGACTTGAGGTACTTCGGCCATGCATGGCTTCGGTACACGGACTGACGGAGTTCGAGCTGGGAGAAGCTACGAAGCCGTGGTGGTCCACTCCGAAGGTGTTGGTGCGAAGGCCCAAGGGCTTTGACGGCTTCGGCTCAAAACCATCACTGTATCGAAGGCTGACTTCGGTGAAGCGAAAGCCGTCAGGCTCAAGGCTTCTCACCTAAGCTGGTGCTGTCCCCTCTGCGAAGCTGACAAAAGAAGCCTCCAAATAAAGTAGACTACCAGTTGTACCCCCATTTTCTGATGAGACAAAACCGGTGTAAACCTTAGGGGTAAAATAGTCTATTCACAGGGCTGAATAGTGCCTATAAATAGTGGAGACTAGCTAGGTCACATCAACACTTTGAGCAGCCATTGTGGAACTCCTGTGCTAGCCGCCACACTCTTTGTATTCATCCTGTGAGTTCATTTTGTGCTCCCTGTTCAAGCAATGAAGTTTTGATTCTGTTTTCATTTACTGCTTGAACTTGTAAGCGTACTTCACTGCATACTTTGATTTCTCTATGCACCTTCTTCTTGTGAGTTTTTCTGGAGAGGTGTGTGAGAAGTCTATCTGGGTGAAGTGTGTTTTTCAGTGTCTGTTCGCTCTGTGTAAACTGGAGGCTAGACCTCTCTGATTACTAGCGAAGCACTGTCTCTGTGCTGAATCGAAGCCCGTTTTCTTCCCTTGTCGAAGTCCTCAACGAAGTGTGTTCAGTGTGTGTTTAGACCTTTAAAGTATGAAGCCCAGCACCAGTTGCTGTTGCTGAGTATTTGGTCGAAGTCTGCAGAGGGAAGTCTGCTATTGGGAAGAGTGAGGTGTGAAGCCTGCTCGAAGGCACCCAGTGTGTTGAAGCCTGCACTGAATTAGCAGAGTTGATCGAAGTCCTCAGAGGGAAGTCCGCTCTTGCGAAGGGTCAAGTGCGAAGCCTGCTTGAAGGCACCCTGTGTGTGGAGCCTGCACTGACTTAGCTGAGCTGAATTTTCGGGGTTGTGGGTGCAGCGAAGTCTTCTTGGCTTTGAACTTTTGCTCCTTGCGAAGCCTGATTTCGGAGCTGTGAAATACCTCCAAACCAGAACTTCGAAGGGTATGCTCGAAGCCTGTTCCGCAAAAGACAGAACTAAAACAGAAGGCTATTTCTAGCCTGAAATTTTAAAAGCTCCCATTCACCCCCCTCTGGTCGCCGTTTTCGGTCAAACAATTCGTATCAGAGCGGGTTAAGATCACCAGTTGACCTTAACCGGTTTTGTGATCTATTGGCGACATGGACAGAGTTAGTAAAATACCTCTGTTCGATGGGACGGACTTTGCATACTGGAAGGTGCGCATGGAGGCTTACTTGCTAAGCTAAGGAAATGCAATTTGGGAGATTGTGGACTCATAATACTCCATCCCAGAAACTCGCACCTCTCAAACTGAGAAGAATCAGTATAATGCCAACTCCAAGGCAAGAAATATATTGTTCAACGGTTTGAGTAGAAGTGAGTTTGACAGGGTTCAGCACCTTAGGACAGCTAGGGAAATTTGGACAACACTCACTATTTTTCATGAGGGCTCTACTCAGATTAAGGCTAGACGCCAAAGCACATACAATCAACAGTATCAGTTGTTTGTGTAGGCATCTGGTGAATCTATAGATGCCATGTTTTCTCGCTTTGATGCAATAGTGAGTAACTTGCGGTCCAACGGGACGCTTGCTTACAATGATCATGATAGTATCAAGATTCTCTATGCTCTTGATCGTAGCATATGGGAAGTGAAGATATCCAGCATTGAGGAGTCCGCAGGTTATGACACATTGACCTGTGATGAGCTCTTCAACAAGCTGAAGTCCACAGAGATTGCCAAGGCATCTCTTGTAGTGCATAGGAACTTTTTGCTACAGCCATTGGCACTAGTTTCTAGCACTAGCCGTGGCACCACTGCAGAACCAAGCACATCTGGCACTTGTGTTTTTGCAGATGGTTTTGCTTTGTCCTCCCTGGTCTCCATCACTAAGGAGCAAGTGGATACTCTGGATGACGATGAGCTTGCTCTCATTGCCAGAAGGTTCACCCGTTTTCACCATGAGAGACGGGATCAGAGGAGAAGTGGTTTTAGTGGTTGTTTTGAGTGTGGTGACACTTCTCACATCAAGGCCAATTGCCCAAAACTCAAGAAGAGAGATGAGAGTGAGCGCCCCAGATAGCACAAAAAGGAGAGGAAACCCTTTGTGAAGGACAAGCGTGGCAAGGTGGCTAAGAGGGTAGCCAAAGCCACTTCCAGAGCATTTGTTGCTTCTCTCAGTGACATCGACACTTCCTCAACTGAGGAGTCGAGCTCTGAGGAGGAGGAGTCTCCAAGGAAGGAGGAGAAGAAGGACAAGAAGGGACGAGATTTCACCGGCCTTTGCTTCATGGACGACAGCGATTACAGCGGCGATGAGCTTGACTCATCTGAGGTACCACTATCCTATGACCAGCTTTCAATTAAATTAGATGAATTGAATGAAGTAGTTCTTGGTCAGGATAGATTACTTGTGCAAGCCGATAGAGATAGAAAAGAACTTAGACTTAGGCTAGAATCTGTTTCTACTGATTATGCCATGCTTAAGTCTAGGATTAATGATGCTGAATGTGAATCTTGTACTGTTGTCATGGGTGAGCTTGCTCAGTTGCGTTCTGTACATGCTCAAACTCTATCTGAGCTTGAGACTGCACAGAAGCAGCTTTTGATGGTTGATTCTAGTCCTCATGATATAATTGAATGCATGAATTGTTCTTTATTACATGAAAGCATTGATTTACATTATAAGCATGTTCATAATTTAGAGGCTAGATTGGATAGGGCCGGTAGTTCTAAGGATGTGCAACCTGTGTGTGACACTTGAATAACCCTTAAGGACTAGCTAGGCACTGCTAGAGAGCGAGCTGAGAACCTCATGACTGAAAATAAATACCTTCTTTCTGTGGTTAACAAATGCACTGAGGGAAAGGGTAGGATGGATTTGCTCTTGGCCAAGACCAAGATGTGTGCTGATAGGGCAGGGTTAGCTCTAGGATTGGGTTTTGAGAGGACTCCCTCAGACAGTGAGAACAAAACTGTTTTTACCTCACCCACTACCTTAGAGAAAGAAAGAGCCCTATTAGACACTCCATCAACCAAAAAGCCTACCCGAACTCCAAAGAAAACAACTCCTCCTACCAAGAAAATTCCTCCCAAGAAAACCACTCAGCAGAAGCCCAAGGAGCCAGTGAGAGTTGCTCCTATGACCCATGAGAGTGCCCCTAGGAGAGTTTTTCATTGTTCCTACTGTCAGCGGGTGGGTCACTTGGTTGGGTTCTGTTTTCGTCGCATCAAGGATGAGCGACGCTCTCAGGCAATGAGGTTCCAGAACATGCACTACCCATCTTTAGGTATGCATAAGTCTGAGTTTTACTCTCGTTCTATTTTCGAGGCTCCTAGTACTTCTCAGAGAGGTTTTGCTCCTTGAGGTGATCACCATGTTCTATATGGTGGTAGACCCCAGGCGAGTAGCTTTGTACCTCGTCAGAGTAGGAGACCTCATCATGCTTCTAGATCACAGCATGTAGGTAGACCTCGCACTTTGCATCATTCTGATTATCCTGTGCGTACACAGTTTACTTTTACTATGCCTACTACTCGTACCACTCAGTGATGGATGCCTCATCATGTATTCACTCACCCCAGCACTGAGTGATCGAGATTTTCTTATCATGTGTAGGCACCAGATCGAGGTTTGGAGGGCATGTGGATCATGGACTCCGGTTGTTCGCGCCATATGACCGGAGATGCAGCATGGTTCTCCAGCCTCACCACAACCAAGCAAAGGGAACATATCACCTTCGACAACAATCGAAGGAGTAGAGTGAAAGGTAAAGGTGTGGTAAGAATCAACTCGAATTTCACTCTCAAAGATGTTGCTTTGGTTGAAAACTTGGGATACAATTTGCTTTCTGTATCTCAATTGCTTGATGAGGGCTTCAAAGTGTGATTCCATCGTGATACTTCGCAAGTACTCAATTCTGATGGCGTTGTGGCCTGTAAGATCTTTAGAGCTGGGAGAGTTTTTGGAGCTGATTTTTCTGAGTCATCTAGTTCTTCTCATTGTCTTGTTGCACATTCTACTTCTGAGCTTTGGAAGTGGCATAGGAGACTAGGGCATATTAGCTTTGAGTTGCTCGCTCGTCTGAGTGCCCTAGGTCTGATCCGAGGATTGCCCAATCTCAAGTTTGAGAAGAATTTAGTTTGCGCTCCATGTCGACATGGAAAAATGATTGCCGCTTCACACTCGCCAGTCACCACGGTGATGACTGAGCAACCTAGAGAACTTCTCCACATGGACACTGTAGGTCCTTCTCGGGTTAGCTCTTTAGGCGACAAGTGGTATGTGCTAGTCATTGTCGACGATTTCTCTCGCTACTCTTGGGTCTTCTTTCTTGCCAGCAAGGATGAAGTGTTTTCACACTTTCAGAGCTTTGCTTTGAGACTTTTCACTGAACACCCTAGTGCATTGAAATTCATTCGAAGTGATAATAGCACTGAATTCAAGAACAGTCTCTTTGTTGACTTTTGCATGGAGCATGGCATAGAACATCAATTCTTTGCTCCGCGGGTTCCTCAACAAAATGGTGTTGTTGAGAGAAAGAACCGCACTTTGGTTGAGATGGCTAGGACGATGCTCGATGAGCATAGGACTCCTAGAAAATTCTGGGCCGAGGCCATGAATACTGCTTGTTACATCTCAAACCGAATCTTCTTGCGCTCAATTTTGAACTTGACATCTTATGAGTTACGTTTTGGGAGACAGGCCAAGGTTACTGATCTTCGAGTTTTTGGTTGTCATTGCTTTATCCTAAAACGTGGTAATTTGGACAAATTTGAGTCGCGTTCTTCTGACAGGATCTTTTTGGGTTACACCACACATGGTCATTCTACTCGTGTTTATAATTTGGAGACTAACACTGTCATCGAGTCATGTGATGTGACTTTTGATGAATCGACCCCCTCTGTTAGTTCTGCTCTTGAACAAGCAAATGAACATGACATGGAACAGACCATCTTCGAAGAAGAAGATCCCGGAGATTTCGAGGATGAACCCCTACTACCCTCGACATCAACCCCCGAAGTTGTCCCCGCTTCGACTACTTCGGCACAAGGTACCGAAGCAACTACCTCAACATCGGTCATCTTGGACTGCTGTAACGCACAAGTTGAGGGGGAGACTGCATCCCGCCACGAGGCTCCACATCATGTTCAAAGGATGCATCCTCCTGAGCAGATCATTGGTGAGCTTGATCAAAGGGTAACACGCTCTCATGCTCATTTCATTAATTCCACTTTTGTTGCTTCGTTTGAGCCCTTAGATGTTAGTCATGCACTTTCTGATTCTAGTTGGATCAATGCCATGCATGAAGAACTTGAAAATTTTGAGAGAAACCAAGTCTGGACTTTAGTTGATCCTCCACCAAATGTTCATTTCATTGGAACAAAATGGATTTTCAAAAACAAACAAGGGGAGGATGGGACTGTAGTTAGAAACAAAGCTAGACTTGTAGCTCAGGGTTATTCTCAATTAGAAAGGATTGATTTTACTGAAACTTTTGCACCTGTTGCTCATCTTGAGGCCATTAGGATTTTGCTTGCCTTTGCGACATCCCGGGGATTCAAACTCTATCAAATGGATGTCAAAAGTGCATTTCTTAATGGCTTCATAGGCGGAGATGTTTATGTAAAACAACCCCCTAGTTTTGAAAACCCCAAATACCCACATAAAGTCCTTAAACTTCATAAGGCTCTTTATTGACTTAAGCAGGCCCCTCGGGCTTGGTATGATAGACTTAAGTCTTTTCTGCTTGAGCGGGGGTATTTGATGGGATCAGTTGATAAAATCCTGTTTACTCTCAAGCATGGCAAAGATTTCCTTCTAGTCCAGATTTATGTGGATGATATCATCTTTGGTGGCTCTTCTCATGCTTTGGTTGCCGAGTTTGCAGATGTCATGAGCAGGGAGTTCGAGATGTCCATGATGGGCAAACTCACCTTTTTCCTTGGTTTGCAAATCAAGCAAAGCAAAGAAGGTACTTTCGTCCATCAAACGAAGTACACCAAGGACCTGCTCAAGAAATTCGACAAGGCTGATGCGAAGCCACTCGCCACTCCAATGGCTACATCTGTAGCATTGGATCCCGACGAAGATGGAGAAGCCATAGATCAGAAGGAGTTTCGAAGCATGATCGGCTCCCTCCTCTACTTGACTGCTACGAGGCCAGACATACACTTCGCAGTGTGTCTATGCGCTCGTTTTTAGGCTTCACCACGAGCTTCGCACCGCCAAGCGGTTAAGCGCATTCTCAGGTATCTCAAACATACCCTCGAATTCGACATTTGGTATTCAACGTCTTCCTCTTCGTGTCTTCGAGGTTATTCCGATGCGGATTTTGCTGGGTGTAGGATTGATAGGAAAAGTACCTTTGGTACTTGTCATTTTCTGGGTACTTCTCTGGTTTGCTGGTCTTCCCGCAAACAGTCTAGCGCTGCACAATCGACGGCTGAGGCCGAATATGTTGCTGCAGCTAGCTGTTGCTCTCAGATTTTGTGGATGGTTTCCACTTTGTGGGATTTCAGGTTAGATTATAAGAGTGTTCCACTTTTCTGTGATAACACTAGTGCTATTTGTATTGCAAACAACCCGGTTCAACATTCCAGAACCAAACACATTGATGTGCGATATCATTTTCTCAGAGATCATAATGAGAAGGGTGATATTGAACTTCCATATGTTGATACCCAACACCAGCTAGCCGATATTTTCACAAAACCCCTCGATGCTTCTCGTTTTGCCTACTTGCGTGGAGAACTTGATGTTTGTCACCCTTACGGCATTTTGTGAGGGGAGCAGTTTTTGATTGTCTTGCATATGCTCATCATGTGTGAAATTGCATTTACATCTTTTGCACTTATATGCCTGATTTTAATTCATGAAATCATGTCAACTCAGCTCTATTTAATATGTCTGAAACATTATGTGCATGATTCTTCTTTCCAAAATCAAATCATGCTCACTGCTTAGTCTTGAATCTAGCATGTTTAGGCAGGACTGCTTTAGCTATCTTTAATCTGCTTGATAGCAAGACTACTTTTCTCTGGATGCTAAACATTGCAACTTGAAAAATTGTTCTACATACTCATGGATATTCATCAAGTGCTAAACAATTTGTTCACTTAATCAAAATTCCAAAAATCCATGATTTGCATGCTTCAAAGCAAAAAGATCCAGGTGGGTTTGTTTGTCGCACTACTCTATTTTAGACTGCTTACCATTGCACATTGGTGTGAACTGGGATAGTGTAGTGTATGCCAAAATCACCGCCTTAAGCTCCTGATGGCTTTCATGCCTAGGCTTGGCTTGATTGGAAAGTATAAGGTAGACAAAGCAAATAACCCCTGGCTTTCAATGCTCCACTTGAACTGGACTTGTCTGTCTAGAGTAGAAATTGACTAGCTTTGCGCAGTCCCTGTTTTTACTTATCTAGTTACCTTGATTGAGTGGTGATGCTTTTATTTCAAAATGATAAAATCACATGCTGTCATCATGCTTTTTAGAGAATGTTAAATTGAGCTGAGCATATGATTATTGGTATTAAAGTTGGCATATTTTTGCTTTATATGTCCTTGCAATTCTACTCATTTCGAAGCTTTGCATCTTTTAAATGCTACTTGATGATGCTTGCATTGCCAAAGGGGGAGAAATTTTTGAGTTCTCTACAGCAAGGGGATAAAATAACTCAAGGTGAGTTTTATCTTGCAAAGGGAAAGATTTTCCGAAGGGGCTTTTACTCTTTTGAAAAGGGGGAGGAAAATTCTTTTGTCAAGTGACATGGTTTGGCTCGTCTCTGAGTTTTTATGGTCACTTGTGTGCTGAAATTTTTCAAATTTTCTTGAAATTGAATTTGGTTGTCAATGCACTCATCAAGGGGGAGATTGAGAAACCAAGGGTTGGTTTCGGAGTCTGTGATGAGTGATTAACAGATTTTAACCTCTGATTCGAAGGGGTCCCTCCGAAGAGGTTCGGAGGTAGTTTCTCCGAAGGGATTCGGAGGTTGTTTCACCGAAGGGTTTGGGGCTCTGGTTGCTGCAGCTGTTGCAGCGGAGTGTGCCTGTCGGAGGGGTCCGATAGTACACGATGACTGAGTTGTATCGAAGGGCTGAGTACTTTGGGCGGTACACCAGAGTGTGTATCAGAGGTTGTTTACCCGGAGAGGTCTCTGGGGTACTGGATACACTTGTTTGCTTGTCTGTGGTGCGCAGGTGACTTCGGAGGAGATGGACGGTTCGTAGCAAGTGAACCTGGGTCGAGTGGAAGGCTTGATGCCAGGGGAGCAGGGAGCTCTTTCACGAAGGCTGCGAAGGGGTCGAGGTCGGACCTCGGGTTGAGGTGCACCAGGAGAAGGCAGTAAGTGCGGAGTGTGGCTCCGGCTGAAGGTACTCCGAGATGAAGTCCTCGGAGGCGAGGCACTTCGAAGGGTACTCCGAATGGATTGACTTCGGAGTATGGTGGACCAAGTCCTCAGCAATGAGGCAAGGCGTTCGAAGTGTGCTCCGGAGGGAGGCACTCGAAGGTATACCCGACGAAGGTCTCAGAAGTCGAGGTGCATCGAAGGCATGGTCCGGGTGAGGATCGTCGAGGAGTGTGCTCGGGGAGATACACTGTGATGAAGTGCTCATGGAATTCTTCATGCGGAGGCCTTGGACGAAGGACGGACTTCGAAGGGCGGTACTCCGAAGGTGGGGCTTCGGAGTAAGGGTGACTTCGGAGTGAGGCTGGCTCCGGAGTGAGGTAGGCTCTGGAGTGAGGCTGACTTGAGGTACTTCGGCCATGCATGGCTTCGGTACATGGACTGATGGAGTTCGAGCTGGGAGAAGCTACGAAGCCGTGGTGGTCCACTCCGTAGGTGTTGGTGCGAAGGCCCAAGGGCTTTGACGGCTTTGGCTCAAAACCATCACTGTATCGAAGGCTGACTTCGGTGAAGTGAAGGCCGTCAGGCTCAAGGCTTCTCACCGAATGTACCGCACCCCTCGCGTGCGTAGGGGGCCTTCAGAAGGGTCCAAAACTGTAAAGGCTGACAGCGTCTGCTCTACAAAAGCTGGTGTTGTCCCCTCTACAAAGATGACAAAAGAAGCCTCCAAATAAAGTAGACTGCCAGTTGTACCCCACTGTTCTGATGAGACAAAACCGATGTAAACCCTAGGGGTAAAGTAGTCTATTCACAGGGCTGAATAGTGCCTATAAATAGTGGAGACTAGCTAGGTCACATCAACACTTTGAGCAGGCATTGTGAAACCCATGTGCTAGCCGCCACACTCTCTGTGTTCATCCTGTGAGTTCATTTTGTGTTCTTTGTTCAAGCAATGAAGTTTTGATTCTGTTTTCATTTAGTGCTTGAACTTGTAAGCGTACTTCACTACATGCTTTGATTTCTCTATGAGGTGTGTGAGAAGTCTGTCTGGATGAAGTGTGTTTTTCAGTGTTTGTTCGCTCTGTGTAAACTGGAGGCTAGACCTCTCTAATTACTAGCGAAGCACTGTCTCTGTGCTGAATCGAAGCCCGTTTTCTTCCCTTGTCAAAGTCCTCAACGAAGTGTGTTCAGTGTGCATTTTGACCTTCGAAGTATGAAGCTCAGCACTAGTTGCTGTTGCTGAGTATTTGATCGAAATCTGCAGAGGGAAGTCTGCTCTTGCGAAGGGTGAGGTGCGAAGCCTGCTCGAAGGCACCCAGTGTGCTGAAGCCTGCACTGACTTAGCAGAGCTGATCGAAGTCCTCAAAGGGAAGTCTGCTCTTGCAAAGGGTGAAGTGCGAAACCTGCTCGAAGGCACCCTATGTGCGGAGCTTGCACTGACTTAGCAGAGCTGAATTTTCGGGGTTGTGGGTGGAGCGAAGTCTTCTTGGCTTTGAACTTTTGCTCCTTGCGAAGCCTGATTTCGGAGCTGTGAAATACCTCCGAACCAGGACTTCAAAGGCTGTGTTCGAAGCATGTTCCACAGAAGACAGAACTAAAACAGAAGGCTATTTTTAGCCTGAAATTTTAAAAGCTCCCATTCACCCCCCTCTGGTCTCCGTTTTCGGTCCAACAGGGTCATCTGAGGCTTCAGTTCTCCACCAAAGTTGAATTTCTTCAACATGTCCCGAGTGTACTTACCCTGGTGGATGAAGGTGCCGTCCTTGGTCTGCTTGATCTGGAGCCCTAGGAAGTACTTGAGCTCACCCATGAGGCTCATCTCAAACTCACTGTGCATCTGCTCAGAAAACTTGGACACAAGAACATCAGTAGTACCGCCAAAGATAATATCGTCCACGTAAATCTGAGCGACTAAGAAATCTGAAGCATCTCTGAGCAAGAAGAGAGTTTTATCGACAGAACCCCTCACAAAGCCCTTCCCCAACAAAAACTGCTTTAACCGGTCATACCAAGCCCTGGGGGCTTGCTTCAGACAGTATAAAGCTTTCTGTAGCTTAAAAACATGTCGAGGAAACTTAGGGTTCTCAAAACTGGGGGGCTGCCTAACATAAATCTCCTCCTCTATGTACCCATTCAGAAAAGCACTCTTGACATCCATTTGAAAAAGCTTAAAACCCTTCGAAGCGGCAAAAGCTAAGAGAATGCGAATGGACTCAAGATGGGCAACAGGGGTGAAAGTTTCTTCAAAGTCAATACCTTCCTTCTGGCAAAAACCCTAGGCAACCAGTCGAGCTTTGTTGTGCACCACAACCCCATCTTCACCTTGCTTGTTTTTGAACACCCACTTGGTGCCTACTGGGTTGCATCCGGGTGGCAGCTCCACCAGTGTCCAAACCCAATTGTGGACAAAATTCTAAAGCTCTTCTTGCATGGCATTAATCCAATTTGAATCAGAAAGAGCATGAGAAACGTCTCTGTGCTCAAAAGATGCAACAAAGGCAGATTCAGCAAACACATCAAGAGAGTCAAAAGAGCGCAAGGTTCTCTCAGAAAGATCACCGATGATGAGTTCTGAGGGGTGATCATGCTGAACTGCTCAGGATCCCTAGTGATTTGAAGTCACCTCACCGGAGTCAGCAACTGGCACCTCTGGACTCGACTGAGGGGGCTCGATTGAAGTGGAAGAAGTGATCAGAGGTCCGCCCTCGTCCTCAGTTGAAGTCTTAGAAGGTGTGGGTTCTGCAGGCAGTGCAGAAGGCCCGCCCTCATCAACAGCTGGAGCGTCATCATCTTCCTCGAAGATGGACTCTCCGAGCTCACCATAAACAGAAAGCTCAAAAGAAGGAGTCAAAGAAGGCAAGGACTCATCAAATGAAACCTCGCAAGTCTCGACAAGCTGCTGGGAGTCGAGGTTCCAAACACGGAAGCCTCGAGAATGCAACGCATAGCTAAGAAAAACTTCATCCCAGCAATGAGACTCAAATTTGTCCAAATGCCCTCCCTTCTTGAGCACAAAGCACTTGTAGCCAAATGCTCGCAAGTGGCTCACCTTGGGTTGTCTGCCAAACTGCAACTCATATGAAGTCTTACCAAGGTAAGCTCTAAGAAAAATGCGGTTGGCCAGATAGCAAGCCGTGTTCATGGCTTCAGCCCAAAAGCGCCTAGGAGTCCTGTGCTCATCGAGCATCGTCCTGGCCATCTCGACTAGCGTGCGGTTCTTTTGTTCCACAATGCCGTTCTGTGGAGGAGTGTAAGGAGCAGAAAACTGATGGTCAAGACCCTGATCACTACAGAAGCTGACGAACTGAGAGTTCTTGAAATCAGAGCCGTTGTCAGAGTGAATTGTTCACATCCGACCATTGTTCTCATTCTTCAGCTTCAAAATCAGGTCATGAACAAAATGAAAAGTTTCATCCTTAGACTCCAAAAAGAAAACCCACGAAAATCGAGAAAAAATCGTCAACGACTGAGCGTACCCAAGCTGGACCGATAGTGTCCATGTGTAACAGCTCACCCGGATACGAAGTCATCACCTGAGTCACAGGTGAGTGAGAAGCAGCAACCATTTTCCCGTGATGACAGGGATGGCAAACTAGATCCTTGTCCATCTTAAGCTTGGGAAAACCTCGGATGAGGTCCATAGAGCTTAACCTGACTAGCAGATCAAAACTCAAATGGCCCAACCTCCTATGCCACTTCCAGAGCTCAGAGGAGGATCCAGCAATCAAACATTGAGAAGGGCCAAAAGAACTAGAGAAGTCAATCCAAAAAACCTTACCAAAAGGTAAGATCTAGCAAATCAAAAACCTTCTAGAATCAACCATAGAAGAACTGCCCTTCTTAAAACGAACATCCAAACCATCCTCAAGAAGTTGCGAAACAAAAATCAAATTAAAGTTCAAATTTCTAACCAAAGCAACGTTCTTCAAAGAGAAATGGTCTTAGATGCGAATTGAGCCAATGCCGTGTACCTTCCCTTGACCAATATTCCCGAAGGTGATGTATTCCTTGGAGCTCTGGGAGAGAGACTGAAGAACCATTTGCGATGTCCCGTCATGTGGCGAGAGCATCCTGAGTCCATAATCCAAACATCCTCCAGTCCCCGATCCTGCACAATCAGTGGTTGTAAGGGGGAGCAAATGGTCTGGCACCAGGTTTAGAAAAAGAACTAAACTAGTGTCGAGCCATCTGCTCAAAAGACGGAAAGAAAAAACCATCAGAAGAGTTTGGACCAAAGCGCGGCTCAAAGCGCGGTCCTTGGTTCTGCCTAAAACCTTGGCCATGAGGTCCAGAACCATCACCAAAATGGCCTAGAGCTCTGCCGGAATGAACACCACCATCTGGAGCATGGGCATGAAAGTCGTCTCCTCTACCACCACCTACACAACATGGCCTGACCTCCAGCCTCTCCCCACGTCGAGGAACTCTCAGTCTACCACCTTGCTGGTAGAACTGCTCCTGACTACCACGAGCTCTCTCTGCTCTCTCTACCCGCTTCCTCCTGAAGCAAAACTCCACAAGATGGCCGTCTCTCTGACAGTACTCATAATGATAGGTGGGCTTCTTGGGATGTGGTTGAGGCTTGGGGTTCTTGGGCTTAGTGGTGTTTGGTGTAGTCTTCTTGGTGTGAGAGGGTCCAGGAAGAGAGTCTAGAGAAGTGTGGAGGGGTTTGGGCTTTGGAACCCAGATGGGCATCTTGGGTGGAGCTTTGGGCTATTCTTGGAACACTCCATCCTTGGGCTGACTAGCCTGAAAAGACTCAGTGGAGTGAGTCTTGGGGTATCTCTGCTCAAGAGTCATTTTACTCCACTCCACTACCCGACTAATGGCACTCTCAAAGTCAGCCTTGGTGTAGGTGTATCCTACCCCAAACCCATCCTGCCTCTTAAATTGTTGGATCATCATGCCGAGCTGTGGCTCTCTGGCACTGATCTAACTCAGGATTGTACGGAGGTAAAAGTTCTCATTATGGGCATCAGCTAGCTCCTCTCTCAAGGAAGCTAGTACCTCCACCTGAGACAAGCAGGTCTCACACTCTCTATCAACCTGGACAGACTTCTCTGCTTTCAGCTTCATTAATTCCAATCTAAGAGACATGCAGTTCTCACAGACAGTGGGTGAAACTGACAGTGTCTCAAGCTCTAGCCTAGTCTGCCCCATCTCAGCTCTAACTCTCTCCAACTCACTCAAATGCTCATCACCCTTGGCTTTCAGCTCAGCTAGACTGGCTAGATGGGATGGCCAATCAGCACAGGGCACGACGATAGTGGCATGAGCATCTTTCAGCTCCAGCTGAGCACTCTCAAGCTCAGTGGCCAAGGCATCCCTCTCATCAACCCTTTCTATGTACCTAGACTTCAGAGTCGACAGGTAACACAGAAGCACCTCACACTTTGGGCACTCACTGCTATCACCCAAGCAAGGGGAAGAAGATAGACTCTCAATTCTACCACTGGCCACGGCAAGCTCACTCTCTAGTTCATCTATCCTCTTCAAGTAAATCAATGATTTCACATTCATAAGATGATATCTTCTCATTTTCGTCGTCGTTAGAGTCATCGGAGGAGCCCTTCTCTTCCTTATCCCCAAGAGCCATTGAGCAGAAGCTCTTGCGGGATCTTCAGCGTTGATGTGAGCGGATCTTTGGTCTGTCCCCGAAGGCCATGAAGAAAAGGCCCACCGGATCATCCTTGTCCTTCCCCTTCCTGATGACACTCTCCTCATCACTTGAGCTCGATGAAGAGGAAGAAGACGTGGACCGCTTGGAGTATCTCTTCTCCATCTCGGCGAAGAAGGCCTTGTCGCGCTTCTTGTTCTCACACCGGTAGTCCTTCAGGGCCTTTCTGAAGAATCTGTTCTTTGGCTTGCCCTTGGTGAAGGAAGAGAAGTCGTGCTTGCCGGAGTCGTGGAAGCCACCACCAGTGCCCTTCTTGTGACCATTGCGCTTGGGGTAGTCGGCGATGAAGTGTCCTGGGTCACCACACTCAAAGCATCCGGTATTTGTGTCGTGTCTTTTGAACATTCTTTTGTCATAAACACGACGCACCCGGTTGTTAAAAAGACACAGGTCATCATCTCCTAATGACTCGAGCTGGTCCTCAGGGATAGACATCAAGGAGAACCCATCACAACTCAAAGAGGAGGGGTCAGTAGAAGGTGTAGAAAGGGCCAAGGACTTTGATCTAGAGCTAGTGAGATTTGATCTCGACTGGGTATCAACCTCAATGGCCTTCAGTTTGCTAAACAACTCAGAAATGGTCAAGGTATCATAAGATGTGCTCTCAATGATAGAGGATACCTTGATCTCCCAAATCTTAGGGTCCAAGGTATGGAGAACCTTGAGCGCCTACTCATGATCTAAGACTAACTGAACAACCTCAGCCTTGTTGGCCCGAAGCTTGTTTATGATCGATTGAAAATGACCAAACAACGCTTCAACAGATTCACCCAGCTTCTGTGTGAAATTCTCATATTCACGCCGGTAGGTCTGATAGAGCCGAGCCTTAACCTGGGCTGTCCCCTCATGGTGTGCCTGAAGGGTAGCCCAGATGTCTCTCGAAGTGGTGAGATGGCTCACACGCTCAAATTCAGACGGACCTAAACCAGAAAAATAAATATTCACTGCTTTGTTGTTGTTCTGATGCTGGGCAACAATATCTGGAGTAGTGCGCTCAGCAACAGGTAACACTGTGAAAGTAGCGTGAATACAAATGTCCCAGATGTCCAAGCTTTGGCTCATGAGATAGGCTCGCATGCGAGTCTTCCAATAATTGTAGCCATAAGCTTCCAAGGACGGGAACTTTCCAGGAGACGTCATGATCACTACTAGGTTTTAGAACCGGTTAAGGTATGGAAAAACCCTAACCAGGCTTTGATACCACTTGTAGGACCGAAAGTAGCGACCAAAGGGGGGTGAATGGGCGCCTAAAAAATTCTTTCGAATCAATGGCCTGCTCCCAACACTCAACGCACCTCAAAAGACTTAGCAGGAAAAACGTAAACAGATCGTCAAAGTCTAAACGTATCTAGCCTATAAACAACCGGTGTCCTAGTCAAAGAAACACCAACATAGTGCTTAAAGGCAGATTAGCAAAGCATTTAAAAAAACTAGGCAGATCAAGGTTCACAGAAATAACTCATCAAAACAATTAATTTGAGTATACGTAAAAAGTGATGAGTCTTACTGTTCAAAAATTTGTCTCCTGTTCGGTACTTGTCAAAGCCTACAGAGTCGAAGCCTGTGAGGGTTGTGCCGAAGTCTGCTTCGAAGTCCTTTGTCGAAGGCTGACAAAGTCAAAGCCTGTTCGGAGGAGTCGTGCAAAGCCTAAGTAGTAGATGTCGAAGCCTGTGCGAAGTATGCAGTATCGAAGCTTGTATTGAACGACCCGAAGCCTGCTTCGAAGTTGACGCGCGAAGGCTGACGTAGTCGAAGCTAGTTTGAAGTGGTTATGCGAAGCCCGCCTCTTCGAGGTGTATACTCCGAAGAGCAGAAACGTAATGATAGTGAAGAGTGCTCAGGCGAAGGTAGCAATTATACAAACACCTTCGAACCAACCCACAGTCCGAACCGAAAAGCACAAAAATCAAAGTTACTCAAGAATTACCGAAGCTGTTAGACCTACAACAACACAGGCTTTGCTTTCTAAGATTTTCTTCGAACACATGAAAGCTGAGAACTTCGACTCAACCGGTACTTTGCTTGCAGAGCAAAGAAAGTTCAAAGCCTGTAGCGAAGCTTGCACAGAAAAGCCACGAAAGCACTATCGAAGCTTGTATTTCGAAGAACCTTCGCAAAGCCAGCTTCGGACCGAAGTTCACAAAGGGAGAAAACAAGAATCGAAGTATGCTTCGAAACAGGAGACTTCGAAGTCGAAGTGCCTTCGCATGGGGACTAGAAAACAGACCTTCGCATAACTCAGGAAAAACTTCGCATTGGACTTCGAACGAGACACATACAAAGTAGTCTGCCTTGATAGAGCCAACGTGGAGCGATGCCTGCTTCGATAGGAACAATCGAAGGGAAAGACAACTAGCGAAGGTTGTGGATAAAAACCTTCCGCACACTACTAGCACAGGCTAGCTAGCCTTTGAACTCTGCCGCTAGTAAAGTAGGTTGCTCATAGGCCTGCTGCAACTGTGAGACAAGACAAAACAGCGAGAAATCCACAGTGTACACACAGCAAAGAATCACGCCATAAAACCGATGCACGAACTTTTGCTACTATGATCTCCTCTTGTTCAAAGCAGTACTCAAGTGCCTATCATATAGCTAGAACCAGAACCAGATGACTAGGTACTACTTTACGAAACAAGACATGCCACAGTTTAAAATATCCAGGAAGAAATCGATCGGTAGAAGAAAAAATCCCGTGCGATAGAAGAACTGGATAGGCACGCAAAATGAGAAGAATAAAATCACAGCGTGATGTTCTGTGATTCGGTGAGAAACAAATCACGAAACAGACGAACCAGTGAAGAACAGAGGCAAGAAACTGGCGGCGGCGCTCTCACGGAACAGGAAGAGAACGAATAGAATAAAGCCAAAAGTGACCCAAACTTTACTGAAAGTAAACTTGATTTCAGAATGGGTAACCCTAACCCTAGGGATTGGGGCCCTATTTATAGGCAGCCCAATAGCCTAGGAATATTCCAACAGACCCTTAGGGTTTTTTTACAAACGCTGAAATAAATGGAAAAGACCAAACTTCCCTTATGATATTTTTACAGACTCAACTGACTGACTGTGGGCCTAGGGACAAAATAGTAAACTCCTATTTACAGATGACTTATCTGGAAGCGGAGCTTTTGTAGCGACTACGTCTTCGCTCCAGGACGGTCCGATCCAAGATCAGCGGTTGTCAGTTTTGCGCCGAAACTGATAAAGCGTCCACCGACTTTGCACCAGGTACCCGGATTGGGCCGGCCCGATTCCGCAGCTCTCTCAGCCCGGCAATCACTCACCGCCCGTGTACCTGAGTCAATCCTGGTCAACAGCCTAGTGGATCCTCTGTTGCTCCTAGCCAATGTACCCGGATTGGGCCAGCCCGACTTCGCGGCCCCTCTGCCCAACAGTCGCTCGCTACCCGTTTACCTAAATCACAAGCGGCCCATACGCAGCAGGTCTTCTCTTCTCTTTAGTCCTCTTTGACTTCCATTGACAATGACTCATCACATCTAGAGCCATGAGGCCCACGCTCTTCAGCATGGCTCCTCATCAGGTCAAGGTGTGCTAGGCGAAGGCAGAGAGTGCGGAGCATGTCTCCGGCTGAAGGTACTCCGAGATGATGTCCTTGGAGGCGAGGCACTTCGAAGGGTACTCCGAAAGGAGTGACTTCGGAGTAAGTGGGACAAAGTCCTCAGCAATGAGGCATGGTGTTTGAAGTGTGCTCCAGATGGAGGCACTCGAAGGTTTACCCGATGGGGGTCTTAGAAGTCAAGGTGCATCGAAGGCATGGTCTGGGTAAGGTTCGTCGAGGAGTGTTCTTGGGGAGAGACACTGCGATGAAGTGCTCATGGAATGCTTCATGCAAAGCCTTAGACGAATGAGGGACTTCGAAGGGTGGTACTCCGAAGGTGGGGCTTTTGAGTGTGGCTGACTTGAGGTACTTCGGTCATACAAGGCTTCGGTACACGGACTGATGGAGTTCGAGGTGGGAGTAGCTGCGAAGCCATAGTGGTCCACTCTGGAGGTGATGGCGTGAAGGCTCAAGGGCTTTAACGGCTTCGGCTCAAAACCATCACTATATCGAAGGCTAACTTCGGTGAAGCAAAGGCCATCAGGCTCAAGGCTTCTCACCAAAGCTACCGCACCCCTCGCATACGAAGGGGGATTCAGAACAATCCAAAACTATAAAGGGTGACCATGTCTGCTCTACAAAAGCTAGTGTTGTCTCCTCTGCGAAGCTGACAAAAGAAGCCTCCAAATAAAGTAGACTACCAACTGTACCCCCTTGTTCTAATGAGACAAAATTAGTGTAAACCCTAGGGGTAAAGTAGTCTATTCATAGGGCTGAATAGTGCCTATAAATAGTGGAGGCTAGCTAAGCAACAACAACACTTTTTGAGCAGTCATTGTAGAACTCCTATGCTAGCCGCCACACTCATGTAGAACTCCTATGCTTTTAAAATTTCAAACTAAAAATAGCCTTCTGTTTTAATTATGTCTTCTGTGGAATAGGCTTCGAACACACCCTTCGAAGTTCTGGTTTGGAGGTATTTCACAGCTCCGAAACCAGGCTTCGTAAGGAGCAAAAGTTCGAAGTCAAGAAGACTTCGCTCGAACCACAACTCCAAAAACTCTACTCAGCTAAGTTAGTGCAAGCTCTGCACACTGGGTGCCTTCGAGCAGACTTTGCACTTCACCCTTCGCAAGAGATGACTTCCCCCTGAGGACTTCGATCTGATACTCAGCACTAGCAACTGGTACTAGGCTTCGTACTTCGAAGGTCTAAACTACACAGTGCACACTGAGCTAAGGTCTTCATCAAGAGAAGAAAACAGGCTTCGATTTAAGCGAGACACAGTGCTTCGCTAGTAATCATAGAGGGCTAGCCTCAGTTTACACAAAGCGAACACACACAGGAAGAAGTGAGGGACAAAGAGATCAAGACAAGCAGTGCAAAGTAGCCATACAAGTTCAAACAGTAAATGAAAACAGAATCAAAGTTTCATTGCTTGAACAGGGAACACAAAATGAACTCACAGATCTAAATACAAGGTGTGGCGGTAGCACAAGAGCTCAAAAATGGCTGCTCAAAGTGTTACTATTGCCTATCTAGCCTCCACTATTTATAGGCACAATTCAGCCCTATGAATAGACTACTTTACCCCTAGGGTTAACACTAATTTTGTCTCATCAGAATAGGGGGTACAGTTGGTAGTCTACTTTATTTGGAGGCTTCTTTTGTCAGCTTCGTAGAGGAGACAACATCATCTTTTGCAGAGTAGACAGGTCAGCCTTTGCAGTCTTGGATTCTTCTGAAGCCCCCCTTCGCACGCGAGGGGTGCGGTAGCTTTGGTGAGAAGCCTTGAGCCTGATGGTCTTCGCTTCACCGAAGTCAGCCTTCGATACACTGATAGTTTTGAGCCGAAGCCGTCAAAGCCCTTGAGCCTTCGCGCCATCACCTTGGGAGTGGACCACCATGGCTTTGCAGCTACTCCCAGCTCGCATTCCGTTAGCCCGTGTACCGAAGCCATGCATGGCCGAAGTACCTCAAGTCAGCCACACTTCGAAGCCCCACCTTTGAAGTACCACCCTTCGAAGTCCCTCCTTCGTCCAAGACCTCCGCATGAAGCATTCCATGACCACCTCGTCGCAGTGTCTCTCCCCGAGCACACTCCTCAACAAACCTCATCCGGACCATGCCTTCGACGCACCTTGACTTCTGAGACCTCCCTCGGGTAATCCTTCGAATGCCTCCATTCGGAGCTCACTTCGAATGCCTTGCCTCATTGCTGAGGACTTTGTCCGCCAAACTCCGAAGTCACTCCATTCGGAGTACCCTTCGAAGTGCCTCGCCTCCGAGGACTTTGTCTTAGGGTACCTTCAGCCAGAGCCACGCTCCGCACTCTCTGCCTTCACCTAGTGCAGCTTGACCTGAGGACCGACCTCGACCCCTCGCAGCCTTCGTGACCAAGCTCCTCACTCGCCTGGCATCAAGCCTCCCGCTTGACCCAGGTTCAACTTTTGCGAACTGTCCGTCGCCTCCGAAGTCACCTGCGCACCACAGATCGACAAAGAAGTGTATCCAGTACTCCGTAGACCTCTCTGGGTAAACATCCAATGGTACACACTCCGGTGTACCACCCAAAGTACCGAACACTCTGGTACAGCCAAGTCATCGTGTACTATCGGACCCCTCCGTCAGTCACACTCCGCTGCAACAACTGCAGCAAACAGAACTCACCGAACCCTTTGGTTAAACAACCTCTGAACCCCTTCGGAGGGACCCCTTCGAAATAGAGGGTAAAATCTATCAATCACTCATCACAGACTTCGAAACCAATCCTTGGTTTCTCAGAAGTCATCTCTTGCGAAGGGTGAAGTGCGAAGTCTGCTCGAAGGCACCTAGTGTGTGGAGCCTGCACTGACTTAGCAGAGTTGAGTTTTCAGTGTTCTGGGTGGAGCAAAGTCTTCTTGACTTTGAACTTTTGCCCCTTGCGAAGCCTAGTTTCGGAGCTGTCAAATACCTCTGAACCAGAACTTTGAAGGGCGTATTCGAAGCCTGTTCCACAAAAGACAGAATTGAAACAGATGGCTATTTTTAGCCTAAAATTTTAAAAGCTCTCATTCACCCCCCTCTAGTCGCCGTTTTCGATCCAACAATTGGAATCAGAGTGGGTTAAGATCACCAGTTGACCGTAACCGGTTTTGTGATCTGTTGGCGACATGGACAGAGTTAGTAAAATACCTCTATTTGATGGGATGGATTTTGCATACTGGAAGGTGCGCAAGGAGGCTTACTTGCTAAGCCATGGAAATGCAATTTAGGAGATTGTGGACTCACAATACTCCATTCTTGAAACTCGCACCTCTCAAACAGAAAAGGATCAGTATGGTGCTAACTCCAAAGCTAGAAATATATTGTTCATTGGTTTGAGTCGGAGTGAGTTTGATAGGGTGCAACACCTTAGGACAGCTAGGGAGATTTGGATTACACTCACTATTTTTCATGAGGGCTCTACACAGATCAAGGCCAGGCGCCAAAGCACGTACCATCAACAATATCAGCTGTTTGTGTAGGCACCTGGTGAATCTATAGATGCCATGTTTTCTCACTTTGATGCGATAGTGAGTAACTTGCGGTCCAACGGGACGCTTGCTTACAATGATCATGACAGGGCTATCAAGCTTCTCTATGCTCTTGATCGTAGCATATGGGAAGTGAAGATATCCAGCATTGAGAAGTCCGCAGGTTATGACACATTGACCTGTGATGAGCTCTTTAGCAAGCTGAAGTCCACAGAGATTGCCAAGGCATCTCTTGCAGTGCACAGAAACTCCTTTCCATAGCCATTGGCACTAGTTTCTAGCACTAGTCGTGGCACCACTGCAGAACCAAGCACATCTGGCACTTGTGTTCTTGCAGGTGGTTTTGCTTTGTCCTCCCTGGTCTCCATCACTAAGGAGCATGTGGATACTCTGGATGATGACGATCTTGCTCTCATTGCTAGAAGGTTCACCCGTTTTCACCATGAGAGACGGGATCAGAGGAGAAGTGGTTTTAGTGGTTGTTTTGAGTGTGGAGACACTTCTCACATCAAGGCCAATTGTCCTAAACTCAAGAAGAGAGATGAGGGTGAGCGCCCCAAATACCACAAAAAGGAGAGGAATCCCTTTGTGAAGGGAAAGCGCGGCAAGGTGGCTAAAAGGGTTGCTAAAGCCGCTTCCAAAGCATTTGTTGCTGCTCTCAGCGACATCAACACTTCCTCAACTAAGGAGTGGAGCTCTGATGAGGAGGAGGAGTCCCCAAGGAAGGAGGAGAAGAAGGACAAGAAGGGATGAGATTTCACCGGCCTCTGCTTCATGGCTGACAGCGATCACAGTGGCGATGAGCTTGACTCATCTGAGGTACCATTATCCTATGACCAGCTTTCAATTAAATTAGATGAACTGAATGAAGTAGTTCTTGGTCAGGATAGGTTGCTTGTGCAAGCTGATAGAGATAGAAAAGACCTTAGACTTAGGCTAGAATCTGTTTCTACTGATTATGCCATACTTAAGTCTAAGATTAATGATGCTGAATGTGAATCTTGCACTGTTGTCATGGGTGAGCTTGCTTAGTTGCATTCTATGTATGCTCAAACTCTTTCTGAGCTTGAGACTGCACAGAAGCAACTTTTGATGGTTGATTCTAGTCCTCATAATGTAAATGAATGCATGAATTGTTCTTTATTACGTGAGAGCATAAATTTACGTGATAAGCATGTTCAGGATTTAGAGGCTAGATTGGAGAGTGCTGGTAGTTCTAAGGATGTGCAACATGTACGTGACACTTGCATAACCCTTAAGGACCAGCTAGGCACTGTTAGAGAGCATGCTGAAAACCTCATGACTGAAAATGAATACCTTCTTTCTGTGGTTAACAAATGCACTGAGGGAAAGGGTACGATGGACTTATGCTTGGCCAAGACCAAAATGTGTGCTGATGGGGCAGGGTTATCTCTGGGATTGGGGTTTGAGAGAATCCTTCAGACAGTGAGAACAAAACTATTTTTACCTCACCCACTACCTTAGAGAAAGAAAGAGCCCTGTTAGACACTCCATCAGCCAAAAAGCCTACCCGAACTCCAAAGAAAACCACTCCTCATGCTAAGAAAATTTCTCCCAATAAAACCACACAGTAGAAGCCCAAGGAGCCTGTGAGAATTGCTCCTATGACCCATGAGAGTGCCCCTAGGAGAGTTTTTCATTGTTCCTACTGTCAAAGGGCGAGTCATTTGGTTGAGTTCTGTTTTCGCCGCATCAAGGATGAGCGACACTCTCAGGCGATGAGTTTCTAGAACATGCACTACCCATCTCTAGGTATGAATGAGTCTAAGTTTTACTCAGATCCTATTTTTGAGCCTTCCCATACTTCCCGGAGAGGTTTTACTCCTCGAGGTGTTCACCATGTTCCATATGGTGGTAGACCCCATGCGAGTAGCTTTGTACCTCGATAGGTTTGGAGACCTCGTCATACATTTCGGTCACATCATGTAGGTAGACCTCGCACTTTGCATCATTCTGATTATCATGTGCGTAGACAGTCGATTTTTACTGTGCCTACTACTCGTATCACTCAGTGTTGGATGCCTCGTCATGTTTTCACTCACCCCAGCACTAAGCGATCGAGATTGTCTTATCATGTGTAGGCGCCAGACCGAGGCTTGGAGGGCACATGGATCATGGACTCCGGTTGTTCGCGCCATATGACTGGAGATTCAGCATGGTTCTCCAGCCTCACCATAACCAAGCAAAAGGAACATATCACCTTCGGCAACAATCGAATAAGTAGAGTGAAAGGTAAAGGTGTTGTAAGAATCAACTCGAATTTCACTCTCAAAGATGTTGCTTTGGTTGAAAATTTGGGATACAATTTTCTTTCTGTATCTCAATTGCTTGATGAGGGCTTCGAAGTGTGATTCCATCGCGATACTTCGCAAGTACTCAATTCTGATGGTGTTGTGGTCTGTAAGATCTTTAGAATTAGGAGAGTTTTTGTAGCTGATTTTTCTGAGTCATCTGGTTCTTCTCATTGTCTTGTTGTACATTCGACTTCTAAGCTTTGGAAATGGCATAGGAAACTAGGGCATATGAGTTTTGAGTTGCTCGGTCATCTAAGTGCCCTAGGTCTGATCCGAGGTTTGCCCAAGCTCAAATTTGAGAAGAATTTAGTTTGCGCTCCATGTCGACATGGAAAAATGATTGCCGCTTCGCACTCGCCAGTCACCACGGTGCTGACTGAACAACCCGGAGAACTTTTTCACATGGACACTGTATGTCCTTCTCGGGTTACTTCTTTAGGCGGCAAGTGGTATGTGCTAGTCATTGTCGACGATTTCTCTCGCTACTCTTGGGTCTTCTTTCTTGCCAACAAGGATGAAGTGTTTTCACACTTTCGGAGCTTGGCTTTGAGACTTTTCACTGAACTCCCTGGTGCATTAAAATTCATTCGATGTGATAATGGCACTGAGTTCAAGAATAGTCTCTTTGTTGACTTTTGCATGGAGCATGGCATAGAACATCAATTCTCTGCTCCACGGGTTCCTCAACAAACGGTGTTGTTGAGAGGAAAAACCGCACTTTGGTTGAGATGGCTAGGACGATGCTTGTTGGCGTAAAAGATTACGCTAATAGGTTTCTGAAAGTTAGAAACTAACAAACAAAGTGTTTGTGAAGTAAACTATTTCAAGCCTCCGAAAGGATAATAGCTTTAAATAGTTCGAAGATGTATATTGAATAACTTGTATTCGGTCCCTTTTACAAGGTAAAACGGGGGGTATTTATAGGCCTAAACATTAAGGAAAAGACCTTTTTACCCCTTTATTACAACCGACATAGTGGAAACTATTCGGTACCCTTAATAGGGCTAAAATGGTAAAAGACTAATCTAATGAGAAAGAAGATAAGTCTTCCATCCTAGTTGGTAATGAAGCTCTCGGAAGAGTCCTAGTTCGAAGATATACTCCGAACTAAACTTCGTCTCCATACTTCGAACTTGATCCACTGTATCACCGGAGTTATATGCTGGAAACCTTTGATTCAATCACCTGCCTTTGTCTTGTTACAACAATGGCTCTGAGGATGAAATATTTTCCCCCAACAGTAGCCCCTCGAATTTGTTCCTCCATTTGTTACAACAAGCCCTAGCCTCCATTTGTTCCTCTCAAGCAATTCGTGCGATTTCATGGCGAAGACTAGTTGCAAGGTTCCTGGAGCGGCTTCAGCCTTGGCTTGGCAGCAAGCTGTGGCTGCAGCGGCGGTGGTGACATCAGTGACGGTGATTCCGACAGCAACAGTAGTAGCAATGGTGGCGCCAGGAAGAAATCCCCAACGTGATGATCCTCACGATCTCCTCCCGGTGTCAACGAAGTATGCTGATCAATCCTACCAGTTGGGACCTTCAACCTGCAAGAGGGAATCGCTCGCGGCTGCAATAGAAGGCAAGATTAGTTCAGAGATAGTGATCCGCAAACCTGGAAAACAAGCTATTCCTTCGCCAAGGCCAAGAGAAGTGGTCGTCTTCAAAGCCTTTTTCGAAGTTGGATTAGGACTTCTGGCTGTCGACTTCCTAGTTGAGGTACTGGATTTATTCCATGTTACTCTCCCCCAACTCTCCCTGAATGCGATAGCGCGTCTTGCCATCTTCGAATGGGCATTGCGGGCCGAAGGCTGCGAAGGAAGAGCAGAAATCTTCACAGCCCTACACCGAGCTTCTTGCCAGCCCAAGACCTTCGTAAGCCCCAGAGGTGAGAAGATGGTGGTGGCCTTCGGGAGTATTAACTTCCGACTTCGAGATGAGTACGCTCTTCGATTTCTAGCTAAGGCCATCAATGCCAGGTGGTATACGGATTGGATCCTCCGCTGGTTTTACGCCGAAGTTGGGGCAGGAAGCCGGCTAGCGGGACCTCTTCGGGACATAAACTTCCGGAGGGAAGCCCTTGTCCACCAGGATCCAGGCCAGCTTGAAGCTCGCCTTAGCCTACTTCAATGCATCAGCCACCGTCTGAGCATGTGGGATCTGGCAGAGTTGTTCATCGGACTTTAGATCCCCCCTCTGATGGCCAACTGACCAATCACCTTCGAGGAAGATCCGGAAGGTGGCCTCCGCAAGATCTCTTCGAGCTCGAGCCCTGCAGGTAACTTCGAAAACAACATGTGTCCTATATATTTATTTGAAGAAATAACCAACGTTAACTCATCTTTCAGCCTCTTCAGCTCCTATGACTTCGGAGCAAATTATACGAGCTTCGGAGAAAATTCTGGGAGTCCCGACTCCGACCGAGAAAGAATTGAGGATTAAGTTAGTGGGTACTTGGGAACGGAATAACCGAGTATGGGGGTTACTCGAAGTTGTTCCCCCTCTTCTTTTAGATTGGGTGCCTTCGGAGCAAGGGCCTAAGAAGCGGAAGGCCGAAGTTGGAGCTTCGACTTCTGCCAAAACTCCATCAAAGAAGGTAGCTCGAAAACCAAGAAATGCAGCGCCTTCAAGTCCAGTAGCTTCAGTCTCCGATTCCTCGGAGGATGAAGGAAGAATGCTTGTTGACTTGATTGACAAAGATGGAGCCAAAGCAGATGCACGCATTGGCGATGCTGCGAGCATGCCGGAGTTTCCAAGCAACCTTGGGCAAGTTGGGACTTCGGCTGCTCAAGAAGACTTATTGTGGGATGAAGCCCCTATGAACGAAGGTGGAGCCGAAGTTGCTGCAGAATCAACTTCGATTCCGAGTGAAGCAACGATGTTGGAGGAAAATATCTCATCTTCGGGGTTATTGCCAAAGCAGTACGAAGACAGCCAACTAGTTCGAAGATTGTCCGAAGACCTTCTTCGAAGATGCTCAGAACCTGGTTCAAAGCCCGAAGACAGGCACTGGTTCGAAGTATGTCTTCGAACCAAAGCCCTTCAGGATCTTTTCTGCCAGCTAAGATGGAAGACTTATCTTCTATCCTATTAGATTAGTCTTTTACCATTTTAGCCCTATTAAGGAAACCGAATAGTTTCCTTAATGTCGGTTGTAATAGAAGGGTAAATAGGTCTTTTCCTTAATGTTTAGGCCTATAAATACCCCCCATTTCATCCTGTAAGAAGGACCGATTACAAGTGATTCAATACACACTTTCGAACTATTCTAAGTTATTATCCTTTTGGAGGCTTAGAACAGTTTGCTTCGCAAACACTTCGTTTGTTAGTTTCTTTTCTACAGAAACCTGTTAGCGTAATCTTTTACGCCAACAGTTGGCGCCGTCCGTGGGGAACCTAGTCCAAAAAACTTCGTTCTCTACCAACTTCTTACATCATGCCTCCTAAGCGGAGCGCACCTCGCAATCCCACTCGGAGGTCTTCTCGGATCTCCGGAGAGATACCCTTCGACACAGTCGAAGTCGGAGGGTCTTCGACTATCCCTCCACCTCAAACTCTGCAAGGAGCTTCTATCCCTCGAGGATACGAAACCTCTCCGCCAACCCCTTCCACACTTCGACCGCCCGGAGCCACTCTGCCTCCCTCCATTCCGATTCGAACTGATCATACCAGCTCTCAAGACCCGGAAGGTCCTTCCGGAGGAGATGAAGATAGCCTTGGAGACATGGCCACTCAAATGGCCAATCTTCAAGCCGAGGTAGCGAGGTGGCGGCAAGAGGCTGCGAACAGGCTTCGCCCTCAAGCCACCCCAGCTATCCCCGAAGTGCACGAAGACGACGATCTTGATTATCCCGAAGCCCCAGAGAACGCCTCTTACGACAATGAATCTCCGTTGCATCCCGAGCTTCAGAAAGTTCGCTTCGATCCGAAGTTCAAAGCTTCAAAGCTTTGCAAGTATGCCGGAGACGAAGATCCCAGTGAGTTTGCGCGTTCTTATGCCCTAGCAATTGAGGCTAGTGGCGGAGACAGAGAAACTATGGCGAAGTGCTTCCCGTTAGCCCTTCAAGGAGTGGCGTTGAGATGGTTCTGGTCTTTAAAGCCAAGATCAATCGCTTCGTGGTCACAATTGAAGAAGAAATTCATAAGTAACTTTCAGGGCACCTTCGTGCCCCCCATGTCTACAGGAAGCCTTTTCCAAGTGAAACAGCTCCCCGGAGAAACATTGAGGCAGTACTTCAAGCGCTTCGCTCACACGAAGTCGCAAATTCGGGGGCTGTCCACATCCTCGGTGGTTGATGCGGCTCGAGAAGGTGTCAGTCATAAAGGCCTTCTGGATAAACTGCATCGAAAGAGCATCACCACAGTATCACAGCTGATGTCGTACTTCGAGGAGTACTCGAAGTCAGAAGAAGGTTGGCTTCGGAGGACTACTGCTACTTCGACAGTATTGACAGAAGTTAAAGCAGAGGTGAAGACTTCGGCACAGCCGCAAGAACCAGTCTCCGAAGCGCAACATGATAGAAGAAGAGGGCAAAAGCACCCTCGCTCTGAAGTCTTAAACATTGCACCCCCGCAGAAGTTTGCACCAAGAGCTCCACAGTATGCGGGGAATAAGTCCAGCGGTTGGAGGCCGCCAGGGAAAACGGCTGGCAAGGGCCAAACCCTTTTTTGCTGTATTCATGGAGAGAATCGAAGCCATGCAACTGACACCTGCAAGGCTATTCTTACCCTTCGGGGAGAATACTTGGAGAGAACTTCGGGTCGAGGTAGTACCGACCGAAGTCCAGTAGCAGCAGTGCGCTCGGAGCCGGTCCAGGCTGTGGCGCGGATAGAAAATTTTGATGCTGCAAGGCATCCTCCGGTGGCCAATGTTATGCCACCTCCGAAGCAAGAAGAAGGGCAAGATAGAGGGAAGAGAGTAGTTCTCCCTATCTCCGGAGGAGGTACCCTCGGAAGCATGTCCAAGAGACAGCGAAGAGAGTACGTTCGAGAAGTAGGCCACATTGGAACTTCGTCATCTGCAGCTGCAATGCCGGAGTGGTCTCATGTTCCAATATCTTTCTCTGTGGAGGATGCAGCTGGTATCAAGTTCCCGCATGCAGATCCATTGGTTATCACTGCTGATATTGCAGGGACTGAAGTCCGAAGGGTGCTAATTGACGGAGGTAGCTCGGCAGATATCATATTTGTACAAGCCTTCGATCAGTTGTGCATTTCCCGGAAGCATCTCCTCCCAGCGGCTCGTCCTCTGCAAGGCTTTGCAGGACCTCTGCTAGATGCACTTGGCCAGATAGGCCTGGAAGTAACCTTCGGAGAAGGTTTACTAGCCCGAACTGAAGAAGTTATCTTTGATGTGGTAGATGCCCCGTATGCTTATAATGTCATCTTCGGACGAGGCATGTTGAATCAGTTCGGAGCTGTGGCGCATCACAACTACTTGTGCATGAAGATGCCCACACAATCAGGAGTTCTGACAATCTTCGGAGATCAAGCCATAGCTCGGAGGGCAGAATATGGTCATGGTCCTCCTCTTGATCCGAGGCAAGTAAACAGTGTCCAAGATAATGGAGAAATTTTTTCAGCCTCCTCCGAAGCTTCGAAGAAGTCATTTCCAAGACCAAGTCCCGAAGGAGAGATTGCAACGAAGGTCATTGTCAAAGATGGTAAAGAATACACTTTTCAATTTGGTAAAGATTTACCTCCCGAAGTTGCAACTTCCTTGGAAAAGGTCGTAGAAGAAAATTTGGATGTCTTCGCTTGGTCTGACGAAGATATCACCGGAGTCGATCGAGATATTATTGAGCATAGTTTGCTTGTAAACCCGAAGGCCCGGCCTGTTCGACAAGGGCTCCGGAAGATGTCCGCAGAGAGAGCTGCTCTAGCTAAGGACGAAGTTGAAAAGCTGTTGAAGGCTGGGATTATCAGGGAAGTGGCCCATACAGAATGGTTAGCCAACCCAGTCTTCGTCAAGAAAAAGTCCTCCGGAAAGTGGCGCATGTGCATTGATTTCACATCTTTGAATAAAGCGTGCCCACGTGACCCCTACCCCATGCCCCGAATTGATCAACTAGTTGACTCCACTGCAGGTTCGGAGTTACTAAGCTTCCTCGACGCGTATTCCGGTTATCATCAAATATGGTTGAAGCGCGAAGATGAAATCAAGATGAGCTTTGTAACTCCTTCGGGAGTCTTCTGCTATGTAAGAATGCCCTTCGGCCTAAGAAATGCCGGGGCTACTTTTTCAAGATTAGTTGCTAAGGCTCTAGGTCATCAACTAGGTCGCAATGTGGAGGCCTATATGGATGATATTGTAATAAAGAGTGCTTTAAAGCACCAACATAGCCTAGACTTAGCAGAAACATTCAATAGCCTTCGGGCATGTGGGATCCGCCTTAACCCCGAAAAATGTATATTCGGAGCTAAGGCTGGAAAGTTGTTAGGGTACTTAGTTTCAAGCAGGGGAATTGAAGCTAGCCCTACTCAAATAACTGCGCTGCAGAAGATGGCTCCTCCGGAGAATTTAAAGCAAGTGCAAAAGCTGACCGGACGTCTGGCCGCACTTAGCAGGTTTTTATCAAGGTCTGCGGAGAGGAGCTTGCCAATCTTTAAAGTTTTGAAAGGGTCCGAAGATTTTGCATGGACACCGGAGTGTCAGAAAAGCTTCGAAGATATTAAAGATTATCTCAGCAATCTTGCTACACTTACGGTGCCTATTGCGGACGAAACCCTACTTCTGTATCTTGCAGCTACAGGCTCAGCTGTCAGCGCAGTCCTTGTCAGAGAAGCAGATATCAATGGGAAGTTGGTCCAAAATCCTGTCTATTTTGTATCCGAAGCATTGTCAGGAGCGAAGACAAGATACTCCGAACTTGAAAAGTTCGTTTATGCTCTGATAATGGCTTCGAGGAAGCTAAGGCATTATTTTTTGGCTCATAATGTAATTGTACCAACTTCATATCCTTTAGGAGATATGCTCCGAAGCAAAGATTCCACTGGAAGAATTGGAAAGTGGGCAGTAGAACTAGCACCCTTCGGCATATCTTTCCTGGCAAGGACAGCTATCAAATCTCAAGTCCTAGCAGACTTCGTAGCAGAGTGGACTCCACCTGCGAAGTTGACTCCGGAGAAATCAGATGACGGAGTTTGGACTATTTACTCCGATGGAGCCTTTCAAGCATCCGGAGCAGGCATTGGAGCAGTATTAATTTCGCCATCAGGACAAAGAGCAATGTACTCCGCAAGACTCAACTTTAAGTCTACCAATAATATAGCGGAGTACGAAGGAATTTTATTGGGACTCCGGAAAGCACGTGCTCTAGGGGCTACAAGGATAATTATAAAAACAGATTCTCAGATAGTAGCAGGGCACGTAGACAAAAGTTTTCAAGTCCGACATCCACAGCTTGCCAAGTACTTGGAAGAAATTCGCAAGATCGAAGCACATTTCAAGGGTATTTCCATTCGGAGTATACCAAGAGCTGAAAACGTGCAAGCGGACATTTTAGCGAAGGCTGCTGCCGGAGCTGTGGATGTACCTGACGAAGCTTTCTATGAGGAGCTCAAGGTACCTTCGGTGCCACAAGTTGCTTCTGCAGAGATTCTCTGCATTCCTAGTGCAGATTGGAAAGATTCAATCATAGAACTCTTGCAAGGAGGAACAAATTTGCCCGAAGAGCCCCAATTGTCAAGATTAAAGCTCAGAGCAAGAAACTATCAGTTAATCAATGGTATATTATACAAGGCCGGAGTATGTTCCCCTCTACTCCGATGTATATCTCAAGCCGAAGGCCAAGAAATTCTTCGAGAAATTCACGAAGGCCTTTGTGGAAGTCATTTAGCCCCTAGAGCTCTGGCAGGAAAAACACTTCTCCAGGGGCTTTATTGGCCCACAATAACAGCTGATGCGGAGAGCTTGGTCCGCACCTGTCAAGGATGCCAGTGGATGGGTCGACGGAGTCATCGCCCACCAACAGCTCTTCAAGTCATTGCTCCGGTATGGCCTATGGCCAGATGGGGTATGGATCTAATTGGTCCCTTTCCGTTAGCAAAGGGAAATCTGAAGTTCGCAGTGGTAGCTATTGAATATTTTTCTAAGTGGGTGGAAGCAGAGCCCTTAACAGCTATCACTTCGAATAATGTACAGAAATTCTTCTGGAAGAACATTATTTGCCGGTTCGGAGTGCCTAGATATCTCACAGTTGATAATGGAACACAGTTCGACGTAGAACCCTTCAGGAAGTTTTGCGAAGACCTAGGCATTCAACTATGTTTTGCTGCAGTGAGACATCCTCAGTCGAATGGAGCCGTTGAGCGAGCCAATGGAAATATTTTATCAGGGCTAAATCGAAGAATAGTAGGATTATCAAAAGGACTGTGGACCGAAGAGCTTCCGAAGATTCTATGGTCCATTCGGACTACGCAAACAAGGTCCACAGGTTTTACTCCGTTCAGACTACTATTCGGAGATGAAGCAATGACTCCAACGGAGCTCAAAGGGGGATCATTTCGCAGCACCGAACCAGACATTGAAGAAGAAAGACAAGCTTCGTTAGATTTGTCAGAAGAAACAAGACTTCGAGCTGTAGCTAATTTATCAAAGTATCATCAGCAGACGAAGACTTGGTATGACCCGAAGGTTATGCTCAGCGAGTTAAGACCGGGTCATCTTGTTCTACGAAGCATTATAGCACCAGGGAAGTTAGGCAATAAATGGGAAGGTCCATATTTAATTGTCCGCTCAGGGCGCCCTGGTTCATTCAAATTAGCTAATTTAGAAGGTGAAGAGTTAGCACATACTTGGCATGCGGAGCACCTAAAGCGATACTTCGCATAAGGGCTCCTTGTAATTCGCTTGTAATCACCTCTAAATTAATAAAGCATACACCCTGATGGTTGCCTTTCCCTTGACACTCCTAGTTTCCCGAGCGGACGCGCTGGGACAGAAGTCGATCGAGAGGAAGTGTCATTAAGCTGGGTTGTATTTCCGGACTTCGTACCTATAAAGTCGAAGCCTCCGGTGTGGTGGCTGAAATCCATCCGGAGCCCAAGCTGATACCTTGTAGGCATCCGTAAAAGAGCCAATACCACATTCTACGGAGTCCAAGCTTCGGCTGGTAGACTTCCGTAAAAAGAGCCGAAGGTGGCCAAAATCTGCGGAGTCCAAGCTGCAGCTTGCAGACATCCGTAAAAAGAGCCGAAGGTGGCCAAATTCTGCGAAGTCCAAGCTCCGGCTGGTAGACTTCTGCAAAAAAGAGCCCAAAGTGGCCAAATTCTGCGAAGTCCAAGCTCCGGCTGGTAGACTTCTGCAAAAATAGCCGAAGGTGGCTACAATTTCTGCGAAATCCAAGCTCCGGCTGGTAGATTTCTGCAAAAAACAGCCGAAGGTGGCGAAATCCAAAGTGACAAATTTCTTAAGACACTAAAGTGTCCTGGAAGTTATCTCAATTGATTACTTTCGTAAAGCAAACAAAGGTACCAAGTTACCATTCTTCTGACTACAAATAGTCGAAGACATTTCATAAGATTTCAAAAGATCTTTAAAATGACAGAGGGGCTCCGAACCCCCAAAAAATTGTACTCCGAAGTTTTTTCTTTGCGCATAACCATCTTTGAATACAGTTCGAAGTTGCTTATACCCAAAGAGGGGCTAGTAAATATGGAGACAATTTTAAATCGGCATTCATTATTGAAACAAATGTGTTTACAGATTACATTATGAAAAATTGGTATCTATACCAAGAAGGAATCGGAGACCTCTTCGGTCCCGAGAGCTAGGGGTGGAACGACTAGTTCCAACATCGGAAGTTCTAAGAACTTTACGTTTAACTCTCTTCCTCCCCTTCGAAGCTCTAAAATCCTTCTGTTCTTGTTGAAGCTCGGCCCAAGTTCGAAGCCGCTCGGGGCTTCTCTCCCAGCTTCTAAGATCTTCAGATCTCTTATTTTGGGCTTCACCTTCGTCTTCGGACCAATTAGTGTCTTTAGAAGACGAGGTGTTTGCGTCAATCTCTTTATCTTCTTCTTTAATATAAGACAATATGTCTTTGATTACTTCGGGCGCAATAACGCCGGAGTCATCTCGAGGAATAAGAAATCGAGGACGCTTATAACTCTTTAGAAGTTCGAAGGTGTTCCACAATGAACGAAGTTCGCTGTTAAGTTCTAACACTTCGATATCTTCCATAAGAGGCAAAGCCTAAAAATATGATAAACAAGATTTTCATTGATAAATGTTTACAAGCATAAAGCTTTACATGATTAGAAATCCTAAAATATTTCTAAACCTGCGGGTTCGAAGGAGGTTGACTGCTCGAAGCTTGGTTTCGAACTTGCTTCTGGCGTTGGCCTTCATCAATCCAAGCTTTGATCGCAGAACGACCTTCGGCTCTCCATGAAGTTTGGAAGGCTCGCCAAGCAGCAGCTACACCTTCGGAAGGTTTGAGAAGTCGGTCGTCGTCGAAGGTGATTGGACCTCTTCCTGCGTCCGGAGTTATTGATCGGCCCAAATCCTCGTAATAGCGAAGTAGACCAACAGCAGACACTTGTCCGGAGAGTTCTCCGTATCTAATGCCTGATGTCTTCATCTGCTTCGCCACCCCTTGGATCCTTTTTAACCGGCGCAAAAGGCTGATATTATCATCAGAAGGGAGAATTCCGGTGGTACCGAAGTACTCCAGGACTTCTAGCAACTGATTCATAACCTCCGCAGCCACCTTCTCAGACTTCAACTTATCTTCGTTCAGCGCATCCTTCGTCGAAGTAACTTCGTCCAAAACCCCAGAAAGCCTAGCATTCTCAGTGGTCAAAGTGTTTTTCTGTGTCAACAATTGGCTAGCTTCCTCTTCAAGCCGGACGAGCCTAGACCCTGCAGTAACATGCTCCGCCCGCAGTTTTTCAATCTCTGCTCGAAGCACAATCCTTTCCGCTTCGAGCTCTTTCTTTACAGCTTCTAAGCTTTGCCTGACCCTTCGCTCTGTTGATATTATATTGTCCATTTGAGTCACTCGACTTTCAGAGATGTTAAAATTCCTTTGAAGAGTGCTATTTTCTTCCCGAAGCCGAGCGATTTCTTCGTCATTGCATAGACTTGCAGCTCGGGCCAAGACAGTTTGCTGTCAAAATAAAAACTAAAGTAAATATTCATTCGAAGATAAATTCTATAATAATTCACAGTTGCTTCGTACCTGATAGGCTGTACGTTCAATAATGGCATTAAGCTCCGTCCTGTCAGCCTTGCGCAGGATGGCCACTAATTTGGTCTCCCCTATGTCACGACTAGCTCGATCCAAAGGTTCGAGCAAAGTCCGAAGACCAGTTGTTTGCCCTAAGAAAGGAGCCAGCAAGGGGAGCATGCTTATTGCCTCTTGGTCATCTTCGTTCAACGAAGGACCGGAGCTTTGGCCTATGGTCTTCGGAGCCACTGGAGTTTGAGCTTCCCTGGAAGATTGGCTCTCGTCTGTTGAATCAGACGGAGTTGATTCGGAGCTTATAGCAGGCAGGGGCTCTATTTGTCTTTTGCCTCTTCCGGGTCCCTTTTGAGTAACTCTCAGGGCTGGCTCCGAAGTCGTCGAAGGACCAGAAATTATTTCCTCCTGACAGACTTCTTCCATAGGAGTGGGCTCTGTAAAATAATGAAAAGTATTATACATAGTATAAATACTCAAATAAATACAAAAAGTTCTTCGAAGTCTACCTTCGGCAGTCTGCGGAGGAGTCATCGTTGGACTGTTTGGTGGATCGAAAGCTAATTCTTCATCTGAATCAGCTGTTAAATTTTGGACTACAGGAGCATCGTCCTGGGCAGTCCTTGTTGCTTCTTCGGGAATCGAAGCCATGGTAACTCCGACCCCACTTTCATTCACAGGAACTTCGTTCTGAGTTATATCTTCTTGAACTACCGAAGTCCTTGGTTGATCAACATTTTCCCCAGACTCTGGTATGTTCGAAGGAACTTCGGCTTGTGCAGCCCTTTGAGTTTCATTCTCTTCCATCAGGTGCACAAGTAACCTCCCTGTTTCTTCTTGGGAGTCGGAAACCGAAGCTCTTGAGCTCGAAGGTGCAGGGTCTAAAGGTGCAAGGTTCTTCGGCTTCCGAGCCACTCTCTTCACCGGAGTTTTTGCTGAACTTGAAGTTCCAGCTTCGGCTTTCCTTTTCTGAGGCCCTTTCTCCAAAGGCGCCCAATCCATTAGAGGGGGAGGAGTGAGTTTCAGCATTCCCCATACTCTGTTAAATCTCTCCCAACTCCCAACCAGTTTAATTCGCCACTCTTTCTCAGTCGGAGTTGGAGTACCCAAGATCTTTTCCGAAGCCCTTATAATCTGTTCTGAAGTAACAGGGGCTGAAGATTCTACAAAATAAATAATTCAAGTCAGTTTTTCTTCGAAGTAAATATGTTTAATGCATGTTGTTTTCGAAGTTACCTGTAGGACTTGAAGTCAAATTAATTCTGCGAAGACCGCCTTCGGAGTCATCTTCGAAGATAATAGGCCAGTTGGCCATCAGTGGAGGAATTTGAAGACCGATGAATTCTTCAGCCAAATCTCGCATACTGAGCCTTTGGCTAACTTTTTCAAGCAGATTCAGACGGGCTTCGAATTGGCCTTCGTCAGGACGCACCAAAGCTTCTTTTCGGAATTGAATTTCTCTAAGGGGTCCGGCCAGAGGATTGCTTGCCCCAACTTCGGCATAGAACCATTTCAAAATCCAGTCGGTGTACCATCTGGCGTTGATGGCTTTAGCAGGAAAGCGAAGGGCATACTCATCCCGAAGTCTAAAGTTGATACTGCCAAAAGATGTTACTACTTTTTCACCTCCGGGAGTTACGAAGGTTTTTGGTTGGCAGGTTGCTCTATGTAATGCAGCGAAGACTTCCGCCCTTCCTTCACATCCTTCGGCTCTTAAGGCCCACTCAAAGATAGCTAATCTAGCTACCGCATTCGGAGATAGTTGGGGGAGAGTTATATGGAACAGGTCGAGTACCTCTGCCAAAAAGTCCACTACAGGAAGACCCAAACCAGCTTCGAAAAAAGCTTCGAACACTACTACTTCTCCGGGTCTTGGCACTGGAATCACTTCTTTCCCTGGTTTCCGAATCATAACTCCCGCACCAATATTTCCTCCTACTGCGATTGCCAAGGACTCTCTTTTGCAGGTCGAAGGCCCCAATTCAAAAGATTGATCCAAATATTTGGTCGATGGAGGGCACAGACCTTGGTCATCGGCGGTTTGGGGATTTCTTTCCCCTGCTGCCATGGAAATCGTCGCCTGCGTCGAGGATGCCGCTGCCAATGTCGCCGCCGCTGTTGCTGCGGCTGCCTGCTGCCGAGCCAAGGCCGAAGGAGGCGCAGATCCCTTGGTCTTCACCATCGTGATTGCCGGATTGATCTGAGAGAATGGAGACTAGGGCTCAAGAACTCGAAGGCTAGGGCTCAAGAACTCAAAGGGCTCAAATAAGCTTTTGACTGAGAAGAAGCGGTGAAAAGGTAATCGGGTAAGTTTTGGGGCTCTTTATTTATAGCCTAATCTTTCCGTTTGTTACCGTTTGGGTTCTGCCCTTTCGCATTCCCGCCTGTTATTCTCCTCCGAAAATAACGCCTCATATAACTTCCGTTAGAAATAGAAACTAACGGCTATTTTTTCTAAGTCTAAAAAGACTTTCGAACTTCCTGAGTCAGTTCTAAGGTAGTTCGAACAGTAATTACCTTATGACTGATTCGAAGTTCATATCTTTATGCATTTCGGAGATAAAACGAGAATCAATAACCCCTATGATTGGTTATCTTTTCTTTCCGTATACTGCTCTCCTAACGTTACAGGTCGAACGGAGAAGCGTATTCGAGGGGCTACTGTTGGAGGAAAATATCTCATCTTCGGGGTTATTGCCAAAGCAGTACGAAGACAGCCAACTAGTTCGAAGATTGTCCGAAGACCTTCTTCGAAGATGCTCAGAACCTGGTTCGAAGCCCGAAGACAGGCACTGGTTCGAAGTATGTCTTCGAACCAAAGCCCTTCAGGATCTTTTCTGCCAGCTAAGATGGAAGACTTATCTTCTATCCTATTAGATTAGTCTTTTACCATTTTAGCCCTATTAAGGAAACCGAATAGTTTCCTTAATGTCGGTTGTAATAGAAGGGTAAATAGGTCTTTTCCTTAATGTTTAGGCCTATAAATACCCCCCATTTCATCCTGTAAGAAGGACCGATTACAAGTGATTCAATACACACTTTCGAACTATTCTAAGTTATTATCCTTTTGGAGGCTTAGAACAGTTTGCTTCGCAAACACTTCATTTGTTAGTTTCTTTTCTACAGAAACCTGTTAGCGTAATCTTTTACGCCAACAAACGACTACAGCTCCCGAAGAGGCTCCAACAGTCAAAGCTTTAGTCGTGAATTCTGACTCCGACGAAGATTTTGGGGTAGCTTTTGACCCGCCAAGCAGTCCGATGCTCACCCGTCGACAAGACTTTGGAGGTAAACTTCACATAATTCTTTTGTTCTTTTTTTCTGCAAAATTATACAATGTATAATACCTTTGCCTCAACAGGATCTGCTCCTATGGAAGAGGTCCATTCCGAAGATACAATTCCTAGGACTTCGGCAATTCCGGATCCAATTCCAAAAGTCACCCAAATGGGACCTAGAAAAGGTAAAGGCAAGGTGGACCCCCTCCCTGCTCCGAGCTTAGGATTAACTCCGTCTGAATCGACAGAAGGAAGCCAATCTACCGAGGAGGGCCAATCTGCCGAAGTTCCAGAAGATACGGCCCAACGCTCCGACCCTTCGCCGAACGAAGACGACCAAAGGGCCTTGTCTATGATCCCTCTTCTAGCTCCTTTCTTGGAGCGAAGAACCGGGCTTCGGACTTTGCTCGAGCCTTTGGATCGAGCTAGCCACGAAGTCAGGGAGACAGACTTGGTAGCCATCCTGAGCGAAGCTGAGGGTTCAAAGCTCAATGCCGCTATGGAGCGTGCAGCGTACCGGGTACGAAGTATTTGCAAAACAAAATTAATCTCATATACAAATAATTTCTTACCTTGGTTTTTTCTCTTTGCAGCAAATAGTCTTGGCCCGAGCTGCAAACGTTTCAAACGAACGTGGAAACCTTCGCCTTCGAGAGGAAATCACTACTTTTCAGCAGAATCTTAACATTTCCGAAGGTCGAGTTTCCCGTTTAGACAACATGGTCTCAGCAGAGCGAAGGGCCACGCAAAGCTTGGAAACTGCAAATAAGGAGCTCGAAGCAGAACAAATTGTGCTTCGGGCGGAAATAGAAAAGATGCGGGCGGAGCATGCTACGGCGGGGGTTGAACTTGTCAAGCTCCGGGAGGAAAAAGCCAATGCTACAGAGGAGGCTAGCCACCTGCTTAACCAGAAAAATTCTTTAGCTACGGAGGCAGCTAGGCTCTCCGCTGTGGTGGAGGAGTTGAGCTCGGCGAAGGACTCTTTGCTTGAAGACAAGCTAAAATCGGAAAAAGTAGCTGTGGGAAGTCATGAACCAACTCTTAGGTGTTCTAGAGTACTTCGGTACTACTGGGACACTTCCTTTGAATGACAATGCCTCCTTGCTTCGGTGGCTAAAAATGATCCAAGGAGCTGCGAAGAGGATGAAGATGGCAGGCATTCGATACGGAGAAATCTCTGGACAAGTGGCTGCTATCGGCATACTTCGTTACTACGAAGATCTGGGAATATCGATAACTCCAAACGCAGAGGCAACTCCCATTACCTTCGATGAAAGCTGGCTTCTTACTCCTTCCGAAGACGTGGCCGCTGCTTGGCAAGCCTTCCAAGCTTCATGGAGAGCCGAAGGTCGTACTGCGATCAAGGCTTGGATTGACGAAGGACAACGCCAGAAGCAAGCTCGGTCGCAAACCTCGAGCAGCCAGCCTCCGCCGAACCCGCAGGTCTAGAATTGTCTTAGGATCCTGACTATGTAAAGAATCATGTTTTTTATACATTTATGAATGAAAATTGTCTTATCATGTTTTTAGGCTTCATCTCATATGGATGATATCGAAGTGTTAAACATTACCGAAGAACTCCGCCTGCTATGGGCTACCATCGCTCTTTTAAAACTTCACAAGTGACCTCGATTTTTAGCTCCTCGAGATAGCTCCGGTGCAACTGCGCCCAAAGTAAGCAAAGATATACTATCTTATATTAAAGAGGAAGAAAAATAAATTAACTTGGAAGCTTCATCTTCTGAAGACATTGCATGGTCCGAAGATGAAGATGAAACTCAGGGTAAAAAACCTGAAGAACTTGGAAGCTGGGAAAGGAGCCCCGAACGACTCCGAACTTGGGCCGAGCTTCAACAAGAATAGAAAGACTTTAGAGCTTCGAAGGGAGGAAAAAGAGTTAAACGTAAAGTTGTTAGAACTCCCGGCTCTGGAACTAGTCGTTCCAACCTTAGCTCTAGAGATCGAAGGGGTCTTCGATTCCTTCTCGGTATAGACACCGATTTTTCATGATGTAATTATAATTTTTTTTAGATAATAAATATCGGTTTTTTAATATTGTCTCCCTATTTCCCAGCCCCTCTTTGGGCGTAAGCAACTTCGAATTATACTCAAAGATGGTTAGGCGCAAAGAAAAACTTAGGAGTACAATTTTGGAGGCTCGGATCCCCTCAGCAATTTGAAGATTGATTAAAATCTTAAAAAGTGTCTTCAACTACTTGAAGTCTGAAAACTGGTAACTTAGTACCTTTTGATTTGAAAGAAATCACTTCGGACAACTTTCCGGGCACTTTATTGCCCAAACGATTGGTCACTTTGGACTTTTTTCACAGATATTCAAAGCTCATGAGCTCAAACTCTGTTTTGTTTTGTCCTCCTTCGGCTCTTTTTGTGAATGCTATCAAACTGGTGGTTTGGAATTCGCAGTGGTCTCCTTGGACTCTTTTTACGGATGCTTTCAAGCCGAAACTTGGAATCCGCACTTTTTGGTCTCCTTCGACTCTTTTTACGGATGCTTTCAAGCCGGTGGCTTGGAATCCGTTTTCTTAGTGACATCCCACCTCATCGGAAGCTTCAGACCAATGGTCCAAAGTCCGAAAAATATGATTCAAATTAATGACACTTCCCTCCCAGTCAACTTCGCTATTCCAGTGCATCCACTAGAAGTGGGAAGTATATGGGGGGTAGGCATTATCTGAACCATATGCTTTATTGATTTAAAAGGTGTTTACAAATGATTACAAGGAGCCCCTATGTGAAATATCGCCTTAGGTGCTCCGCATGCCATGTATGCGCTAACTCTTCACCCTCCAAATTAGCTAACTTAAAAGAACTAGGGCGCCCTGAGCGAACAATAATGTATGGACCTTCCCACTTATTTCCTAATTTCCCTGGTGCTATGATACTTCGCAAAACGAGATGACCCGGCCTAAGTTCATTAATTTTGACCTTTGGGTCCAACCAAGTCTTCGTTTGCTGCTGATACTTTGACAAATTGGCGACAGCTCGAAGTCTTGTCTCTTCTGTTAAATCAAGCGAAGTTTGTCTTTCTGCTTCTATTTCTGGTTCGGTGCTGCGAAGGGATCCTCCTTTGAGCTCCGTTGGTGTCATAGCTTCATCTCTGAATAAAAGTCTGAAAGGAGTGAAGCCGGTAGACCTTGTCTGAGTTGTCCGGATGGACCATAGGATCTTTGGGAGCTCTTCGGTCCACAATCCTTTTGCCAATCCCACTATTCTTTGATTCAGCCCTGACAAGATATTACCATTGGCTCTTTCAACAGCTCCATTAGATTGAGGATGTCTTACTGCAGCAAAATATAGTTGGATGCCTAGGTCTTCACAGAATTTCCTGAAAGGTTCTACATCAAACTATGTTCCATTATCCACTGTCAGCTGCCGAGGCACTCCGAACCGGCATATAATATTCTTCCAGAAAAATTTTTGGACATTATTCGAAATGATAGCTGTTAGGGGCTCTGCTTCGACCCACTTTGAAAAGTATTCGATTGCTACCACTACGAACTTCAGATTTCCTTTTGCTACTGGGAAGGGGCCAATAAGATCCATGCCCCATCTGGCCATGGGCCATACTTGAGCAATGACTTGAAGAGTTGTTGGTGGGCGATGACTTCTTCGTCCCATCCACTGACATCCTTGGCAGGTACGGACTAAGCTCTCCGCATCAGCTACTATTGTAGGCCAATAAAGCCCCTGACGAAGTGTCTTTCCTGCCAAAGCTCGAGGAGCTAAATGGCCACCGTAGAGTCCTTCATGAATTTCTCGGAGAATTTCTTGACCTTCGGCTTGAGATATGCATCGGAGCAAAGGGGAACATACTCCGACCTTATACAAAATACCGTTGATTACATGATAACTCCGAATTCTGAGTTTCAACCTCGAAAGCCGTGGCCCTTCAGACATACTTGCTTCTCCTTGCAACAATTCCATAATTGAACTTCGCCAATCTGTACATGGAATGCAAAGGACTTCTTTAGCAGGGATTTGTGGTACCGAAGGTGTACTGAGCTCTTCATAAAAAGATTCTTCTGGTATGTCCATAGCTCCTGCTACAGCTTTCGCTAAGATGTCAGTTTGCACATTTTCTGCTCTAGGTATACTCCGAATGGAAATCCCTTTAAATGCTGCTTCAATCTTACGAATTTCTTCCAACTATTTTGCAAGCTGTGGATGCCGAACTTGAAAGCTCTTGTCTACGTGCCTTGCAACAATTTGAGAATCTGTCTTAATAACAACTCTTGTAGCTCCTAGAGCACGTGCCTTTTGAAGTCCTAACAAAATTCCTTCATACTCCGCTGTATTATTGGTAGACTTAAAGTTGAGTCTTGCAGAGTACATTGCCTTTTGCCCTGAAGGCGAAATTATCATGGCTCCGACACCTGCTCCAGATGCTTGGAAAGCTCCATCAGAGTAAATAGTCCAAATCCCTTCACTTGGCTACTCCGGAGCCCATGCTGTAGGGGGAGTCCACTCTGCCACGAAGTCCGCCAACACTTGTGACTTAATTGTTGTTCTTGCCACAAAGGATATGCCGAAGGGTGCTAACTCAACGGCCCACTTCCCAATTCTTTCTGTAGAATCCTTACTGCGGAGCATATCTCCCAAAGGATATGAAGTTGGTACAATTACATTATGTGCCAAGAAATAATGCCTTAACTTCCTCGAAGCCATTATCAGAGCATAAGTGAATTTCTCAAGCTCGGAATATCTTGTTTTTGCTCCAGACAATGCTTCGGACACAAAATAAATTGGATTCTAAACCAACTTCCCGTTGAAATCAACCTCTCTAACAAGGACTACACTGACAACAGAGCCAGTAGCTGCAAGGTAAAGGAGTAGGGTTTCATCCGCAACAGGCACCGTGAGTGTAGCGAGGTTGCTGAGATATTTCTTAATATCTTCGAAGCTCTTTTGACACTCCGGTGTCCATGCAAAATCTTCGGACCCCTTCAATGCTTTGAAAATGGGCAAACTTCTCTCCACAGACCTTGCCAAAAACCTGCTAAGTGCCGCAAGACGACCAGTCAGCTTTTGTACTTGCTTTAAATTCTCCGGGGGAGCCATCCTTTGCAACGCAGTTATACACATGCGCCACTTCCCGGAAGATTTCTTCCTGACGAAGACTGGGTTGGCTAACCACTCCGTATGAGCCACTTCTCTGATAATCCCAGCCTTCAGCAACTTTTCCACTTCGTCTTTGGCAAGGATAGCTCTCTCTGTAGACAGCTTCCGGAGTCCCTACCGGACAGGTCGAGCCTTCGGGTTCACAAGTAGACTGTGTTCAATAATATCCCGACTGACTCCGGTGATGTCTTCATTAGACCAAGCAAAGACATCTAAATTCTCCTCAACTACTTTCTCTAACGAAGTAGCGACTTCTGGAGGCAAGTCTTTGCCAAATTGAAATGAATATTCCTTGCCATCTTTGATAATAACCTTCGTTGCAATCTCTCCTTCGGGGCTTGGCCTTGGGAAGGATTTCTTCAAAGATTCGTTAGGAGCAGAGAAATCCTCCGGGTTATCTTGCACGCTATTCACCTGTCTCGGGTCAAGAGGAGGGCCATGACCATACTCCGCTCTTCGCGTAGTGGCCTGATCTCTGAAAACAGTGAGCACTCCCGCCTGTGTGGGCATCTTCATACACAGGTAATTATGATGCGCCACAGCTCCGAATTGATTCAGCATGCCCCTTCCGAAGATGACATTGTATGCATATGGGGCATCTACAACATCGAAAATCACTTCCTTCGTCCTGGCCAGTAGCCCCTCTCCAAAAGTAACTTCCAAGCCAATTTGGCCGAGGGCATCAAGAGGGGGCCCTGCGAAGCCTTGCAAAGGTCGGGCTGCTGGGAGAAGATGCTTTCTGGAGATGCAGAGTTGATCAAAAGCTTGGACAAAGATAATATCTGCCGAACTCCCTCCGTCGATTAACACTCTCCGGACCTCAGTCCCTGCTATGTCAGCAGTAATGACGAGTGGGTCTGCATGTGGAAACTTTATACCAGCTGCATCATCTGCAGAAAAAGATATCGGCACATGGGACCATTCGGGCATAGCAGCTGCAGACGAAGAGGTTCCAATATGGCCCACTTCTCTAACATATTCTCTTCTCTGCCTCTTCGACATATTTCCGAGGGTCCCTCCTCCGGAGATGGGGAGGACTACTCTTTTCCCTCGATCTTGTCCATCTTCTTGCTTCGGAGGTGGCGTAACATTGACCATCGGAGGTCGTCTTGCAGGGTCGAAGTTATCTAATCGTGCCACAACTTGGACAGGCTCCGGAGGCACTTCAGTCGGAACTCGGTCAGTAGTGCCTCGACCCGAAGTTCTTTCCAAATACTCTCCTCTTAAAGCAAGTATAGATTTGAACGCATCAGTCGCGTGACTCCGATTCTCACCATGGACACAACAGAAAAAGGCCTAGGCTTTGCTAGCCGGCTTCCCTGGCGGCCTCCAGCCGCTGGTCTTGCTTCCTGAAGGCTGCGAAGCCCTTGAAGCAAATTTCTATGGGGGTGCAATGTTCAAAACTTCTGAACGAGGATGCTTTTGCCCCCGACGCCAGTCGTGCTGAGCTTCGAAGTTAGACCCTTGCAGCTGCGTCGTAGTCTTCACTTCTAACTTAACTTCTTGCAGTATTGATGGGGTTGCGGCAGTTCTCCGAAGCCATCCCTCTTCTGACCTCGCATATTCCTCGAAATAAGACATCAACTGAGCAACAGAAGATATCTTTTTCCTGTGAAGTTTATCAAGGAGCCCCGCATGAATAACTCTCTCTCGAGCTGCGTCAACTACAGAAGACGTAGTTAACCCTCGGATTTGCGACTTCGGATTTGAAATACTGTCTTAAAGTCTCTCCGGGGAGCTGCTTCACTTGGAAAAGACTTCCTGTTGACATTGGAGGTACGAAGGTACCTTGAAAGTTGCTCACGAGCTTCTTCCTCAACTCCCCCCATGATCTGATTGATCCTGGCTTCAAAGACCAGAACCACCTTAGTGCCACTCCTTCGAGAGCTAGGGGAAAACATTTGGCCATAGTGTCTCACACTCCCCCGCTGGCTTCGATTGCTAATGCATAAGAGCGGGCGAACTCTTCGGGATCTTCATCTACGGAATATTTACAAAGCTTCGAAGTTTTGAACATAGGGTCGAAGCGCACTTTTTGCAACTCAGGATGCAGCAGAGATTCGGTGTCGAAGGAAGCGTTCTCCGGGGCTTCGGAATAAGGAAGTTCGTTGTCTTCAGGCACTTCGGGGATGACTGGGGTGGCCTGAGAACGAAGCCTATCTGCGGCTTCTTGCCGCCACCTTGCTACTTCAGCTTGGAGACTGGCCATTTGAACGGCCATATCACCAAGACCATCTTCATCTCCTCTGGAAGGACCTTCCGGGTCTTGAGAACTATACGCATCAGTTCGAAGTGGAACTTGAGGTGGAAGAGGGACTCCGACTGGCCGAAATATAGATGGAGTTGGGGGAGGAACTCCGTATATTCGAGGAAGGGAAACTCCTTCCGGAGTCGAAGGCCCTTCGACCTCAACTGTGCTTGAAGGCCTTGTTCTGGAGGTTCGAGGGGACCTCCGAATAGGACTACCACCTGCGCTCCGCTTGGGAGGCATGGTTTGAGAACTTGGTAGAGAACGAAATTTTTTTTGGACTAGGTTCTCCACGGACGGCGCCAACTGTTGGCGTAAAAGATTACGCTAACAGGTTTCTGAAAGTTAGAAACTAACAAACGAAGTGTTTGTGAAGTACACTATTTCAAGCCTTCCGAAAGGATAATAGCTTTAAATAGTTCGAAGATGTATATTGAATAACTTGTATTCGGTCCCTTTTACAAGGTAAAACGGGGGGTATTTATAGGCCTAAACATTAAGGAAAAGACCTTTTTACCCCTCTATTACAACTGACATAGTGGAAACTATTCGGTACCCTTAATAGGGCTAAAATGGTAAAAGACTAATCTAATGAGAAAGAAGATAAGTCTTCCATCCTAGCTGGTAAGGAAGCTCTCGGAAGAGTCCTAGTTCGAAGATATACTCCGAACTAAAGTTCGTCTCCATACTTCGAACTTGATCCACTATATCACTGGAGTTATATGCTAGAAACCTTTGATTCAATCACCTGCCTTTGTCCTGTTACAACAATGGCTCTAAGGATGAAATATTTTCCCCCAACAATGCTCGATGAGCACAGGACTCCTAGGAAATTCTGGGCTAAGGCCATGAACACTGCATGTTACATCTCAAACCAAATCTTCTTGCGCTCAATTTTGAACTTGACATCTTATGAGCTGCATTTTGGGAGACAACCCAAAGTTACTCATCTTCGAGTTTTTGGCTGTCATTGCTTTATCCCAAAATGTGGAAATTTGGACAAATTTGAGTCACGCTCTTCTGACGGGATCTTTTTGGGTTACACTACTCATGGTCATTCTTATCGTGTTTACAATTTAGAAACTAACACTGTTATCAAGTCATGTGTTGTGACTTTTGATGAATCAACCCCCTCTATTAGTTCTACTTTTGAATAGGCAAATGAACATGACTTGGAGCAGACCATCTTCGAAGATGAAGATCCCAGAGATTTCGAGGATGAACCTCTACTACCCTCGTCATCAACCCCCGAAGCCGACCCCGTTTCGATCACTTCGGCACTAGGCCCCGAAGCAACTACCTCAACATCGGTCATCTTGGACCACTCCAACGCACAAGTTGATGGGGAGAATGCATCTTGCCGCAAGGCACCACACCATGTTCAAAGGATGCATCCTCCCGAGCAGATCGTTGGTGAGCTTGATCAAAGGGTAACAAGTTCTCATGCTCATTTCATTGATTCTGCCTTTGTTGCTTCTTTTGAGCCCTTAGATGTTAGTCATGCACTTTCTGATTCTAGTTGGATCAATTCCATGCATGAAGAACTTGAAAATTTTGAGAGAAACCAAGTCTGGACTTTAGTTGATCCTCCACCAAATGTTCTTTTTGGGTTACACTACTCATGGTCACTCTTATCGCGTTTTTAATTTGGAGACTAACACTATCATCGAGTCATGTGATGTGACTTTTGATGAATCAACCCCCTATATTAGTTCTACTTTTGAACAGGCAAATGAACACGACATGGAGCAGACCATCTTCGAGGAAGAAGATCCCAGAGATTTTGAGGATGAACCCCTACTATCCTCCACATCGACCCCCGAAGCTGACCCCGCTTCGATCACTTCGGCACAAGGTCCCGAAGCAACTACCTCGACATCAGTCATCTTGGACCACTCCAACGCACAAGTTGAGGGGGAGACTGCATTCTGCCGAGAGGATCTACACCATATTCAAAGGATGCATCCTCCCGAGCAGATAATTGGTGAGCTTGATCAAAGGGTAACACGTTCTCATGCTCATTTCATTGATTCCGTTTTGTTGCTTCTTTCGAGCCTTTAGATTTTAGTCATGCACTTTCTAATTCGAGTTGGATCAATGCCATGCATGAAGAACTTGAAAATTTTGAGAGAAACCAAGTCTGGACTTTAGTTGATCCTCCACAAAACATTCATTTCATTGGAACAAAATGGATTTTCAAAAACAAACAAGGGGAGGATGGGACTGTAGTTAGAAACAAGGCTAGACTTGTAGCTCAAGGTTATTCTCAGTTTGAAGGGATTGATTTTACTGAGACTTTTGCACCTGTTGCGCGTTTAGAGGCCATTAGGATTTTGCTTGCCTTTGCGACATCCCGGGGATTCAAACTCTATCAAATGGATGTCAAAAGTGCATTTCTTAATGGCTTCATAGGCGAAGATGTTTATGTAAAACAACCCCCTGGCTTTGAAAACCCCAAATACCCGCAAAAAGTCCTTAAACTTCATAAGGCTCTTTATGGACTCAAGCAGGCCCCTCGAGCTTGGTATGATAGACTTAAGTCTTTTCTGCTTGAGCGGGGGTATTTGATGGGATCAGTTGACAAAACCCTTTTCATGCTTTATGTGGATGATATCATCTTTGGTGGCTCTTCTCATGCATTGGTTGCCGAGTTTGCAAATGCCATGAGCAGGGAGTTCGAGATGTCCATGATGGGCGAACTCACATTTTTCCTTGGTTTGCAAATCAAGCAAAGCAAACAAGGTACATTCATCCACCAGACGAAGTACACCAAGGACCTGCTCAAGAAGTTTGATATGATGATGCGAAGCCCCTCGCTACTCCGATAGCTACTTCGATAGCATTGGATCCCGTGGATCAGAAGGAGTTTCGGAGCATGATCGGCTCACTCCTCTACTTGACGGCTATGAGGCCGGACATACACTTCGCGGTGTGTTTGTGCGCTCGTTTTCAGGCTTTGCCCCGTGCTTCGCCCCGCCAAGCGGTAAAGCGCATTCTCAGGTATCTCAAGCATACCCTCGAATTTGGCATTTGGTATTCTGCGTCTTCCTCTTTGTGTCTTCGAGGTTATTCTGATGCGGATTTTGCTGGGTGTAGGATTGATAGAAAAAGTACCTCCGGTACTTGTCATTTTCTGGGTACTTCGCTGGTTTGCTGGTCTTCTCGCAAACAATCTAGTGTTGCATAATCGACGGCTGATGCCGAATATGTTGCTGCAGCTAGCTGTTGCTCTCAGATTTTGTGGACGGTTTCCACTTTGCGGGATTTTGGTTTAGATAATTATAGGGAAATTTGGATCCATGCCATTACAATTTTGTGACTTTGGAGAAATGCCATTACAATTCACGTCTTTAGATTCATGCCATTACAAATTAAGAGAACTCCGAACTATACCATTACAAATTTAAAAAATTCTTAAATATGTCATTACAATTTTAGAGAAATCTGAAATATGCCGTTAGATTTTGTGAGAGTTGCAAGTCCGGAATGGCATATATCCAAATAGATGAATTGTAAGGGCAAAGTTCCAAAGCACAGTAATTGTAATGGCATATATCTAAAAAACCCTAGATTATAAGAGTGTTCCACTTTTCTGTGACAACACTAGTGCTATCTGTATTGCAAATAACCCTGTTCTGCATTCCAGAACCAAACACATTGATGTACAGTATCATTTTCTCAGAGATCATAATGAGAAGGGTGATATTGAACTTCAATATGTTGATACCCAACACCAGCTAGCCGATATTTTCACAAAACCCCTCGATGCTTCTCGTTTTGCCTACTTGCGTAGGGAACTTGGTGTTTGTCACCCTTATGACATTTTGTGAGGGGGAGCAGATTTTGATTATCTTGTGTTGGGGGAAAATATCTCATCTTCGGGGTTATTGCCGCAACAGCATGAAAGCAGATAGTGGATTCGAAGGTTTCCAGACGTCCATCTTCGAAGATACCCTGAGTCAAGCTCGAAGTACGAAGATAGGCATTGGTTCGGAGTACATCTTCGAACTAAGGTTCTGCGAGATCTTTATTGCCAGCTAAGATGGAAGATTTATCTTTTATATTATTAGATTAGTCTTTTACCATTTTAGCCCTATCAAGGGTACCGAATAGTTTCCACTATGTCGGTTGTAATAGAGGGATAAATAGGTCTTTTCCTTAATATTTGGGCCTATAAATACCCCCCATTTCACCCTGTAATAGGGACCGAATACAAGTTATTCAATAAACACATTCGAACTATTCTAAGTTATTATCCTTTCGAAGGCTTAGAACAGTTCACTTCACAAACACTTCGTTTGTTAGTTTCTAATCTACAGAAACCTGTTAGCGTAATCTTTTACGCCAATAGTTGGTGCCGTCCGTGGGGAACCTAGTCCAAAAAACTTCGTTCTCTACCAACTTTTTACATCATGCCTCCTAAGCGGAGCGCACCCCGCAATCCCGTTCGGAGGTCTTCTCGGATCTCCGGAGAGATACCATTTGACACGGTTGAAGTCAGAGGGCCTTCGACATTCCCTCCGCAAACTCCAGAAGGGACTTCCATCCCTCGAACATACGAAGCTTCTTCGCCAACCCCTTCTATACTTCGACCACCCGGAGTCCCTCCTCCACCTTCCATCCCAATTCGAACTGATCCTACTAGTTCTCAAGACCCGGAAGATCCTTCCAGAAGATATGAAGACAATCTTGGAGATATGGCCACTCAAATGGCCAACCTTCAAGCTGATGTAGCAAGGTGGCGACAGGAAGCTGCGAACAGGCTTCGCTCTCAAGCCATCCCAACTATCCCAGAAGTGCCCGAAGACGACGAACCCGATTATCCCGAAGCCCCGGAGAACGCCTCTTTCGATAATGAATCTCCGCTGCATCCTGAGCTGCAGAAAGTTCGCTTTGATCCAAAGTTCAAAACTTCGAAGCTCTGTAAGTATGCCGGAGATGAAGATCCCGGAGAGTTCCTTCGTTCTTATGCCCTAGCAATTGAAGCTAGCGGAGGAGTTCGAGACACCATGGCGAAGTGCTTCCCCTTAGCTCTTCAAGGAGTGGCATTAAGGTGGTTCTGGTCGTGGAGGCCAGGATCAATTAATTCATGGGGGCAGCTGAAGAAGAAGTTTATAAGCAATTTTCAAGGCACCTTCGTGCCTCCCATGTCAACAGGAAGCCTTTTCCAGGTGAAACAGCTCCCCGGAGAGACATTGAGGCAATATTTTAAGCGCTTCGCTCATACGAAGTCGCAAATCCGGGGGTTGTCTGCATCTTCGGTAGTTGATGCAGCTCGGGAAGGCGTCACTCATCAAGGCCTCTTGGATAAGCTTCATCGGAAAAGCATCTCCTCGGTCTCTCAGCTGATGTCTTACTTCGAGGAGTATGCGAGGTCAGAAGAGGGTTGGCTCCGAAGAACTGCCGCTACTTCGTCTATATTGCAAGAAGTTAAAGTAGAAGTGAAAACTTCGGCACAGCCGCAAGAACCAGTCTTCGAAGTTCAACATGATCAGAGAAGAGGGCAAAAGCACCCTCGTTCTGAAGTCATGAATATTGCACCCCCACAGAAGTTTACACAGAGAGCTCCACAGTCTTCGGGGAACAAGGCCAGCGGCTGGAGGCCGCCAGGGAAAATGGCTGGCAAGGGCCGACCCTTTTCTGCTGCATCCGTGGAGAAAATCGAAGCCATGCAACTGATACTTGCAAGGCTATACTTACCCTAAGGGGAGAGTATCTAGAAAGAACTTCGGGTCAAGGTACTACCGACCGAGTTCCAGCTGCAACGCGCCTAGAGCCGGTCCAGGCTATGGCACGGATAGAATACTTTGATGCTGCAAGACACCCTCCAGTGGCCAATGTTATGCCACCTCCGAAGCAAGAGGAAGGTCAAGACCGAGGGAAAAGAGTAGTCCTCCCCATCTCTGGAGGAGGTACCCTCGGAAGCATGTCAAAGAGACAGCGAAGAGACTACGTCAGAGAAGTAGGCCATATTAGGACTTCGTCGTCTGCAGCCGCAATGCCGGAGTGGTCTCATGTGCCGATATCCTTTTCTGCGGAGGATGCAGCCGGCATTAAGTTCCCGCATACAGACCCACTTGTTATCACTGCTGATATCGCGGGCACTAAAGTTCGAAGGGTGTTGATTGACGGAGGTAGTTCGGCAGATATCATTTTTGTTCAAGCCTTCAATCAATTGTGCATCTCCAGGAAGCATCTCCTTCCAGCGGCTCGTCCTTTGCAAGGCTTCGTAGGACCTCCGCTTGATGCACTTGGCCAAATAGGCCTGGAAGTTACCTTCGGAGAAGGTTTGTTGGCCCGAACTGAGGAAGTAATCTTCGATGTTGTAGATGCCCCGTATGCTTACAATGTCATCTTCGGAAGAGGCATGCTAAACTAGTTCGGAGCTGTGGCGCATCACAATTATTTGTGCATGAAGATGCCCACACAAGCAGGAGTCCTTACTGTCTTCGGAGATCAAGCTATCGCTCGGAGAGCGGAATATGGTCATGGTCCCCCTCTTGATCCAAGACAAGTAAACAATGTACAAGATAATGAAGAAATTTTTTCAGCCTCCTCCGAAGCTTCGAAGAAGTCCTTTCCGAGACCAAGTCCTGAAGGAGAGATTGCAGCGAAGGTCATTGTTAAAGATGGTAAAGAGTATACATTTCAATTTGGTAAAGATTTACCTCCAGAAGTTGCAACCTCCTTGGAAAAGGTGGTGGAAGAGAATTTGGATGTCTTCGCTTGGTCTGACGAAGATATCACCGGAGTCGATCGGTATATCATTGAACATAGTTTACTTTTAAACCCGAAGGCCTGGCCTGTTCGGCAAGGACTCCGGAAAATGTCTGCAGAAAGAGCTGCTCTAGCGAAGGACGAAGTTGAAAAATTGTTGAAGGCTGGGATTATCAGAGAAGTGGCTCACACAGAATGGTTAGCCAACCCAGTCTTCGTCAGAAAGAAGTCTTCCGGGAAGTGGCGCATGTGCATTGATTTCACATCCTTGAATAAAGCATGCCCTCGTGACCCCTACCCCATGCCCCGAATTGATCAATTGGTCGACTCCACCGCAGGTTCGGAGTTATTAAGCTTCCTTGACGCGTATTTTGGTTATCATCAAATATGGTTGAAGCGCGAAGACGAGATCAAGACAAGCTTCGTAACTCCTTCGGGAGTCTTCTGTTATGTAAGAATGCCCTTCGGCTTAAGAAATGCCGGGGCTACTTTTTCGAGGTTAGTTGCTAAGGCTCTAGGTCATCAACTAGGTCGCAATGTGGAGGCCTATATGGATGATATTGTAATAAAGAGTGCTTTAAAGCACCAGCATAGCATAGACTTAGCAGAAACATTCAATAGCCTTCGGGCATGTGGGATCCGTCTTAACCCCGAAAAATGTATCTTCGGAGCTAAGGCTAGAAAGTTGTTAGGGTATTTAGTTTCAAGCAGGGGAATTGAAGCTAGCACTACTCAAATTACTGCGCTACAAAAGATGGCTCCTCCGGAAAATTTAAAGCAACTGCAAAAGCTGACTGGGCGTTTGGCAGCACTTAGCAGGTTTTTATCAAGGTCTGCGAAGAGAAGCTTGCCTATATTTAAAGCATTGAAAGGGTCCGAAGATTTTGCATAGACACCGGAGTGTCAGAAAAGCTTCGAAGATATTAAAGAGTATCTCAGTAATCTTGCTACACTCACGGTGCCTACTGCGGACGAAACCCTACTCCTTTACCTTGCAGCTACAGGTTCTGCTGTCAGCGCAGTCCTTGTCAGAGAAGTGGATTTCAATGGGAAGTTGGTCCAAAATCCTGTTTATTTTGTATCCGAAGCATTATCAGGAGCGAAGACAAGATACTCCGAACTTGAGAAGTTCGTTTATGCTCTGATAATGGCTTCGAGGAAATTAAGACATTATTTTTTGGCACACAATGTAATTGTACCAACTTCGTATCCTTTAGGAGATATGCTTCGAAGTAAGGATTCCATTGGAAGGACTGGGAAGTGGGCAGTTGAGCTAGCACCCTTCAGCATATCTTTCTTGGCAAGGACAGCAATTAAATCGCAAGTCCTAGCAGATTTTGTAGCAGAATGGACTCCACCTGCAAATTTGGTTCCGGAGAAGTCAAGTGACGGAGTTTGGACTGTTTACTCCGATGGGGCTTTCTAAGCATCCGGAGCAGGCATCGGAGCAGTGTTAATTTCACCTTCAGGGCAAAGAGCAATGTACTCCGCAAGACTCAACTTTAAGTCTACCAATAATATAGCGGAGTATGAAGGGATTTTATTGGGACTCCGAAAAGCACGTGCTCTAGGGGCTACAAGAATTATTATAAAGACAGATTCTCAGATAGTAGCAGGGCACGTAGATAAAAGTTTCCAAGTTCGGCATCCACAGCTTGCAAAGTATTTAGAAGAAATCCGTAAAATCGAAGCACACTTCAAGGGTATTTCCATTCGGAGTATACCAAGAGCAAAAAATGTGCAAGCGGACATCTTAGCAAAAGCTGCAGCCGGAGCTGTGGATGTGCCCGAAGAAGCTTTCTATGAGGAGCTCAATATACCTTCGGTGCCACAAATTCCCTCTGCAGAGATTCTTTGCATTCCTAGTGCAGATTGGAAAAATTCAATCATGGAACTTTTACAGGGAGGAACAAATTTGCCCGAAGAGCCACAACTGTCAAGATTAAAGCTTAGAGCTAGAAATTATCAAATAATCAACGGTATTTTATACAAGGCCGGAGTATGTTCCCCTCTACTCCGATGCATATCTCAAGTCGAAGGTCAAGAAATTCTTCGAGAAATTCATGAAGGCCTTTGTGGTAGCCATTTAGCCCCGAGAGCTTTGGTAGGAAAAACACTTCGCCAGGGGCTTTACTGGCCTACAATAACAGCTGATGCGGAGAGTTTAGTCCGCACTTGTCAGGGATGCCAGTGGATGGGTCGACGGAGTCATCGCCCACCAACAGCTCTTCAAGTCATTGCTCCGGTATGGCCTATGGCCAGATGGGGTATGGATTTAATTGGTCCCTTTCCAGTAGCCAAGGGAAATCTAAAGTTCGCAGTGGTAGCTATTGAATATTTTTCTAAGTGGGGGGAAGCAGAACCCTTAACAGCTATCACTTCGAACAATGTACAGAAATTCTTTTGGAAGAACATCATCTGCCGGTTCGGAGTGCCTAAACAACTTACAGTTGATAATGGAACATAGTTCGATGTAGAACCCTTCAGGAAGTATTGCGAAGATCTAGGCATTCAGTTATGTTTTGCTGCAGTGAGGCATCCTCAGTCTAATGGAGCCGTAGAACGAGCCAATGGAAATATTTTGTCAGGGCTAAATCGAAGGATAGTAGGATTAGCAAAGGGACTGTGGACCGAAGAGCTTCCGAAGATTTTGTGGTCCATTCGGACTACGCAAACAAGGTCCACAGGTTTTACTCCATTCAGACTACTATTCGGAGATGAAGCTATGACACCAACGGAGCTCAAAGGAGGATCATTTCGCAGCACCGAACCGGAGATTGAAAAAGAAAGACAAGCTTCACTAGATTTATCCGAAGAAACAAGACTTCGAGCTGTGGCGAATTTATCAAAGTATCATCAGCAGACGAAGGCTTGGTTTGACCCGAAGGTTAAGCTCAATGAACAAAGACCAGGTCATCTTGTCCTGCGAAGCATTATAGCGCCAGGGAAGTTAGGAAATAAATGGGAAGGTCCATACCTAATTGTTCGTTCAGGACGCCCTGGCTCTTTTAAGTTAGCTAATTTAGAAGGTGAAGAGTTAGCACATACTTGGCATGCGGAGCACCTAAAGCGATACTTCGCATAAGGACTCCTTGTAACTCACTTGTAATCATCTTCCAAATTAATAAAGCATATGATCCTGATAATGCCTTCCCCTCATAGACTTCCAGCTTCCGAGTGGACGCACTGGAACCGCGGGGTCGACCGAGAGGGAAGTGTCATGAAGCTGGATTGTATTTTCGGACTTCGAACCTTTGGTTCGAAGCTTCCGACGTGGGGGCTGACATAATCCGGAGTCCAAGCCACCGGCTTGTAGGCATCCGTAAAAGAGCCCAAAACCACATCATACGGAGTCCAAGCCATTGGCTGGTAGACTTCCGTAAAAAGAGCCAAAGGTGGCCAAAACATGCGGAGTCCAAGCCATTGGCTGGTAGACTTCCGTAAAAAGAGCCGAAGGTGGCCAAAACCTGCGAAGTCCAAGCCATTGGCTGGTAGACTTCCGCAAAAAGAGCCGAAGGTGGCCAAAATATACGGAGTCCAAGCCATTGGCTGGTAGACATCCGTAAAAAGAGTCCAAAGAGACCATTGCAAACTCCGAACCATTGGTTCGACAGAGATCGCAAAAAAGACCCGAAGGTGGCTAAAGAAAAACAGAATTTGAGCCATGAGCTTCGAATGTCTGTTAACACAGTCCAAAGTGACAAATTATCTAAGATACTAAGGTATCTTGAAAGTTATCTCAAGTGATTTCTTTCAAAAAACAAACGTACTAAGTTGCCATTCTTCAAACTACAAATAGTCGAAGACATTTTATAAGATTTTAAAAGATCTTTAAATTGCAGAGGGGCTCCGAACCCCCAAAAAATTGTACTCCGAAGTTTTTTTCTTTGCGCATAACCATCTTTGAATACAGTTCGAAGTTGCTTATACCCAAAGAGGGGCTAGTAAATATGGAGACAATTTTAAATCGGTATTCATTATTCAAACGAATGTGTTTACAGATTACATCATGAAAAATTGGTATCTATACCAAGAAGGAATCGAAGACCTCTTCGGTCCCTAGAGCTAGGGGTGGAACGACTAGTTCCAGCGCCGGGAGTTCTAATAACTTTGCGTTTAACTCTCTTGCCCCCCTTCGAAGCTCTAAAATCCTTCTGTTCTTGTTGAAGCTCAACCCAAGTTCGAAGCCGTTCGGGGCTCCTTTCCCAGCTTCCAAGTTCTTCAGGCTTTTTATTTTGAGCTTCATCTTCGTCTTCAGACCATATAACGTCTTCAGAAGATGAAGTGTTTAAGTTAACCTCTTTTTCTTCCTCTTTAATATAAGACAGTATATCTTTGATTACTTCGGGCGCAATTACACTGGAGTCATCTCGAGGAATTAGAAATCGAGGACGTTTATAAGCTTTTAGAAGATCGAAGGTGGTCCATAATGAGCGAACTTCGTCATTAAGGTCTAACACTTCGATATCTTCCGTAAGAGGCAAAGCCTAAAAATATGACAAACAAGATTTTCATTGATAAATGTTTATAAGCATAAAGCTTTACATGGCCAAAAATCCTAAGGTATTTCTAAACCTGCGGGTTCGAAGGAGGCTGACTGCTTGAAGCTTGGGTCCGAACTTGCTTCTGGCGTTGGCCTTCGTCGATCCAAGCCTTGATCGCGGAACGACCTTCGGCTCTCCATGAAGTTTGGAAGGCTCGCCAGGCAGCAGCCACACCTTCGGAAGGTGTCAGAAGTCGCTCGTCGTCGATGGTGATTGGGCCCCCTCCTGCGTCCGGAGTTATCGATCGGCCCAGATCTTCGTAGTAGCGAAGTAGGCCGACAGCAGACACTTGTTCGGAGAGTTCTCCGTATCTAATGCCTGCTGTCTTCATCTGCTTCGCCACTCCTTGGATCCTTTTCAACTGGCGCAGAAGAGTGATGTTATCATCAGAAGGAAGTATCCCGGTAGTACCGAAGTACTCCAGGACATCTAACAACTGATTCATAACTTCCATAGCCACCTTCTCAGGCTTCAGCTTGTCTTCGTTCAACGCGTCCTTCGTCGAAGTGACTTCGCTCAAAACCCCAGAAAGTCTAGCATTTTCAGTAGTCAAAATATTCTTTTGGTTTAACAGCTGGCTAGCTTCCTCTTGGAGTCGGACAAGCTCGAACCCCGCAGTAGCGTGCTCCGCCTGCAGCTTTTCAACTTCTGCTCGAAGCACAATTCTTTCTGCTTCGAGCTCTTTATTAGCAGCCTCCAAACCTTGTCTGGCCCTTCGCTCTGTTGACACTATATTGTCCATTTGAGCCACTCGACTTTCGGAGATGTTAAGATTCCTTTGAAGGACACTATTTTCCTCCCGAAGATGAGCGATCTCTTCGTCATTGCATATATTCGCAGCTCGGGCCAAGACAGTTTGCTGCAAAAATAAAAAACTAAGGTAAATATTTATTCGTAGATGAATTCTATGTTATTTCGCAGGTGCTTCGTACCTAGTAGGCTGCACGTTCTATAGCGGCATTAAGCTCCGTCCTGTCCGCCTTGCTCAAAATGGCTACTAAATTGGTCTCCCCTATGTCACGGCTAGCTCAATCCAAAGGTTCGAGCAAAGTCCGAAGACCAGTTGTTTGCCCTAAGAAAGGAGCTAGCAAGGGGAGCATGCTTATTGCCTGTTGGTCATCTTCGTTCAGCGAAGGACCGGAGCTTTGGCCTGTGATCTTCGGAGCCTCTGGAGACTGGCCCTCCCCGGAAGATTGACTCTCGTCTGTTGAATCAGACGGAGTTGATCCGGAACTCGCAGCAGGGAGGGGCTCTATGTGTCTTTTGCCTCTTCCAGGTCCCTTTTGAGTAACTCTCTGGGCTGGCTCCGGAGTTGTCGAAGGTCCAGGAATTATTTCTTCTTGTCGGACTTCTTCCATAGGAGTGGACTCTATAAAAAATAATGAAAAGTATTATACATTGTATAAATATTCAAAATAAACATGAAAAAGTTATTCGAAGTCTACCTTCGACGTTTTGCAGAGGAGTCATCATCGGACTGTTCGGCGGATCGAAGGCTAGATCTTCATCCGAATCAGCTGTTAAGTCTTCGACTGCAGGAGCATCGTCCTGAGCAGTCCTTGTTGCTTCTTCGGGAATTGAAGCTATAGTAACTTTGACCCCACTCTCATTCACAGGAACTTCGTCCTGAGATACATCTTCCTGAACCGCCGAAGTCCTTGGTTTATCAAGATTGTCTCGGGACTCCGGCACGTTCACAAGTACTTCGGCTTGTGTAGTCCTTTGAGTTTCATCTTCTTCTATTAGACGCACAAGCAATCTCCCTTCTTCCTGTTGGGAGTCGGAAACTGAAGCCCTTGAGCTCGAAGGTGCAAGATTCGAAGGTGCAGGATTCGAAGGTGCAAGATTTTTTGGCTTCCGAGCCACCTTCTTCACCGGAGTCTTCGCAGAGCTCGAAGTCCCAGCTTCGGCTTTCCTCTTCTTGGGTCCTTTCTCCGAAGGCACCCAATCCATCAAAGGGGGCGAAGTGATTTCCAGCATTCCCCATACTCTGTTAAATCTCTCCCAACTCCCGACCAACTTGATTCTCCATTCTTTTTCGGTCGGAGTTGGAGTGCCCAAAATCTTCTCTGAAGCCCTTATGATTTGCTCCGAAGTAACAGGGGCTGAAGAAGCTAAAAAAATAAATCAAGTTAGTTTTTCTTCGAATGAATATGCATAATACCTGTTGTCTTCGAAGTTACCTGGAGGGCTCGAAGTCAAGGTGATCTTTCGGAGACCGCCTTCCGAATCCTCTTCGAAGATGATAGGCCAGTTGGCCATCAGTGGAGAAATTTGTAACCCAAGGAACTCTTCGGCTAAGTCTCGCATGCTCAACCTTCAGCTGATCCTCTAAAGTAGGTTGAGACGAGCTTCGAGCTGACCTTGGCCGAGATGCACTAAGGCTTCCTTCCGGAATTGGATCTCTTTCAAAGGTCCGGCCAGAGGATTGCTCGCCCCAACTTTGGCATAGAACCACCTCATAACCCAGTCAGTGTACCATCTTGCATTGATGGCGTTAGCAGGAAATTGTAGGGCATATTCGTCCCAAAGCCTAAAATTGATGCTTCCGAAGGCTACTACTACTTTTTCACCTCCGGGGCCTACGAACGTTTTAGGCTGGCATGAAGCCCTATGTAGTGCAGCGAAGATCTCTGCCCTCCCTTCACAGCCTTCGGCTCTCAATGCCCATTTGAAGATAGACAGTCGAGCTACTGCGTTCGGAGATAATTGAGGGAGGGTGACATGAAATAAATCGAGTACCTCCGCCAGGAAGTCAACTGCTGGGAGGCCCAAGCCGGCTTCGAAGAAGGCTTCAAAGACAACCACTTCTCTGGGCCTTGGTGACGGAATGAGTTCTTTTCCGGGCTTGCGAATCATAACTCCAGTACTGATATTTCCTTCTACTGCGATTGCCAGCGATTCCCTCTTGCAGGTAGAAGATCCCAGTTGGAAAGACTGGTCCAGGTACTTCATTGATGGCGGGCAGAGACTTTGATCATCGACATTTTGGGGATTTCTCCCTCCTGCTGCCATGGATGTCGTTGCCGATGCTGGAGGTGCCGTCGCCAATGTCGCAGCCGCTGTTGCTGCAGCCGCCTGCTGCCGAGCCAAGGCTGAAGGGGCTCCAGAACCCTTGGTCTTCACCATTGCAGTCACTGGGTTGTTTTGGGGAAAATGGAGGCTAGGGCTCAAAGAACTCAAAGGGCTCAGAAGGTGTTTGATTGCGAGAAAGCAGTGAAAAGGTAACCGAGTAAGTTCTAGGCCATCTATTTATAGCCTAGACTTTACATTTTTACCGTTAGTCCATGTCGTTTCGCATTCCTGCCCGTTACTTTTCTCCGAAATTAACGCTTTCTACGGTTTCCGTTAGGAACAGAAAGCTAACGGCTATTTCCTCTAAGTCTAAAAGACTTTCGAACTTCCTAAGTCGGTTCTAAGATAGTTCGAAAAGTAATTATCTTAAGACTGATTCGGAGTTTATATCTTCGTACATTTCGGAGACGAATTGAAATCTAATAACCCCTATGTCTGGTTATTTTTTCCTTCCGTATACTGCTCTCCTAACATTACAGGTTAAACGGAGAAGCGTATTCGAGGGGCTACTGTTGGGGGAAAATATCTCATCTTCGGGGTTATTGCCGCAACAGCATGAAAGCAGATAGTGGATTCTAAGGTTTCCAGACGTCCATCTTCGAAGATACCCTGAGTCAAGCTCGAAGTACGAAGATAGGCATTGGTTCGGAGTACATCTTCGAACTAAGGTTCTGCGAGATCTTTATTGCCAGCTAAGATGGAAGATTTATCTTTTATATTATTAGATTAGTCTTTTACCATTTTAGCCCTATCAAGGGTATCGAATAGTTTCCACTATGTCGGTTGTAATAGAGGGGTAAATAGGTCTTTTCCTTAATATTTGGGCCTATAAATACCCCCCATTTCACCCTGTAATAGGGACCGAATACAAGTTATTCAATACACACATTCGAACTATTCTAAGTTATTATCCTTTCGGAGGCTTAGAACAGTTCACTTCACAAAAACTTCGTTTGTTAGTTTCTAATCTACAGAAACCTGTTAGCGTAATCTTTTACGCCAACATCTTGCTTATGCTTGTTTTGTGTGAAATTGCATTTACATGTTTTGCACTTAAATGCTTGATTTTAATTCATGTAATCATGACTACTCAACTTCGTTTAAATATGTCTAATACATTTTGTGCATGATTTTCCTTTCCAAAATCAAATCATGCTCACTGCTTAGTCTTAACTCTAACATGTTTAGGCAGGACTGCTTTAGCTATCTTTTCTCTACTTAACAACAAGAATCCTTTTCACTGAATGCAAAAATTACAACTTGAAAAATCATATTGCTTACTCATGGATATTCTTCAAGTGCTAAACAATTTGTTCACTTATCAAAAATCCAAAAATCCATGATTTGAATGCTAAAAGTAAAAAGATCCAAGTGGGTTTGTTTGTCGCACTTTTGTATCCTAGACTGCTTACCATTGCACTTTGGTCTGAACTGGGATAATTTAGTGTATGCCAAAATCACTGCCTTAAGCTTCTGATGGCTTTCTTGCCTAGGCTTGTCTTGATTGGAAAGTATAAGGTAGACAAGAAAATAACCCCTGGCATTATGAAAAGAACAACAAAAATAAATTTATTGTCAATCAAGTTTGCTTTCAATACTCCACTTGAACTGGACTTGTATGTCTAGAGTAGAAATTAGCTAGCTTTGTGCAGTCCATACTTTTACTTGTCTAGTTACCTTGATTAAGTGGTGATGCCTTTATTTCAAAATGATGAAATCACATGTTGTCATCATGGTTTTAGATCAAGTTAAATTGAGCTGAGCATATGACAATTGGTATTAAGGTTGGCATATTTTTGCTTCATATGTCTTTGCACTTTTGCTCATTTCGAAGCTTTGCATCTTTTAACTGCTCCTTGATGCTTGCATTGCCAAAGGGGGATAAATTTTTTGAGTTCTCTGCGGCAAGTAAGGGGGACAAATAACTCAGGGGGAGTTTTATCTTGCAAAGGGAAAGATTTGCCAATGGGGCTTTTACTCTGTTTTAAAAAAGGGGAGGATAATTATTTTGTCAAGTGACATGATTTGTCAATGCACTCATCAAGGGGGAGATTGAGAAACCAAGGGTTTGTTTCGGAGTCTGTGATGAGTGATTGATAGATTTTATCTTCTGGTTTCGAAGGGGTCCCTCCAAAAGGATTTGGAGGTCATTTCACCGAAGGTCTCGGTGGGTCCAGTTGCTGCGGCTGTTGCAGCGGAGTGTTCCTGTCGGAGGGGTCCGACAGTACACGATGATCTGGGTGTACCAAAGGGTTTGGTACTTTGAGCGGTACACCGGAGTGTGTGCCGGCGGTTGTTTACCCAGAGAGGTCTCTGGGGTATTGGATACACTTTTGTCTGTCTGTGCTGTGTAGGTGATTTTGGAGGCAACGGAAGGTTCGCAGCAAGTGAACCTGGGTCAAGCGGGAGGCTTGATGCCAGGCGAGCGGGGAGCTCAGTCACGAAGGCTGCGTGGGGTCGAGGTTGGTCCTCGGGTCAAGGTGCGCCAAGCGAAGGCAGAGAGTGCGGAGCGTGGCTCCGGCTGAAGGTACTCTGAGACGAAGTCCTCAGAGGCGAGGCACTTTGAAGGGTACTCCGAAAGGAGTGACTTCGGAGTAAGGTGGACAAAGTCCTCAGCAATGAGGCATGGTGTTGGAAGTGTGCTCCGGATGGAGGAACTCGATGGTTTACCCGACGGAGGTCTCAGAAGTCAAGGTGCATCGAAGGCATGGTCCGGGTAAGATTCGTCGAGGAGTGTGCTCAGGGAGAGACACTGTGACGAAGTGCTCATGGAATGCTTCATGCGGAGGCCTTGGACGAAGGAGGGACTTCAAAGGGTGGTACTCCGAAGGTGGGGCTTCGGAGTGTGGCTGACTTGAGGTACTTCGGTCATACAAGGCTTCGGTACACGGACTAACGGAGTTCGAGCTGGGAGCATAGTGGTCCACTACGGAGGTGATGGCACGAAGGCTAAAGGGCTTTGACAGCTTCGGCTCAAAACCGTCACTATATCGAAGGCTAACTTCGGTGAAGCAAAAGTCGTCAGGCTCAAGGATTCTCACCGAAGCTACCGCACCCCTCGCATACGAAGGGGGGCTTTAGAACAATCTGTTGGCGTAAAAGATTACACTAACAGGTTTCTAAAGATTAGAAACTAACAAACGAAGTGTTTGCGAAGTAAACTATTTCAAGCCTCCGAAATGGATAATAGCTCAAAACAGTTCGAAGATGTGTATTGAATGACTTAGTATTCGATGATCATTACAGGGTAAAACGGGGGGTATTTATAGGCCAAAACCTTAAGGAAAAGACCTCTTTACCCCTCTATTACAACCGACATAGTGGAAACTATTCGGTACCCTTAATAGGGTTAAAATGGTAAAAGACTAATCTAATAAGAAAGAAGGTAAGTCTTCTATCTTAGCTGGCAAGGAGGTTCCCTAAAGAGTTTGCATTCGAAGATATACTCTGAACTAAAGTTCGCCTCGATCCTTCGAACTTGACCCAGTACTAAGCCGGAGTTAGATGCTGGAGAGCTTTGGCTAAATAGTCTACCTTTGTCTTGTTACTGTAGTGACCCTGAGGATGAAGTATTTTCCCCCAACAGTAGCCCCTCGAATACGCTTCTCCGCTAGATCTGTAAAGTTAGGAGAGCAGTATACGCATGAAAAATAATCATGTGTAGGGGTTAACAGATTTAATCAACCTTCGGAGTACATGAAGGTTCACAACTTCGAATTGATTTCTAAGAGAGTTACATTCGAACAATCCTAGAATCAACTTAAGAAGTCAGAAAGCCTTTTAGACTCATAAGAAATAGTCGTTAGCCTTTTCCTTTTAGAAGAAGCTACGCGGTGCGTTAACTTCGCAAATAGTAACGGTCAAGAATGCAAAGTGGCAAATGTGAATGGTAAAAAATTGTGAACCTAGGCTATAAATAGAGGACCTAGATACTTCTCAAACACCTTTCTCACCGTATTTGCGCAATCATCCTTTAGCCTCCAAACTCTAGCCTTAAGCATTCGGTTCGGATCGATGGTGAAAACAAGCTTCAAGGCTCCTGGGGCGACTTCGGTCCTAGCCCGGCAACATGCGATGGTTGTGGCAGCAGCGGCAGCAGCGATGACACCAGCAGCGATGGCGGTGGTGGCGCCAGCAGCGGTGGTGGCGTCAGCTCTGGTGGGGAATCCCCCATAGATTGGTCCTCATGATCTCCTCCTGGCTTCTTCGAAGTATTCGTACCAGTCTTACAAACTAGGGCCATCCACCTGCAAGAGGAAGACGATTGCGGCGGTGGTTGAGGGGAAAATTAGCTCGGAGATCAACGTCTGGAAACCCAGAAAGGAAGTCATCCCTTCGCCGCAGCCTGGAGAAGTTGTGGTCTTCGAAGACTTCTTCGAGGCTGGGTTAGGACTCCCGGTGGTGGACTTCCTATCGGAGGTATTGGACCTATTTCATGTTACCCTTCCTCAATTATCTCCGAATGCAATAGCGCGCCTAGCCATCTTCGAATGGGCCCTACGGGCTGAAGGCTGCGAAGGAAGAGCAGAGATTTTTGCAGCACTGCACAGGGCATCTTGCCAGCCAAAAACTTACCAAGGCTCTAGGGGGAGAAAATCATAGTAGCCTTCGGCAGCATCAACTTCAGACACCGAGATGAATTCCAACTGCGATTTCCAGCGAAGGCCATCAACGCTAGATGGTAAATAGATTGGATTCTCCGGTGGTTCTATGCCGAAGTTGGAGCAGGAAGCCATCTGGCCGGACCTCTACAAGACATATACTTCCGAAGGGAAGCCCAAGTTCAGCCAGACCCCGGTCAGCTCGAAGCTCGCCTTAGCGTGCTCCAAAGAATTAGTCGCCGCATGAGCATGCGGGATTTAGCAGAGGAGTTCATCGGGCTTCAAATTCCACCTCTGATGGCCAACTAGCCTATCACCTTCGAAGAAGATCCGGAGGGTGTACTCCGAAAAATTTCTTCGAACTCGAGCCCTGCAGTTAGCTTTGAAAACTACATGTCTTATATACTATTGTTTGATAAAATGACTAATGCAAACTCATCTTTCAGCTTCTCAAGCCCCTATGACTTCGGAGCAAGTTGTTCGAGCTTCGGAGAAGATTCTTGGAGCTCCAACTCCGGTCGAAAAGGAGTGGAGAAAAAAACTAGTGGGCAGTTGGGAGCGACTCAACCGAGTATGGGGCGTACTCGGAGTTGCGGCCCCCCTCTTTCGGACTGGGTGCCTTCTGAACAAGGTCCGAAGAAGAGGAAAGTGGATGCTGGGACTTCGGCTCCGGCCAAGACTCCCGTGAAGAAGTTAGCCCAAAAGCCAAAGAATGTGGCTCCTTCAAGGCCTGTGGCTTCGCCCTCCGATTCATCTGAAGATGACGGAGTGATACAAATGCAAAGGTTCCTCGTGAACCTAATTACCGAAGATGAAGCGCAGGAAAATGTTGTCGTAGACACTGGCGACGCAGCAAATGTGCCAGCTGCTCCAAATAGCTCCGAACAGGCCAGGACCTCAAGCATCTAGCCCGACTTGCCGCATCAAGAAGCCCCTGTTACTGAAGGTGGAGTTGAAGTTACAGCTGAGCAAGCTTCGATTCCGGACAAAGTGGTAGCTGTTGCTCCAAGGGAGGCACCAACAGTCAACCGTTCGGTTCCAGACTCTGAGTTCGATGACGACTTCGAAGTGGCCTTCAACCCTCCGAGTAGCCCCGTACTCACCCGCCGACAGGACTTCGGAGGTAAACTTCACTTGAACCGCCTTTTTCTTCACCCTGCAAAATTACACAATATATAATACCTATGTTTTGGCAGGATCTGCTCCCATGGATACGACTCCTCCCATGAAGACTGCTCCTGGGACCTCGACATCTCCGGGGTCGATTCTAGAAGCTGCACAAATGGGATCTAGAAAAGGTAAAGGCAAAATGGACCCCTTTCCTGCTCCGAACTCAAGATTAACTCCGTCAGAATAAACAGACGGAGGTCAATCTACGGAGGGGGGCCAGTCCACCGAAGTCTCCGAAGATGCGGCACAGCGCTCCGGCCCTTCACCGAACAAAGATGATCAAAGGGATTTGTCCATGCTCCCCCTCCTAACTCCTTTTCTGGAGCGAAGGGCCGGACTTTGGGACCTACTCGAGCCTTTGGATCGAGCTAACTGTGAAGTTGGGGGAACAGACTTAGTAGCCATACTTGGGGAGGCTGAGGGTTCGGAGCTGAACGCAGCCTTGGAACGGGCAGCATACCAGATCCGAAGTATCTGCAAAAACAAGATTAATTTCAACATATGAACAATTCCTCACCTTGCTCTTTCTCTTCGCAGCAAATAGTCTTGGCTCGAGCTACAGCTCTCTCGAACGAGCGAGGAAGTATTCGTCTCAAGGAGAGGATTACTGCTCTCCAAAGGAGTCTTGAAGGCTCCGAAATTCGAATCTCCAGTTTGGACGAGATGGTTACAGTGGAGAGGAGAGCCAGACTTGGTTTGGAGGCTGCAAATCAGAAGCTCGAAGCCAAACAAATCATGCTTCGGGCTAAAATAGAGAAAATGTGGGCAGAGCATGCAACGGTGGGGTCTGAGCTGGTTAAGCTTCAAGAAGAAAAGACGAAAGCCATGGAGGAAGCTAGCAACCTGCTTAGCCAGAAGAACTCTTTGGCTACGGAGGAAGCTAGACTATCCTCTGTGGTAGATGAGCTAACTTCGTCAAGGGATGCCTTAATTGAAGACAAGGTGAAGTTGGAGAAGGTAGCTGCGGAGGTCATGAATAATCTTTTAGGTGTTCTAGAGTACTTCGGTACTCTTTGGACACTACCTTCGAGTGACAACGTCCTCTTACTGCGATGGCTAAAAATGGTCCAAGGAGCAGCAAAGATGATGAAGACAGCGGGTATTCGGTATGGAGAACTCTCCGGCCATGTAGCTGCTCTCGGAGTACTTTGCTACTATGAGGATCTAGGGCTATCAGTAGCACTAGATTTGGGGGTGGCTCCCATTACCTTCGACGACAACCAACTGCTAAACCCTTCCGAAAATGTGGCCGTAGCCTGGCAATCCTTCCAAGCATCATGGAGAGCCGAAGGTCGAACAACGATCAAGGCTTGGATCGATGAAGGGCATCGCCAGAAACAAGCTCGGTCTCAAGCTTCGAGCAGCCAGCCTCCGCCAGACCCGCAGGTTTAGTTTTGTTTAGGGGTCCGAATATGTAAAAATTATGCTTTCATCTGTTATGAATGAAAACTTATTTATCGTGTTTTTAGGCTTCTCAACCTCGTATGGATCATCTCGAAGTATTAAATGTTACTGAAGAACTGCGCCTGCTATGGGCTACCTTCGATCTTTTAAAACTTCACAAATGACCTAAATTTTTTATTCCTCAAGAAACCTCAATGTAAAGATATATTATCTTATATTAAAGAGGAAGAAAAAGAAGTTAACTTGGAAGCCTCATCTTCTGAAGACGTTGAATGGTCCGAAGAAGAGAGTACTGCTGAAGAACAAGGAAAGTAGCCTGAAGAACTTCAAAGCTAGGAGAGAAGCCCCGAGCGACTTCGAACTTGGGCTGAACTTCAACAGGAACAAAAAGATTTTCGAGCTTCGAGGAGAGGGATAAGAATTAAACGTAAAGTTATCAGGACTCCTGGCTCTGGAACTAGTCGTTCCGGCTTTAGTGGTAGCTCTAGAGATCGGAGGGGTCTTCGATTCCTTCTTGGTATAGACACAAATTTTTCATAATGTAATGTAATCTATTCAAATGATAAAGATTATAAGTTTTTTTAAAAAAATTTGTCTCCCTATCTCTCCGCCCCTCTTTGGGCGTAAGCAACTTCGAAGTATGGTCGAAGATGGTTAGGCGCAGAGAAAAAAGACTTAGGAGTACAATTTCGGAGGCTTAGAGCTCCTTAGTAACTTAGAGATTAATTAAAATCTCACAAAATATCTTCGACTACTTGGAGTCTGGAAACTGGTAACTTAGTACCTTTGTTTGAAAATAGTCACTTCGGACTAATTTTCCGGACACTTTAGCATCCAAAACGATTGGTCACCTTGGACTCTTTTTACAGATATTCGAAGCTTATCACCTCAAATTCTGTTCTGTTTGACCTCCTTCGGCTCTTTTTGTGAATGCTATCAAACCGGTGGTTTGGAATTCGCAGTGGTCTCCTTGGACTCTTTTTACAGATGCTTTCAAGCCGGAGCTTGGAATCCGCATTATTTGGTCTCCTTCGACTCTTTTTACGGATGCTTTCAAGCTAGTGGCTCGGAATCAGTTTTTGAGTGACTTCCCCACCTCATCGAAATCTTCGAACCAGTGGTTCGAAGTCCGAAGAATTGGTTCAAATGAATGACACTTCCCTCACAACCAACTTTGTTCTTCCAGTGCGTCCACTAGAAGTAGGAAGTGTTTGAGAGGTAGGCATTATCTAAACCATGAGCTTTATTAATTCAGAAGGTGTTTACATATGATTACAAGGAGCCCCTATGCGAAATATCGCTTTAAGTGCTCCATATGCCAGGCATGATTTAATTCTTCGCCTTCTAAATTAGCTAACTTAAAAGAACCAGGGCGTCCTGAGCGGAGAATAATGTATGGACCTTCCCACTTATTTCCTAATTTCCCTGGTGCTATAATGCTTCACAAAACTAGATGACCCGGCTTAAGTTCATTAAGTTTAACCTTCGGGTTAAACCAAGTCTTCGTCTGGTGCTGATACTTTGACAAATTGGCGATAACTCGAAGTCTTGTTTCTTCTGTTAAATCAAGCGAAGTTTGCCTATATGCTTCTATTTCCGGTTCGGTGCTGCGAAGAGATCCTCCTATAAGCTCCATTGGCATCATAGCTTCATCTCCAAATAATAGTCTGAAAGGAGTGAAACCTGTGGACCTTGTTTGAGTGGTCCGAATGGACCATAAAATCTTTGGGAGCTCTTCGGTCCACAACCCTTTTGCCAACCCTACTATTCTTCGATTCAACCCTGACAAGATATTACCATTGGCTCTCTCTACAACTCCGTTAGACTGAGGATGACACACTGCAGCGAAGCATATTTGTATGCCAAGATATTCGCAAAACTTCCTGAAGGGCTCTACATCAAACTGTGTCCCATTGTCAATTGTGAGCTACCGAGGTACTCCGAACCGACATATAATACTTTTCTAGAAAAATTTTTGTTCATTATTCGAAGTGATAGTTGTGAGGGGTTCTGCTTCGACCCACTTGGAAAAATACTCGATTGCTACCACTGCGAATTTCAAATTTCCTTTTGCTACTGGGAAGGGGCCAATAAGGTCCATGCCCCATCTGGCCATGGGCCACACTAGGGCAATGACTTGAAGAGTTGTTGGTGGACGATGACTTCTTCTTCCCATCCATTGACAACCCTGGCACGTGCGGACTAGGCTCTCTGCATCAGCTACTATTGTATGCCAATAAAGCCCCTAGCGAAGTGTTTTTCCTGCCAAAGCTCGAGGGGCCAGATGGATACCACAAAGGACTTCATGAATTTCTCGGAGAATCTCCTGACCTTCGTCTTGAGATATACATCGGAGCAGAGGGGAACATACTCTGGCCTTGTACAGAATATCGTTGATTATATGATAATTTCGAATTCTAAGCTTTAACCTCGAAAGTTGTGGCCCTTCAGGCAAATTTGCTTCTCCTTGCAACAATTCCATAATTAAACTCCGCCAATTAGTACTTGGAATGCAAAGAACTTCCGCAGAAGGGATCTGTGTTACCGAAGGTGAACTGAGCTCTTTGTAAAAAACTCCTTCCGGAATGTCCATAGCTCCGGCTGCAGCTTTTGCCAAGGTATCAGCTTCCATATTTTCAGCTCTGGGTATACATCGGATGGAAATCCCTTTAAATGCTGCTTCAACCTTATGGATCTCTTCCAAATATTTTGCAAGCTAGGGATGATGAACTTGAAAACTTTTATCAACGTGCCCTGCTACAATTTGGGAATCTGTTTTAATAACAACTCTTGTAGCCCCCAAAGCACGTGCCTTTCGAAGTCCTAACAAAATTCCTTCATACTCCGCTGTATTATTGGTGGACTTAAAGTTGAGCCTTGCGGAGTACATTGCTCTTTGCCCTGAAGGCGAAATTATTACCGCTCCGACACCTGCTCCAGATGCTTGGAAAGCTCCATCGGACTATATGATCCAAATTCCTTCATTTGGTTTCTCCGGAGCCCATACTGCAGGGGGGAGTCCATTATGTGCTAGAAAATAATGCCTTAACTTCCTCGAAGCCATTATCAGAGCATAGGTGAACTTCTCAAGCTCAGAATATCTTGTTTTTGCTCCAGACAATGCTTCGAATACAAAATAGACTGGATTTTGTACCAACTTCCCATTGAAATCAACTTCTCTGACAAGGACTGCACTGACAGCGGAGCCAGTAGCCGCAAGGTAAAGGAGTAGGGTTTCGTCTGCAACAGGCACCGTGAGTGTAGCGAGGTTAGTGAGATAATTCTTAATATCATCAAAACTCTTTTGACACTCCGGTGTCCATGCAAAATCTTCGGACCCTTTCAATGCTTTGAAAATGGGCAATCTTCTCTCCGCAGACCTTGCTAGGAATCTGCTAAGTGCTGCAAGGCGACCAATTAGCTTTTGCACTTGCTTCAAATTTTCTAGAGGAGCCATCCTTTGCAATGCGGTTATTTGAGTAGGGCTAGCTTCGATCCCTCTGCTTTAAACTAGATACCCTAACAATTTTCCAGCCTGAGCCTCGAAGATACATTTTTCGGGGTTAAGACGGACTACACATGCCTGAAGGCTATTGATCGTTTCTGCTAAGTCTAGGCTATGTTGGTGCTTTAGAGCACTCTTTTTTAAAATATCATCCATATAGGCTTCTACATTACGACCTATTTGATAACCTAAAGCCTTAGCAATTAACCTCGAAAAAGTTGCCCCGGCATTCCTTAAACCGAAAGGCATTCTTACATAGCAGAAGACTCCCGAAGGAGTTACAAAGCTTGTTTTGATTTCATCTTCGCGCTTTAACCAGATTTGATGATAGCCAGAATACGCGTCAAGGAAGCTTAATAACTCCGAACCAGCAGTGGAGTCAACCACTTGATCAATTCGGGGCATGGGATTGGGGTCACGGGGGCATGCTTTATTCAAAGATGTGAAGAAAATACACATGCGCCAATTCCCGGAAGATTTCTTTCTGACGAAGACTGGGTTGGCTAGCCACTCCGTATGAGCTACTTCTCTGATAATCCCAGCCTTCAGCAACTTTTCCACTTCAGCTTTAGCAAGGATGGCCCTCTTCGCAGATAACTTCTGAAGTCCTTGTCGGACAGGCCGAACCCTCGGGTTGACAAGTAAGCTATGCTCAATAATATCCCAACTGAGTCCGGTAATGTCTTCATCAGACCATGCAAAGACATCTAAATTTTCTTCAACTACTTTTTCTAACGAAGTAGCGACTTCTGGGGGCAAATCCTTGCCGAACTGAAATGAATAGTCTTTGTCGTCTTTGACAATAACCTTCGTTATAATCTCTCCTTCGGGGCTTGGCCTTGGGAAGGATGATGGGGGACTGGTCCTGATCTTCCGCTAGGTAAAGGATAAACTTGGGTTGGTGGAGAATCTCGACGTTGGCGATCCAAGGCTCCGGTCCGGCGGATCAAAACCTTGCAATCGTTACACCACTGTCTCCGTTGGTTATCAACCACGCAGAACACGATTGACCTCGCCACGAAGGCTAATTCCTGCAAGCGAACCCAAGAACACAAGGAAGAATAGGAATGATACAAGTCGAATGCCAAATCACGGACAAACGATGATAAGGTGAGGTTTCACAAACGCCAATGCAGCAGCCAATCGGTCCGGTGCAAGAGGCGGGATCTAAACACACAAGTGTAGATGCAAACAAAGCAAAACCTAACCCTAAAGGCAGCTGGAAAGAATATATAGGGCGTGGGCAGCCTGTGGGAGGCGAACAGACTTGGGTTGTGGGCTAGAAGATGTACAGACTCGGATTATGGGCCAACACGGCCTAGTTCTGTCACGCAGGACTGTTTTAATCACACAGATCGACTCGAGACTCCAAATGAGACGAAACCAACGGCAAAAGATCCGTCTTCTCCTTAGCTTTCCAAAAAGTCCAAGAACGCGCCAATCGGACTTCGTATGAGGAAGTTATGCCCATTTTGGTGCAGGGTGGTTGATGTAGTCCGAACCAGCAAATTCTTGACTTCAAATCATCCGTGCGATTCCGTCTTCAACTCCAACTCTCCTATTCCATCTCCCATGTTCCTAAGCAACAACATATTACTAGTATTCAGTAGCATCCCGTCCAAACAAATATTAACATAGTTGCTAAGGAAAGAATTAACCTCATGGTTCAAGCGACGGGCACGGGCGCGTGTGATTGGTACTTGTAATTGAATTGTAGGTGGAGGCTCCATATGTGTATCATGTGAAGTGATGTCCTCATCATCCTCCCCTTCTTGAATTGGAGTCGTCCTCGACTCAAGCTCATTGTCATCTCCCAAATAGGGCTTTAAATCTGAAATGTTTAATGTGGGACTAACCCCAAAAGCTGCAGGCAACTCAAGTTTATATGCATTATCATTTATCTTCTCAAGCACACGGAAAGGACCATTAGCTCGGGGCATCAATTTAGACTTTCTCAAATCAGGAAAATGATCCTTGCGCAAGTGCAACCAAACAAGATCATCCGGTTCAAATGTTATCTCTTTTCTACCCTTACTACCATAAGCACGATATTTCTCATTCATTTTCTCTATGTTTGCTTTAGTAGTTTCATGCATCTTAAGTAATAATTCAGCACGTGTAGTAGCATCAAAATTCAATTTTTCAGATGGTGGCAATGGTAGCAAATCAATAGGAGCACGCGGATTAAAGCCATAGACCACTTGAAACGGACTTACCTTAGTAGTGGAGTGTACTGACCTATTATATGCAAAATCAATATGAGGTAGACACTCTTCCCAGAGCTTCAAGTTGGTCTTCAAAACAGCCCTCAACATGGTGGACAATGTACGGTTGACGACCTCCGTTTGTCCATCAGTTTGGGGGTGACAAGTAGTAGAAAACAGCAGCTTCGTCCCCAACTTATGCCACAACATTCTCCAAAAATGACTTAAGAATTTAGCATCACGGTCTGAAACGATGGTATTGGGAACTCCATGCAAGCGTACGACCTCTCTGAAAAACAAATCAGCAACATTTGTAGCATCGTCGCTCTTGTGACAAGGTATAAAATGCGCCATTTTAGAGAAACGATCTACCACCACAAAATACTATCTCTCCCCCTCCTAGTTCTAGGTAATCCTAACACAAAATCCATAGAAATATTCTCCCAAGGTACACTAGGAACGGGCAGAGGCATATAAAGACCATGTGAGTTTAGACGGGACTTAGCTTTATTGCAAGTAGTGCATCGTGCCACATAGCGCTCAACATCTCGTCTCATCCTAGGCCAATAGAAGTGTGTGGACAGCACATCTTCGGTTTTCTTTGATCCAAAATGACCCATCAAACCACCACCATGTGCTTCCTGCAATAACAACAAGCGAAGAGAGCTAGCCGGCACACATAACTTGTTAGCACGAAAAAGATATCCATTATTCAGCACATATTTGTTCCAAGCACGGTTGTCTGTACAATTTGTAAAAGCATCTTTGAAGTCCAAATCAGTAGCATACATGCCCTTCAATGTTTCTAAACCAAAGATCTTATAATCAAGTTGAGAAAGCAATGTATAACGTCTAGATAAAGCATCGGCAATCACATTATCTTTCCCTTTCTTATGCTTAATGATATATGGAAAAGTCTCAATAAATTCTACCCATTTAGCATGTCGTTTATTCAGATTTGCTTGACTACGTATATGCTTCAATGCTTCATGATCCGAATGAATAATGAACTCCTTAGGCAAAAGGTAATGTTGCCAAGTTTCAAGCACACGCACTAAGGCATATAATTCCTTATCATAGGTAGAATAATTCAACTGTGGACCATGTAATTTCTCACTAAAATAGGCCACGGGTTTACCTCCTTGTACCAGCACACCTCCTAATCCAAAACCACTAGCATCACATTCTAACTCAAAAGGCTTACCGAAGTCGGGTAACTGAAGTAGAGGTGCATGTGTAAGGCGATCCTTGAGTGTGGCAAAAGCTTGTTCTTGTGCTGGTTCCCAAGTAAAAGTAACTCCCTTCTTGGTCAACTCATGTAAAGGACCGGCTATGGTGCTGAAATCTTTCACAAAACGCCGGTAGAAACCTGCAAGACCAAGAAAACTATGTACCTGTGTGATAGTTTGGGGTTGCGGCCAGCTGTTGATTGCTTCTACCTTTGCCGCATCAACCTCAATACCCTGTGAAGTGACAACATATCCAAGAAACACAACTCGATCCGTGCAAAACGTGCACTTCTCAAGGTTACCAAACATTCTAGCCTCACGGAGGACAGAAAAAACAGCACGTAGGTGTTCAACATGTTCAGTGAGAGACTTGCTATAAACCAAGATATCATCAAAGTATACAACCACAAAGCGTCCTATAAAGTGCCGTAGGACTTCATTCATCAAGCGCATGAAGGTACTAGGTGCATTAGTAAGTCCAAAAGGCATGACAAGCCACTCATATAATCCAAACTTTGTTTTAAAAGCAGTTTTCCATTCATCACCTAGTTTCATGCGAATTTGGTGGTAGCCACTACGGAGATCGATCTTAGAAAAGATAATGGCACCACTAATCTCATCAAGCATGTCATCCAATCTAGGAATAGGGTGTCGATATCGAATGGTGATATTATTAATAGCACGACAATCAACACACATGCGCCAACTACCATCTTTCTTAGGTACCAAAAGAACGGGTACTGCACAAGGACTAAAGCTTTCACGGACGTACCCACGATCAAGAAGGTCCTGTACTTGGCGCTCAATTTCTTTTGTCTCCTCCGGATTGGTGCGGTACGCTGCACGATTAGGAAGAGATGCCCCCGGGATTAAATCAATTTGGTGCTCGATGCCGCGTATCGGTGGAGCCCGGGTGGTATCTCAGCAGGAAAAACATCATTAAACTCCTGCAAAAGGTCAGTGACTGCAACAGGAACAGAGCTAGGAATGTTCGCAAGTGAAAACAACACGTTTGTGCAAATCAAGCCGTATAGCAAGGGAGTATCATCACAAATTCCAGCAAGGTCAGTTTTAGTTGCAAGCATGACATGTCCTTTCAGATTAATAACTTGTGATGAAGAAGGAGAAGCAATTTTATCTTTCTGTTGCCTCAAAAGCGTCTTAGCTACTTGCTGATTTTCAGAAGGTTGTTTGCTCTTTTGTGCATCCCTAGCACGTTTTTCTTGTTCAAATTTTACAATTTCAGCAGGAGTCATAGGAAGCAATGTAACTTTCTTTCCTTTATTCATAAATGTATACTTATTGCTCCTACCATGGTGTGTAGCATCAGTATCATACTCCCAAGGTCTACCAAGTAACAGAGAACATGCTTGCATTGGTACTACATCAAAATCAGCAACTCCTAAGTATGTACCAATGGCAAATTTGATGTGAGCAGTTTGTGTTACCTTGACCTTACCGCTATTGTTGAACCATTGCACATGGTAAGGGTGTGGATGCACACGTGTGGGAAGTTGAAGCTTCGTTACCATGTCGTGGCTCACCAAATTGTTGCAACTACCGCTGTCGATGATGACACGTACACGGCGATCATTGACGAGGAAGAAGGTCTGAAACATATTGTTCCATTGTGCCCGGTCGTCCTGCTCCATGTGAGTGCTTAAAACACGTTGTACAATAAGTGCTTCATGGTCAGCATAGGTATCCGATGCAAAAACAACATCATCGTCGGATGTATCATCATCTCCTACAATGTTAGCAGCAAGTGCATATTCATCTTCAACATCACTAGCACTTACGTAGCCACCATCTTCCGTAGCAATATAAGCCCGCTGACTAGGGCAGTCCTTCATAACGTGGCCGAATCCTTTGCATCGGTGACACTGGATCGCTGCAGAACGTGCGGTAGAGGCCGCCGAGGAGGTGGGCTTGGCTGGCGCCTTGGATGTTGCAACCTTGGAGCTCTCCGCCTGGGCTGTAGATGTAGAAGGTGCTGATGTAGCCATCGGTCGAGAAGGTGGTGGAGGTGGTCGTTGCTGCTGCCCACTTGAGCGTGAAGTGGCACAACCAATGTTGGTCCTCATGCTGCGTTGTGGTTGTTGGCGACCTTGCAATTCTTTTTCTGCAAGCATAACAAGGTGGAAAAGACGAGTGATAGTATTGTATTCTTTATAATCAATGATATCCTGAATTTCACGTCTTAAACCACCATAAAAACGGGCCATTTTATCCTCATTGTCCTCCTCAATTTGAGCACGCATGCAACCTATTTGCAACTCCTGATAATACTCCTCTACCGATTTATTTCCTTGGTTTAGGCGCTGCAATTTTTTTCTCAAATCACGTTTATATGAAGGAGGGACCCATCTACCACGCATTTGCCGTTTTAACATATCCCAAGTTTGTGGTTCATTGCCAACTTGAACTATTTCAGTCCACCAAAGAAGAGCATATCCAGTGAAGTCACTAGTAGCTAAGCGCACGCGGTGGATAGCAGGAACCATATGAGCATTAAATTTTTGTTCGACTGACATCTCCCAATCTAAATATGCATCTGGATCATAGGTGCCAGCAAAATGAGGTACTGAAAATTTTACCTTAGAGTAGGGATCATGATCATTGTTCCTGTGGTTGTCATTGTTACCTCGTGGATGGCGGTTGCGGTGGCCGCCCATACCTTGACGGTTGAACTGAAAGCGATGACGTGCAGCCTCGTCAGGGTCAATGCCATTGTTCGCGGCATAGGATAGGTCGTCTTCCTCTCCAATATGGTCGTCTTCCTCTTCAACATGGTCATCGTTGGCTCGTGCAGCAGGCAAACGTGTTTCCAAGGCAGTCATTCGGTCCACTAGGTCAGCCACAGTACGCGCGAGACGTTCGATGGAATGTTGGGTCTGCCGCTGAGACTCTAGTAGAGCACGTCGTGAGACACAGTCATTAAAATCAGATGGAGGGGTGCCGCTGTTATCTGCCATGTTAGTGAAAAGATAAAACAACAAAGAATAATCCTATGTAAACAGCTAGGTGGGGTGGTGGGTGTGTGGTGGAAGCAATCCGTCAAGCACCTTACCCACGCTTGCAAGTGTTCTTACCACGCCGCAGTGAGGTCACCGGCCTACATGTGATGAACCAAGTGGAGGGTGGTGTACAATTGCAAGAAATGAACCTGTCCTGACCAAGAGAAAGGTGTAGCTTGGAAGGCAAAGTGAGTAGCAAGGATTAGCGATAATAATAACAGTTAAACCAAGTTCAATAAGTATTCCCTAGTACTCGTCAAAGTTGCTGGCCTTAGTGCTCCCAAGGTGAAAATTCAAGCAATAGAGGGAAACTATGTGCCGAAAAACTCAAATGGAAACAATAACAGGACAAAATCAGCTCTCTGCAGATCGGACAAGAGATCGGACAAGAGATCGGACAAGGGAATCTGTTACTGCCGCTGATAATTCTGTTACTACCGTGGATCGGACAAGAGTTCGGACAAGAGATCGGACAAGTAGAATCTGTTACTGCCGCTGATAACTCTGTTACTACCGAATCTGTTACTGCCGCGGAGAATTCTATTACTACCGCTTCTTCTTCTTTTTTTCTCTTTTTTTCTCTCTTTTCTTTTCACTCTATTTTTTTTTGAACAAGGATGACAAGAGATGCAACCACAAAAATTGGCACCTACAACTGAGGTGGGATGTGGCTCACAGAAATTCAAACAAGTTCGCTGTCCGGCGAGCAAAAACTTTGACCAATTTTTTTCTTTATCTTCCTGATTTTTTGGCGATTTTGGTGAGGGCTAACAGGGGTAGCCAGTTAGGGTACCCACAAACATTGGGTCAGGAACACGCTCAAAAAATTTCAGATTTTTCTGCCAAACGAGCGAAAAGTTATGCCTGTTTTACTGAAGGGGGGTCACAAAGAGTCGATGTGGAAAACAAAATAGGGTTGCGGAAGGGGGGTTTTTTGGTGGGGAATTTTTGAGACACAAGAACAACTACTACTCAAACGACACAGAGGGATGACTAAACCAGCAACAAGACTCGACCAAGAACACGAACTCAACAAAGTTAAAACTGAAATTAAAATCGCAAGGCACAAAGGGGTTCTCGGTGGGGAATTTTTTTTGGTGCGGTTTTCTGGACTCTAGGTAAAAAAACAAAAGCAGATCGAGATTACCTAACGAGAAATCTGAGCTTTAATACCAACTGATGGGGGACTGGTCCCGATCTTCCGCTAGGTAAAGGATAAACTTGGGTTGGTGGAGAATGTCGACGTTGGCGATCCAAGGCTCCGGTCCAGCGGATCAAAACCTTGCAATCGTTACACCACTGTCTCCGTTGGTTATCAACCACGCAGAACGCGATTGACCTCGCCACGAAGGCTAATTCCTGCAAGCGAACCCAAGAACACAAGGAAGAATAGGAATGATACAAGTCGAATGCCAAATCACGGACAAACGATGATAAGGTGAGGTTTCACAAACGCCAATGCAGCAGCCAATCGGTCCGGTGCAGGAGGCGGGATCTAAACACACAAGTGTAGATGCAAACAAAGCAAAACCTAACCCTAAAGGCGGCTGGAAAGAATATATAGGGCGTGGGCAGCCTGTGGGAGGCGAACAGACTTGGGCTGTGGGCTAGAAGATGTACAGACTCGGATTATGGGCCAACACGGCCCAGTTCTGTCACGCAGGACTGTTTTAATCACACAGATCGACTCGAGACTCCAAATGAGACGAAACCAACGGCAAAAGATCCGTCTTCTCCTTAGCTTTCCAAAATGTCCAAGAACGCGCCAATCGGACTTCGTGTGAGGAAGTTATGCCCATTTTGGTGCAGGGTGGTTGATGTAGTCCGAACCAGCAAATTCTTGACTTCAAATCATCCGTGCGATTCCGTCTTCAACTCCAACTCTCATATTGCATCTCCCATGTTCATAAGCAACAACATATCACTAGTATTCAGTAGCATCCCGTCCAAACAAATATTAACATAGTTGCTAAGGAAAGAATTAACCTCATGGTTCAAGCGACGGGTACGGGCGCGTGTGATTGGTCCTTGTAATTGAATTGTAGGTGGAGGCTCCATGTGTGTATCATGTGAAGTGATGTCCTCATCAAAGGACTTCTTCGAAGGTTCAACTGAAGCAGAGATATCCTCCGGGTTGCCTTGCACGTTGTTCACTTGTCTCGGGTCAAGAGGGGGACCATGACCATATTCTGCTCTTCGCGCAGTGGCCTGATCTCCGAAAACAGTGAGCACTCCCGCTTGCGTGGGCATCTTCATACATAAATAATTATGATGCGCCACGACTCCGAACTGATTCAACATGCCCCTCCTGAAGATAACATTATATGCGTATGGGGCATCTACAACATCGAAAATCACCTCCTCCGTCCTGGCCAGTAGCCCTTCTCCGAAAGCGACCTCTAGACCTATTTGGCCAAGGGCATCAAGAGGGGGTCCTGCGAAGCCTTACAAAGGACGAGTTGCTGGGAGAAGATGCTTCCTGGAGATACAAAGCTGATCGAAGGCTTGGACGAAGATAATATCTGCTGAACTCCCTTCGTCAATCAGTACTCTCCGGACTTCAGTCCTTGCTATGTCGGCAGTGATGACAAGTTGATCTGCATGTGGAAACTTTATGCCAACTACATCATCTGTGGAAAAATATATCGGCACATGGGACAATTCAGGCATGGTACCTGCGAACGAAGAAGTTCCAATATGACCCACTTCTTAGACATATTCTCTTCTCCGCCTCTTCGACATACTACCAAGAGTCCCTCCGGAAATGGGGAGGACTACTCTTTTCCCTTGATCTTGACCATCTTCCTGCTTCGGAGGTGGCATAATGTTGACCATCGGAGGTTGCCTTGCAGGGTGAAAGTTGTCTATACGTGCTACAACCTGGACAGGCTCCGGACGCACCTCGGAAGGAACTCGGACAGTAGTGCCTCGACCCGAGGTTCTTTCGAGGTACTCGCCTCTTAAAGTGAGTATAGACTTGCACACATCAGTTGCGTGACTTCGATTCTCACCATGGATGCAGCAGAAGAAGGCCTGGGCCTTGCCAGTTGGCTTCCCTGGCGGCCTCCAGCTGCTGGTCTTGCTTCCCGAAGCTTGTGAAGTCTTAGGGGCAAATTTCTACGGAGGTGCAATGTTCAAGACTTCTGAATGAGGATGCTTTTGCCCCCGATGCCTGTCATGCTGGACTTCAAAGTTAGGCCCCTGCAAAGGTGTTGAAGTCTTCACTTCCAACTTGACTTCTTGCAGGATTGACAGAGTTGAAGCAGTTCTCCAAAGCCACCCTTCTTCTGACCTGGCATACTCTTCGAAATAAAACATCAACTGAGCAACAGAAGATATCTTCTTCCGATGAAGTTTATCAAGGAGGCCCGCATGGGTAACTCCCTCTCGATTTGCATCAACTACGGAGGATGTGGTCAGCCCTCGAATATGCGACTTCGTATGGGCGAAGCGCTTGAAAAATTGTCTTAAAGTCTCTCCAGGCAGTTGCTTCACCTAGAAAACACTTCCTGTAGACATTGGGGGTACGAAGGTACCCTGAAAGTTACTTATGAATTTCTTCCTTAATTGCTCCTAGGTTCTAATTAACCCTGGCTTTAGGGACCAAAACCACCGTAGAGCCACCCCTTCAAGAGTTAGAGGGAAACATTTGGCCATGGTGTCTCGCACTCCTCCACTAGCCTCAATTGCCAACGCATAAGAACGTGAGAACTCCCTAGGGTCCTCGTCTCTAGAATATTTGCAGAGCTTCGAAGTTTTAAACTTAGGATCAAAGCACACTTTCTGTAGCTCAGGATGCAGCGGAGACTCGCTGTCGAAGGAAGCGTTCTCCGGGGCTTCGGAATAGGGAAGTTCGTCGTCTTGGGGCACTTCAGGAATGACCGGGGTGGCCTGAGAATGAAGCCTATCTACGGCTTCTTGCCTCCACCTCGCCACTTCAGCTTGGAGACTGGCCATTTGGGCGGCCTTATCGCCAAGACCATCTTCATCTCCTCCGGAAGGAACTTTCGGGTCTTGAGAACTATACACGTTAGTTCAAAGTGGAATCTGAGCTGGAAGAGGGACTCCGACTGGCCGAAGTATAGATGGAGTTGGGGGAGGAACTCCGTATGCTCGAGGAAGGGGAATCCCTTCGGGAGTCTGAGGTGGAGGAATTGCCGAAGATCCTCCGACTTCGACTGTGTTCGAAGATCTTACTCCGGAGGTTCGAGGGGACCTCCGAGTAGGACTACCACCTGAACTCCGCTTGGGAGGCATGGTTTGAGAACATGGTAGAGAACAAAGTTTTTTGGACTAAGTTCCCCACGGATGGCGCCAACTGTTGACGTAAAAGATTATGCTAACAGGTTTCTAAAGATTAGAAACTAACAAACGAAGTCTTTGCGAAGTAAACTATTTCAAGCCTTCGAAATGGATAATAGCTCAAAACAGTTCGAAGATGTGTATTGAATGACTTAGTATTCGATGATCATTACAGGGTAAAACAAGGGGGTATTTATAGGCCAAAACCTTAAGGAAAAGACCTCTTTACCCCTCTACTACAACCGACATAGTGGAAACTATTCGGTACCCTTAATAGGGCTAAAATGGTAAAAGACTAATCTAATAATAAAGAAGATAAGTCTTCCATATTAGATGGCAAGGAGGTTCTCTGAAGAGTTTGTACACTGAGGTGTTTCTGGAGAAGTGTGATACGAGGATGCGCCCAACCTTCACGACGTAGAATCAAAGATACTCGTGAAACCTAACGAGTCTTTTGCAGCCAACCATTGCATGTGCAACAACCTGCAGCACGGAGTTCGCCCAACCTCACGTTGTCCACTCAACCAAGTCAAGCGGATTACAATCCTCGTTGCAATCACAAAGGGCTTGCAAGAACAACGGGAATGAACGCACAATTCTCATAGATGATTCAGCTAGTAGCTAGAACACTCAAGAACATTCATAAAGCATAGTTGTTTCATTCTCAAAATTCTGTTCTCTCTACACATTGAGAAAGATCCTATTATATAGAAGGGATTGAGAGGGAGATGGAGAGGTGTTCAGGACATTTTACATGGCATTAAGCCAATATTGGTGCGCAGCACCCTAATTAGAGCAAATGAAACGTTTGACAGTTTCTGGTCTCCACATTAAGTCGGCGATAACTCTCTATTCTGGTGGAATTATTGGGTGAGGCCAGATCCGTTGGAAAGCTTATAAAGTAAGCGTTCCAAGCTGTGGTGGAACACATTTATTGGATTTAATATGCGATTTCTATGAGCATTTTATTCCATACTGGTCACTTGAATCCGAAAGGGTCTTCATTGCATTCATTGCTTGATTGATGGCTGTTGATGAAGTGCTGCTCCTTTGGCCACTCTTCAACTTTGTCATACCTAAGAATAATTAAATTGCGGGCATTAGGTAGCAAATGATTTTCATGTGTAATGCTATTCTTATTTAGGAGCGAGTTCACGTATTGATTTATTTGCTTTGCACGAGCGCGAGTTATTGCTCCTTCAAAATGATTTGGAATATCTTGATCATTGGGGGAAAAATGTTGTTGATGCTAGGTTGTTCGTATCATCCTCCCCTTCTTGAAAAGGAGTCGTCCTTGACTCTATTTGTTATGGTCCAAAGAATGGTGACAAATCAGCGACATTGAAAGTAGTACTCACATTATAGTTATCTTCAGGAAGCTCAATCTTGTAGGCATTGTAATTTATCTTCTCTAACACTTTGAATGGACCATCAGCACGTTGCATAAGTTTGGACTTGCGCTTCTCTGGAAAATGCTCTTTGCGTAAATGCACCCAAACTAAATCTCCTGGTTTGAAAAGCATCTTCTTTCTTCCTTTGTTTGCCTTTTGAGCAAAATAGCGTGTCTTCTTCTCTATAACTTCTTTGGTCTTCAGATGCATAGCTTTCACAAACTCTGCATGCTTTGTTGCCTCCATGTTTGCTCTCTCTTGAAAAGGAAGTGGCAGCAAATCAAGTGGTGTGATTGGCTTAAAACCATACACCACTTCAAACGGGCACAATTGTGTTGTTGAGTGAACAGCTCTATTGTATGCAAATTCAACATGTGGAAGGCAGTCCTCCCATTCTTTCAAGTTCTTCTTAATCATTGTTCGTAGCAACATAGAGAGTGTACGGTTTACCACCTCTGTTTGACCATCAGTTTGCGGGTGATAAGTTGTTGAAAATAGCAATTTTGTGCCAAGCTTGGCCCACAATGTCTTCGAAAAGTAACTCATAAACTTCACATCACGATCTGAAACAATGGTTCTAGGCATCCCATGCAATCTCACAATTTCCCTAAAAAATAAATCAGCAATATGTGAAGCATCGTCGGTCTTGTGACAGGGAATAAAGTGTGCCATTTTAGAAAACCTATCCACGGTTACAAATATGGAGTCTCTCCCCCTCTTTGTCCTACGCAATCCCACAATAAAGTCCATGCTAATATCTTCCCAAGGTGCACTAGGAATAGGAAGTGGAGTATACAAACCATATGGGTTAAGTTTGGACTTAGCTTTATGGCATGTGGCACAACGCTGCACAAATCGTTCAACATCTCTCCGCATCTTTGGCCAATAAAAATTATTGGACAGCATGGCCAAAGTCTTTTCTCTCCCAAAATGTCCCATTAAACCACCGCCATGTGATTCCTGCAACAACAGCAAACGTACGGACGAATCTGGAACACATAGCTTGTTAGCATGGAACAAGAAGCCGTCATAAACATGAATTTTTTCCAGCCTTTCCCATCATTACATTTAGTGTATGGTTCAGCAAATTCTTTATCTACAACATACAAATCTTTCAAACTTTCCAAACCTGGAACATTAATATCAAGTTGAGATAAAAGAACAATCCTACGAGACAATGCATCAGCAACCACATTTTCTTTGCCATTCTTGTATTTCACAATGTATGGGAAAGATTCAATAAATTCAACCCATTTAGCATGTCTACGGTTCAGTTTAGCTTGTCCTCTCAAATATTTTAGTGCTTCATGATCAGAATGTATGATAAATTCTTTGGGCAATAGATAACGTTGCCAAGTGTCTAGAACACGGACCAAAGCATACAACTCTTTGTCATAAACAGGATAATTTAATTGAGCACCACCAAGTTTCTCGCTAAAGTATGCTACTAGTTTTCCTTCTTGTATCAAAACACCACCAATACCCAAACCACTAGTATCACATTCAATTTCAAATGGTTTGTCAAAATCAGGCAAAACAAGCAAAGGTGCTTCAGTGAGGCATTTCTTAAGTTCTTGAAATGCTTTTTCTTGTGACTTACCCCAAACAAACTCAACACCTTTCTTGGTGAGCTTATTTAAAGGTGCAGCGATGTTGCTGAAATTCTTCACAAAACGTCGATAGAACCCAGCAAGACCATGAAAGCTTCTCACTTGACTGACATTGACAAGTGTTGGCCAATTCTTGATTGCTTCAACTTTAGATTCATCCACTTCTACTCCCTGTGCAGAAACAACAAAACCCAAAAAGACAACCTTGCTTGTGCAAAATGTGCATTTCTCCTTGTTAGCATACAACTTTTCAGATCGAAGTACTTGCAGCACTTGTACAATATGGTCAACATGCTCTTCTTTGCTACAACTATATATCAGAATGTCATCAAAATAAACCACAACAAATTTTCCAATGAATGCTCTCAAAACATGATTCATTAGTCTCATGAATGTACTAGGTGCATTAGTTAAACCGAAAGGCATCACTAGCCACTCATACAAACCAAATTTTATTTTGAATGCAGTTTTCCACTCATCACCCTCTTTCATTCTTATTTGATGATACCCACTACGCAAATCAATTTTTGAGAAAATACCAGCACCACTTAATTCATGAAGCATATCATCTAACCTAGGAATAGGATGTCGGTATCTAATTGTGATGTTGTTAATCGCTCTACAGTCTACATACAAGCGCCATGTACCATTTTTCTTAGGAACTAGAATAACAGGAACTGCACAAGGACTAAGGCTTTCACGAACATACCCTTTTTCAAGAAGTGCTTGTACTTGTCACTGTATTTCTTTCGTGTCCTCCGGATTGGCTCGGTACGAAGGTCTGTTTGGAAGAGATGCTCCTGGTATAAGGTCGATTTGATGTTCAATACCTCGAAGTGGGGGAAGATCAGCTGATATTTCTTCTGGAAAAACATAACCAAACTCCTGCAAAACATTTGTGATGGCACTTGTAAGAGAGGAGATATCATTAGTAGAAAACAATACATCTTTGTATACTAGCATAAAATGCACACAATTTGAGTTTTTATTTATTTCTCTTAGTTCTGATTTAGTGGCTAGCATAACTAACTTTTGTTTCTCACCCATTTTATTCTCATTCTCATTTGATTTGTAACTCTCATTTCCAGAATTGGCTTCCTCAGTTTTATTTTTCTCTTGCTCCTTAATACTTCCAACATTTACCTCATTTTTTTGCATTGTATCAGCATAAATTTGAGTAAGAGACATTGGTCGAAGGACAAATTCTTTGTTGTTCCACTTAAATGAATACTGATTAGTGCGACCATCATGTAGAATGCCATGATCAAATTGCCATAGTCGACCTAGTAGCAAATGACAAACTGTCATAGGAACAACATCACATTCTACCGTATCATTATACTCACCAATTTTGAAAGGCACCTTCACCATATGTTGAATCTTCACTTCTCCACAATCATTCAACCATTGTACATGGTATGGATGTGGGTGTCGTAGCTGTTTTAATCCAAGTTTTTCACACATTTCTTTGCTAGCTAAATTATGACAGCTTCCACCATATATGATTACCTTACATACACGACCATTTACCTTGGCTTTTGTGTGAAAAAGATTGCAGCGTTGTTCATGATCTTGTTTTGGTTGTACACTTAACACTTTCTTTGTAACAATGAGAGATTGACCACTCTCAAAATCACAGTAAGTCGTCTTGTCCTCTTCTTCTCCCATTTAAGCAGTTGGGTCATCATCATCTTCACTTGCAGATTCATACTCACCTCTCTCCGTTATTAGCATTGTGCGGTTGTTTGGACACTCCCTTGAGATATGTCCTCGACCCAAACATTTAAAACATTGAATAGCACTATTCTTCGCTGTAGAACCCACCAAAGAAGCACTTGCTGTTGTAGCTTGCTTCACATTTGGGGTAGCTTGCTCTTTTCCACTTCGAACTGCATGGGGAATGGAAGAAACACTTGCACCAGAATTGTTAGCTCGAAAAGAATTGAACCAAGAGGGGGATTTACCTGCTGTAGGTACCAGATTGTTTTGAGTTGATCCGGAGGTAAAAGAATTCTTTGTTACCTTCGATTCTTGTTGTACTTGTCGTTCAACTTTGATTGCTTGATGCACTAATTCAACCACATTTTCATATGGCTGAAACTCAACGATGCGCTTAATAGGATGGTTCAAACCTGCCAGAAAGCGTGCCATGGTTTGCTCTTTGTGTTCATATACGTCGGCACGGATCATGGCCATTTCCATCTCCTTGTAATATTCATCCACGGTACGACCTCCTTGCCTATGCCCCTGCAATTTATCAAATAGATCACGCTTGTAATAACGAGGGACAAACCTTGCTCTCATCTCAACCTTTATTTCAGTCCACGATGCTACAGGAGGTTCGTCATGATCCTCTCTTTGATTCTGAATTTGTTCTCACCAAATCAGTGCATAAGCTTCAAATTCAAGTGATGCCATTGCAAGCTTCTTTTCTTCCGTGTAGTTGTGCATCCGAAACATTTTGTCGACTTTTAGTTCCCAAGTTAAGTATTCTTTAGGATTATTGGTACCTGCAAATTTAGGCATAGAAAATTTAAGTTTACCAAACCTATGTTCATCATGATGATTATTGTTGTTGCGATGATGGTGTTGATTTGCTTGATTGTGCGGGGGTATGTTAATATGTATTGGTTCATATGCAGCTCTTCCACGACCCACGCCACGACCACGCTCCCTTCCTGCATTATTATATTATTATTATTATTATTATTATTTTCATCACCAACCCTTATATTTCTAATAGGTGGAGGGTTTATATTAACAGCATGAGCCCTTCGAGCAGCGGCTTCCTCATCGGTCTCATTTATTAAAGGTTCTTGTTCAGCTTGTGGTTGTAGTTGTCGTACAATGTCAGCAACTATGTTAGTGTGGAATACGTTCAGTTGTTGATTTACTTCAATTTGAAGATCTTGTATGGAGTTATTCAATTCTTCTCTCAGCTGCTCATTTCCAACAGTGATCTCTCGTCGTAGTGTGTCTCTCAATGCACAATATTCAGTCCAGTTAACTGCGGCATCTGGAGCACGTCCACTGTTCCCTGAATTTTCACCTTGACCTGACATGGTTAGTTGGGCAAACAGCAAATGAAGAAAAAATATATGTGTGGATAGTACTCTCAACCTCACTTATCCTTACCACCGAAGTTCTTACTTACCCTCTGCTGATTGATAAAGGAGTTCACACATGAATGGAGAGGCAGAACAATATGAGGTTTAGCGAACTCACAGCTGAGATCAAAGCCTACAACGATTTTATTTGTGGAGCTTGGTAGGGGAAATTTTGTCCTACACAATCTGAATTCTCGATGTAGTCTTACTAAGTAGTTATCCACATGAGAACGCACAATCTAGTTGCTGAACACAAGGTTCGGAAGATAAACAAAAGCAACTCACACACAAAGATAATGAAACCAAATACAATCAAAGGGATGAGCCAACAGTAGATATGAGTTACAAAAAATGGCTCAATTGCAATGGTTATGGAAAGACGCTAGCTGATTAAACTGTTTTAAAATTAGAGCACAAGATTGCACGAACAGAACTGTTCTCCCAATAATGCAAAGAAAACAATAGCCCCTCTCTTCTTTTTTTTTCACATAGTAAGAAGCCAATAATTTGACAACTTAGTAGGATTTTTTTGATTTTCCAACAGAGATGGGTAAACAATAATCTGAGTTTACTTGTAGGAATTACTACTGATATAGTAAGCTGAGCAATGGGGATTAAAAATAAGTAACGCGAAGGACAATGAATCGTTCAGCAACAAGAACACGATCTCTTGGATTAAAACTTAGAAGAACGCACAAGAATAACAGATCGTAAACTATGGTTCAATATTTTTGTGAGGCCATTTTCAGATAGGACGAAAATGAAACTACAACTAGGGATAAAGATTCTACCGTGACAACTAAGGCTCTGATACCAAATGATACGAGGATGCGCCCAACCTTCACGACGTAGAATCAAAGATACTCGTGAAACCTGACGAGTCTTGTGCAGCCAACCGTTGCATGTGCAACAACCTGCAGCACGGAGTTCGCCCAACCTCACGTTTTCCACTCAACCAAGTCAAGCGGATTACAATCCTCATTGCAATCACAAAGGGATTGCAAGAACAACGGGAAGGAATGCACAATTCTCAGAGATGATTCAGCTAGTAGCTAGAACACTCAAGAACATGCATAAAGCATAGTTGTTTCATTCTCAAAATTCTGTTCTCTCTACACATTGAGAAAGATCCTATTATATAGAAGAGATTGAGAGGGAGATGGAGAGGTGTTCAGGACGTTTTACATGGCATTAAGCCAATATTGGTGCGCAGCACCCTAATTAGAGCAAATGAAACGTTTGACAGTTTCTGGTCTCCACATTAAGTCGGCGATAACTCTCTATTCTGGTGGAATTATTGGGTGAGGCCAGATCCATTGGAAAGCTTATGAAGTAAGCGTTCCAAGCTGTGGTGGAACACATTTATTGGATTTAATATGCGATTTCTATGAGCATTTTATTCCATACTGGTCACTTGAATCCGAAAGGGTCTTCATTGCATTCATTGCTTGATTGATGGTTGTTGATGAAGTGCTGCTCCTTTGGCCACTCTTCAACTTTGTCGTACCTAAGAATAATTAAATTGCGGGCATTAGGTAGCAATTGATTTTCATGTGTAATGCTATTCTTGTTTAGGAGCGAGTTCACCTGTTGATTTATTTGCTTTGCACGAGCGCGAGTTATTGCTCCTTCAAAATGATTTGGAATATCTTGATCATTGGGGGAAAGAAATGTTGTTGATGCTAGGCTGTCCGTATCAAAGTGTGTGAGTGATTTATGCTTGTGAAGAGTGTGTTCTCAGTGAGAGTTCGCTCTTTGTAAACTGAGGTAACCCCTCACCATTTACTAGTGAAGCACTAAGTGGTCTGTAGCCGAAGACTATTTTCTTCCCTATCGAAGTCCTCTGCGCAGTGTGTTCAGTGTGCGTTCAGATCTTCAAAATACGAAGCCTAGTACTAGTTGCTAGTGCAGAGTATTTGGTCGAAGTCCTCAGAGGGAAGTCATCTCTTGCGAAGGGTGAAGTGCGAAGTCTGCTCGAAGGCACCTAGTGTGCAGAGCCTGCACTAACTTAGCAGAGTTGAGTTTTCGGTGTTGTGGGTGGAGCAAAGTCTTATTGACTTCGAACTTTTGCCCCTTGCGAAGCCTGGTTTTGGAGCTGTCAAATACCTCCGAACCAGAACTTCGAAGGGCGTGTTCGAAGCCTATTGCGCAGAAGACAGAATTGAAACAGAAGGCTATTTTTAGCCTGAAATTTTAAAAGCTCCCATTCACCCCCCCCTCTGGTCGCCGTTTCCGGTCCAACATGTACTATGTAGAAAAGTTCTTTCATGTGAAGTGTTTCTCAATGCACTTCTGTATGCCGAGTTAGCTTTTGTGAAGGCGATCTCAAAGTGTTTACTGTGTCTGAAGTCTAAAGCAAAGTCCTTCTATGGTTCAAATTTTAGCACAGTGTGAAGCCTAGTTCAGAGTGTTGTTTGTATCTGCGAACTAGACCCTTCGAAAGATTTTTCAGAGGTTGCTCTTGAGAAGAAGTTTTAAAGCTCCTATTCAACCCCCCCCTTTGGTCGCCTATTTCGATCCAACACAAGTCATCATGATAAAGTAATCTAGTTTTCCATAACGATGGACAATAGTAATTGTATTGAGAAATCGTTGCTGCATATCTCGATCACCCCTGTAAAACTATGAGGAAGCACAATTCTCATGCCAACCTCTAACGGTCTAGTTTCTCTAGCAAAAATTGCATCAACCAGACCCTATGCCAATAAAACACATCACGAACTGCTTACATCTTTGGGATTAATGTGGAGAGATTTATTAGGTATAACAATTTTTGCTTCACTTACCTGGTATAATTCAGCTCGTAAAAATTTTTATTCTTAGGGTTAGAGTACTAATCAAGCCTCATAGACCCAATCTTGATATACATATCAACAACCCATTGTTGGAATAGCCTCCATCCAAATAACAAGACGTTGAAAAACTCATTTCTAACTTGCAGCAAGAAACAATAATATTCTCTTGTTGTCACAAACCTTGTTGATTGATTTTCTTTTATCATTCTACTTATGTAATCACCTTCTTGTCTGCCATCATCGTATTCACTGTGATCTATAATAAATTGAACTATTAGTAGATATATATTTAGTACATACATTCAACAAAGATGTATATCATTGGTGAAGGTACTTGTAGGATCAACAGAAGTGGCTTCTACAATGGATTCCCCATAGTACGGTATATATACATTCCAACCGGTTTATCCTAGGAATATGAACCACTATCCTTCTTTTTCTACAACAGAATCCTGACGCCTCAAACTTAAACCTCATTGCACCACAATATTGTCAATTAGAAACTTTTTTCAAAACATTGTGCCTATCTGTTAAGTTTTGGTACACATAGCCATATAGATCTTTGGTGGTATTGTCATCAACACGATTAACAAACACACAATATGACTCGTATGCGTCAACTGTTAATGAAACAAGTACATGTCACAAGTTTTTGTAATATGATCTAGAAAAGAGTTCAAAACAAAGGAAGATATATGCATGTATTCCTATTACTTTCAACATGAAATTGTCTGCTTTCATCATTATCTACATTGTCCAACTCATATGCGTCCTCTAAATGATCTATTGCATGATAGGCAATTGCATGTGAGTTTTACCAATGTAAAGACGATATTTATGTATTAAATAAATAATAATAATGCTACAAACCATCTTCTGTTGTAGGCTCAAATAAGGCACTATCATGTAATGTATCATTGGGTTATACACTTTTTTGTTGTAGAAGCGTTTGGCACATAGATTGATGTAGAGTAGACACCAAAGTTTGGTCCATCTCATTTCTACTTGCTCTAATATTATTGTGCTCTATTTCCTCATTGTATTCATGCATATTGGCATACGTCTCTCATTTATGTTGGAGCGTGCCCTTTGTTGTATTACCGACCGGTCAAAAACAAACAAAATAATAATAAGTTCATCATGTCATGCTATATATGCTATTTGTTAATTGGTAATAACAATAATAGGGAAAAAGGAAGGATGGCACCTCGATGGGTTGTATTTGTAAGACAAATGCTTCCATGCAGTCTGTGGTATTTATCATTTCTATGTAGCCAATCAATCGATTCATCCTGATCATTATTTTTCTTGTCTTCTATACTGGATGTTGGCAATACTCCTGAAAACTCTATCTCATATGGTGATAGAATACATGCTACAGAGCAAATTCCTACAAGATGGTATTTACACTATTTTATCCTTCGTGCATTGTAATTACAATGAAACATAAACATAATGTATTGTTTCATGTAATTACCTGTAGGTAGGGGTGAAAGCGGATTGGATAATATCCGATCCGATCCGCTCCGAATCCGGTAAGATTGAGGATATTGTAGCAGTTTTTTGAAATCCGGCGGATTTGGATTCAGATTTGGATTTTTTCATTCGGATTTGGATACGGATGTGATTTTGACTAAATCCATCAGATTCGGATTATCCTGGTTTTTATGTGGATTATCTGAATCCTCTAAAACCAGATAATCCGAATTTAAAATGGTCTTCTGCCCGTTGGCCCTTGGCCCATTAGCCCAAAAATAAAGAACGTACGGTCATTCACTCGATCCATCGATCGTAGCTTGTAGGTCGATCCCCCTTCTGGCCACCATGGCACCGCCTCTTCTAGCTTCTACATCTGCATTTGCCACCGCTTCTACTTGCTGACATTGTCACCTATTGCCCAGCCACCTTCCGCCCTTCCCGGCTTCCCTCCTCGGGGGCTTGCGGCCTACTGTCTTGGGGCCTTGCCACCGACGAGACAACGACCTGCTCACATGTGTGGCTTGGTGGCTTGGCTGTGTGGCCACTCTTTGCCTTTGGCTCTTGTGGGCTATGGTTGTGCCCTGCCCCACCCCGTGCATATCGGTCGACCTGCTCATGGCACACCTGCCCCATGGTTAGCTGCTGTGAAAGGGGTCGCACTATGGTTTCTGTCTTTGTGATGAGTTATTGACAAGGATGAGCGATCGAGTGATTGAGTGAGTGATGTTTTGATTGCATCAAAGGGTTCGATGTGTGGTTATGAATGGTCTGTGCCGAGGGGATCGGTGTGTGTCGTGTTCCATGTTTTGGCTTGTCACATGTGTGCAGGGTGGAGATGCTAACCATCTGTCAGCGGCAGGTGATCAAGGGTTGAGCGGGGGGCTCGATGCCAGAGGATCAAGGATGTCGGGTGAAGTTGGAGATGATCTCAGGAGTGCACGAGAAGATAGAGAAAGACATGGATGAACGGATGGTCGAGAAGGGTGATGGTTAAGTCAGCGAAAGGGAGGCTAGTTCAAGTGATCAGGCGGCTCGAGGGGATCGAGAGTGTGGGATCGTAATGGCGACTAGAGGGGGGTGAATACATGCCTCAACAAATTCTTGCGAATATGATGGTCTTTTCAAATCACCCAACGCACCTCTAAAAGGAACAAAAACGGAAGCTAATAATCTTTCACAACAAAATCCCGAATAAAGCAAGTGCTATCACTCTCCTGTCAGATATGATGTGATATAACAGTTTGAGAGATCACAAGCACTACTCTTATATCAAATAGACAAATCACCAAACATTTCAAAAATTATTAGGCATTTCATCTTGTTCATGGCAAGTATACCGATTTCACACATATTTAATCATATCACAATGATCAAGCTAGATTAGACAGGCTCACAGATGAATTATACTGAACATCACACATTCATATGTATATTATCAAAAGGACCACAAGAAAAGTGCATGAAGCAATTTAATCTATCACAAAGTAATCATCCATAAATAATTCATGTGCATGGGGATTGAAAATACTATACAGTTCTTAATCAGTTCTATCAACAGAAACCCAGCAGAGAGGTAATCAAATACAAAAACAATCTATTGGGAGTCTTTGAAAATACACTGAAGAAAATCACCTGAGGCTGTTGGTAGTGGTACAACTTCCAGATATTGCAGTAATTTCTGTTCCAAAATTCTCAGCTGAAATCTCAATTTTTCAGAATCAGTGAAGCATATTTTTGGAAAGAAAAATATATGTAGCACTGGTCAAAACCTTTTGCAAATTTCAAACATGGAACCCTTGCAACTTGGACAACAAAAGTTATGTAGAACTCAGGTCCAAAAAAAGTACCAAAACAGATCAAAAATCACCTCAAAGATTGAATCCACACTGAAAACAGAGAACTGTATTCAGCTGAAATCTCAAGTTTTCAGAATCAGTTAAGCACTTTGTTGGACAGAAAAATATATGTATCAGTGGTCAAAAACTCTTGCAAATTCCCAAAATGGAACCCTGGAAACTTGATCTTCAAAGTCTATGAAGAACTTGGATCCAAAAACAGTACCAAAACAGATCAAACATTTCCTCAAAGATTGAATCCAGACTGAAAATAGAACACTATACACCTGCCCATGGATATGGTCCTCTATTTATAGGCCAACCATGGGGGTATTTTCTAAAAAGAACCCTCTAGAATTAAAAAATTACACAAAGGTCATATTCCTTGTAATATATTTTCAAAATTAAGAAATTCTGAAAAAATATACCAAAGAAGTACAATTACTCTAGACTCACAACTTTTTATTACACATTGAATCAAAGCAAAAATAACTCCAAACTATAGAAATTAACAAAAATTGATTTGTGACAGTTTTCAGCAAAAATCGACAAAGCCTCTCAACCATTCGACTCGCGACACCACTTTGCGACTCCGAGCGCCATCAAGCCACTTCCGCTCTCGATCCCCTCTAGTCACCTGAATGCTTGCCCTGGCCTCCCTCTCGCAAACCCGGTCATCACGCCGTCACAATCAACCGTCCGTCCAAGTCTTCCTCGGTCTCTTCGTGCACTCTTGAGATCTTCTCCAACTTCACTCGGCCTCCATGATCCTCCGGCATCGAGCTCCCCGCTTGACCCTTGATCACTCGTTGTTGACAGTTGGTCAGTTTCTCCACCCTGCACATCAAAGACAAGCCAAAACAATAACGCGACGCACCACCGAAACCTTGGCAACCACTCCTCAATTCTACACTGAACCACTCGATGCACCCACACCACTCTCAACCACTCAAACGCTCATCCTTGTCAATCACTCATCATCCAAACCAAAACCACCCTTGGTTTCACAGAGAGCGGGAGAGACTTGCTGGCAGTCGAGTTCGCGGATTGGCGTCACTTGTCGGCGATCGAGAAGGCTTTGTTGGTTTTTGCTGAAAACTGTCGCATCTCTAAATGTCTTTTTAATTACAATAATTAGGAGTCTTTTGTTTAGAGTAATTTAGAATAATGTGTAAACTTTTAATATTTTTTCAGGATTCCCTAATTCTGAAAATATATTAAAAGAGTTGAGTTAATTTGTAATAAAAAGTAATAGAGGTCTATGTGGGTAATTTTCAGAATTTCTAATTCTGAAAATTTGCCATGTCTATATGTGTAAAACTGAAAAGATGGAGGGGTCTTGTGTAAAGATGACATCTTGGGTGGGCCTATAAAAAGGCATCCTCACCCAAGGTTGGTTGTCCACTTTTTGCAACACAAAAAATATCCTATGGCTGAGTTTTTCTCTCTTGCTTGTGATCCAAGAAACCTAGAATTTTGATGTTTCTTTTGCCATCTTCTGATCAAATTGCTGATCTATTTTTCCCTCATCTTGTTTTGATGATTTGAGTTACTGGAACCAGATTCTCTTGTGCAGTTCTTGTATACTGCTCGACAACACTGCTCATGTTCAGGGAGTTTTTTTTGCGCCATCACCAGATCTTGTTCCTGTGATGCAAGTGATTTTGAAGCCACGATTCTATTCAAGTTTTGATATTCAGAAGCTTGTTTTTGTTGCAATTCTTGTAGTACTTTTAGAATTTTAGAATACTGTATCAGATCAGAAATCTTGTTCTGTGTCTACACTTCTATACTTCTCTGTGATCTGTTGTTATTGAAACATTTGATATGGTTTCTAAATTTCTCTGGAGCTATATGTGAGTTAGTTTCTATGTGAAGAGTATGAAGATCATTTGTGAAGCAATTTTTGTGAAGATCCAGAAGTGATTCAAGAAACTTTTCAAGAAAAAATGCTAGCTATTCAATCAAGTAATCCTCTATCATTCATGCACTATTTTAGTCTGAGTTTAAAGAGTTACTTCATATGTCTTTCATATGTCTTAGTACTGTAAACTGAAATATTACTCTGAAATCTTTATTCCAAGTAAGTCCAAAGTTTCTTTGTACCTTTTCTTGGTAGTTTTCTGAAATTCTGAGAGAATTGACTGAGTTTGTTCTCTGTTAAGTAAACTAGTGCTGATTGTAGAAATTTCATGTTTAGATCTGAAGTTTTTACTCAAATGGATTAATTATTGAAGTTCAAACTTGAAAAATAGCTTTCGGAATTTGATTTGAATCTTAGTTGATATTGAAGGTTAAGTTTAGTTGGAGTGTGAAATTTTTCTGATGAACTACAGTACCTTTTCTGAACTGCACTGATTGATGTTGTTCCTTCCACTATTTAAATTCTTGCTGCTTCAGAATTGAATCCTAGTACTTGTGTTGGTTTATTTCTTTGAATCCCTGAAAAGTTGTTCATCTAGTCACTTGAAGTTGAACAAACTTTAAAATTGTGAAATTACTAGAAACTTGAGGATTCAGTTTCTGCCTGAAACTTTGTTGAAACATTCGGTTGTTGCCAGTTTTGATCACTTTGAAGTTTATCTGTCTGAAACAGTTTTATAGTTTTCAAAATTGTGTCAAGATAATGCAATCTAAAGTTTATCTGTTTATAACTAGATCAATCAATACATATTAAGTATTCCGAGCCCTTTTGAAGACTTAAAATTCGTAGTACTGATCTGATTGGTTTGCTTTTGTTGGCGTAAAAGATTACGCTAACAGGTTTCTAAAGATTAGAAACTAACAAACAAAGTGTTTGTGAAGCAACCTATTTCAAGCATCCGAATGGATAATAGCTCAAAACAGTTCGAAAATGTCTATTGAATAACTCAGTATTCGATCCTCATTACAGGGCAAAACAGAGGGTATTTATAGGCCCAAACATTAAGGAAAAGACCCTTTTACCCCTCTGCTACAACCGACATAGTGGAAACTATTCGGTACCCTTAATAGGGCTAAAACGGTAAAAGACTAATCTAATGAGAAAGAAGATAAGTCTTCCATCCTAGCTGGCAAAGAAGCTCTCGGAAGAGTCCATGTTCGAAGATATACTTCGAACTAAAGTTCATCTTTATACTTCGAACTGGATCCAATATACTTCTGGAGTTGGAAGCTGGAAGCCTTCAATTAAATCACCTGCTTTTGTCCTGTTATAGCAATAACCCTGAATATGAAGTATTTTCCCCCAACAGTAGCCCCTCGAATACGCTTCTCCGCTAGATCTATAACGTTAGGAGAGCAGTATACACAAGAAAAATAAACATGCATAGGGGTAAACAGATTTAATCAATCTCCAAAATATGTGGAGATTCAAAACTTCAAATCAACTTCTAAGAAAGTTACATTCGAACTATCTTGGAATTAACGTGAGGAGCCCGAAAGCTTTTTTAGACTTAGAAGAAATAGACGTTGGCTTTTTCCTTCCAACCGAAGTTACGCGATGCGTTAACTTCGCAAGGGGTAACGGTCAAGAATGCGAAACGGCAAACATAAACGGTAAAAAATCGTGGGCCTGGGCTATAAATAGAGGACCCAGACCCTTCCCGAATATCCATCTCACCGCTTTTGTGCAAACAAGCCCTAGCCTCCAAATTTCCTCTTTAGCAATCAGTGCGACTCCATGGTGAAGACAAGCTTCAAGGTCCCTGGGGCGGCTTCGGCCCTAGCTCGGCAACAGGCTGCGGCCACCGCAGCAGCGGCGGCAGCGGCAGCGCCTTCAGTTGTGGTGGCTCCGACGGCAGCAGTAGCAACACCAGTGGCGGAGCCATCAAGGAATCCCCAAAATGTTGGTCCTCACGATATTCTCCCGGCGTCTTCGAAATATTCGGACCAGTCTTATCAACTGGGGCCATCTACCTGCAAGAGGGAGTCGCTCGCAGCAGCAGTGGAGGGAAAAATTAGCTCAGAGATCATAGTCCATAAACCTAGAAAGGAGGCCATCCCTTCGCCAAGGCCTAGAGAAATGGTAGTCTTCGAAGCTTTCTTCGAAGCGGGGTTAGGACTTCCGGCAGTCGACTTTCTATCGGAGGTACTGGATTTATTTCACGTCACCCTCCCCCAACTATCTCCGAACGCAATAGCGCTCATGGCCATCTTCGAATGGGCGTTGCGAGCTTAGGGCTGCGAGGGAAGAGCAGAGATCTTCGCAGCACTGCACAGGGCATCTTGCCAACCCAAGACTTACCTAGGCCCCGGAGGAGAAAAGATCGTGGTAGCCTTCGGGGGCATCAATTTACGGCTTTGGGATGAGTTTGCTCTAAGATTTCCAGCGAAGGCCATCAATGCCAGATGGTACACAGATTGGATCCTCCGGTGGTTCTATGCCAAAGTTGGGGCAAGCAGCCGTCTAGCCGGACCCCTTCAGGACATAAACTTCCGAAGGGAAGCCCTAGTTCACCCGGATCCCGGCCAGCTCAAAGCTCGCCTCAGCCTGCTTCAAAGAATTAGTCGCCGCCTGAGCATGCGGGACCTAGCGGAGGAGTTTATCGGACTTCAAATTCCTCCTCTGATGGCCAACTGGCCTATCACCTTCAAATAAGATCTGGAGGGCGGCCTCCAAAAAATCTCTTCGAACTCGAGCCCTGCAGGTAACTTCGAAAACAACATGTTTTATATATATTTGTTTGATGAAATGACTAATGCCAACTTATCTTTCAGCTTCTCTAGCCCCCATGACTTCGGAGAAAATTGTTTGAGCTTCGGAGAAGATTCTAGGAGTTCCAACTCCGGCTGAGAAGGAGTGGAGAATGAAGCTAGTGGGTAATTGGGAGCAGCTCAACCGAGTATGGGGTGTACTCGGAATTGCTCCCCCTCTTCTTCTAGACTGGGTACCTTCAGAGCAAGGGTCGAATAAAAGGAAGGCGGAAGCCGGAACTTCAGCTCCTGTTAAGACTCCGGCAAAAAAGGTAGCCCGAAAACCAAAGAAAGTGGCGCCTTCAAGTCCGGTGGCTTCGGTCACCGATTCCTCTGAGGACGAGGGAAGAATCCTTATTGACCTGATCGATGGTGATGAAACCCATGCGGATGCAGACACTGGCGGCGCCGCAAACGAGCCAGATGTTCCGAGTAGCTCCGGGCAAGCTGGGACTTCGGCTATCTAGCTAGACTTGCCGCGTGAAGAGGCCCCTATGACTGAAGGCGGAGTCGAAGTTGCTGCTGATCCAGCTTCGATTCCGGACAAAGCGATGGCTGTAGCTCCAAGATAAGCTCCAACAGTCGACCCTTCGGTTCTGAACTTCGAGTCCGATGAAGACTTCGAAGTGGCCTTTGACCCTCCAAGTAGCCCCGTGCTCACCCGCCGACAGAACTTCGAAGGTAAACTTCACATGAATCCTTTGTTCTTTTTCCCTGCAAAATTATGCAATATATATAATACTTTTGTCTCGGCAGGGTCCGCTCCCATGGAAGTGGCTCCTCCTAAAGATACGGCTCATGGGACCTCAACAACTCCAAAGCCAATTCCCGAAGTCGCTCAAATGGGACCTGGAAAAGGTAAAGGCAAAATGAACCGCTTCCCTGCTCCGAATTCAGGATTAACTCCACTTGAATCAACAGACGGGGGTCAATCTACGGAGGGGGGCCAGTCTACCGAGGTCTCTAAAGACGCAGCCCAGTGCTCCGACCCCTCGCCGAATGACGACGACTAGAGGGCTCTGTCTATGCTCCCCCTTCTAGCTCCTTTCCTAGAGCGAAGGACCGGACTTCAGACCCTGCTCGAGCCTTTGGATCGAGCTAACCGCGAAGTTGGGGAGACGGACCAAGTGGACATTCTTAGCGAAGCTGAGGGCTCGGAGCTCAACGCAGCTTTGGAACGGGCAGCATACCAGGTACGAAGTATCTGCAAAACAATATCAATTTCAACTTTCGAATAACTTCTCACCTTGCTTTTCTCTTCACAGCAAATAGTTTTGGCTCGAGCTGCAACTGTCTCGAACGAGCACGGAAGTCTTCGTCTTCAGGAGAAGGTTACTGCTCTCCATAGGAGTCTTAACATCTCCACAGTTCGAGTTTCCCGCTTAGACGAAATGGTTTCAGCGGAGAGGAGGGCCAGACAAAATTTGGAGGCTGCGAATAAAAAGCTCGAAGCTGAACAGATTGTGCTTTGGGCTGAGGTAGAAAAAATGCGGGTAGAGCACGCTACGGCGGGGGCTGAGCTAGTTAGGCTCCAAGAAGAAAAGGCTAAAGCTACGGAAGAGGCTAGCAACTTACTTAGCCAGAAGAGTTCTCTGGCTACGGAGGTAGCTAGGCTCTCCGCTGTGGTGGATGAACTGACTTCGTCAAAGGATGCTTTGATTGAAGATAAGCTGAAATCGGAGAAGGTAGCTGTGGAGGTCATGAACAATCTCTTAAGCGTTCTAGAGTACTTCAGTACTCTTTGGACACTACCTTCGAGCGACAACGTCTCCCTGGTCCGACGGCTAAAGATGATCCAAGGAGTTGCGAAGATGATGAAGACAGGAGGCATTCGGTATGGAGAGATCCCTGGCCAAGTGGCTGCTCTCGGAGTACTTCGCTACTACGAAGATCTAGGGCTATCGATAACGCCAGACTCGGGGGTGGCTCACATTACCTTCGACGAGAACCAACTTCTTAATCCTTCTGAAGACGTGGCCGCAGCTTGGCAAGCCTTCCAGGCTTCATGGAGAGCCGAAGGTCGCACTACGATCAAGGCTTGGATCGATGAAGGGCATCGCCAGAAGCAAGCTCGGTCTCAAGCCTCGAGCAGCCAGCCTCTGCCGAACCCGCAGGTCTAGCTTTGTTTTAGGATCCCGACTATGTAAAAAAATCATGCTTTCATACATTATGAATGAAAATTTACTTATCATGTTTTTAGGCTTCTCAACCCCGTATGGATGATGTCGAAGTGTTAAACGTTACCGAAGAACTCCGCCTGCTATGGGCTACCTTCGATCTTTTAAAACTTCATAAACGACCTCGATTTTTGATTCCTCGAGATAACTCCGGTGCAATTGCGCCCAAAATATGCAAAGATATATTATCTTATATTAAGGAAGAAGAAAAAGATGTTAACTTGGAAACTTCGTCTTTTGAAGATGTTGCGTGGTTCGAGGACGAAAGTATTGCTGAAGATCAAGGGCAAAAACCTAAAGAACTTCGAAGCTGGGAGAGGAGCCCCGAACGACTTCGAACATTGGCTGAACTTCAACAAGAACAAAAAGATTTTAGAGCTTCGAAGGGAGGTAGAAGAGTTAAACGCAACGTTTTTAGAACTCCCGGCTCTGGAACTAGTCGTTCCGAGTTTAGTGGTAACTCTAGAGATCGAAGGGGTCTTCGATTCCTTCTCGGCATAGACACCGATTTTTCGTGATGTAATTGTAATTTGTTCGAATAATAGATATTGATTTTTAAAATTGTTTCCCTACTTCCCAGCCCCTCTTTGGGCGTAAGCAACTTCGAACTATACTCGAAGATGGTTAGGCGCAAAGAAAAACTTAGGAGCACAATTTTGGAGGCTCGGAGCCCCTCAGCAATTTAAAGATTGATTAAAATCTTATAAAATGTCTGACTACTTGGAGTCGTAAAACTGGTAACTTAGTACCTTTTGTTTGAAAGAAGTCACTTCGGACAAACTTTCCGGGTACTTTAATGTCCCAAACGATTGGTCACTTTGGACTCTTTTCACATATATTCGAAGCTTATCAGCTCAAACTCTGTTTTGTTTTGGCCTCCTTCGGCTCTTTTTGCGAATGCTATCAAACCGGTGGTTTGGAATTCGCAGTGGTCTCCTTGGACTCTTTTTACGGATGCTTTCAAGCCGGTGGCTTGGAATCCATTTTTCAGTGACTTTCCCACCTCGTCGGAAGCTTCGAACCAGTGGTTCAAAGTCCGAAAAATTGGTTCAAATTAATGACACTTCCCTCCCAGCCAACTTCGTTCTTCCAGTGCGCCCACTAGAAGTATGAAGTGTTTGAGAGGTAGGCATTATCTGAACCATGAGCTTTATTAATTCAGTTACCAAAGTTACTTAGAACTAAAGTTACCAATCCAAGTTTTCTCTATCAACATTCTGTTTAGAGTTTTCTCAACTGTGATTTGAATCAGGCTTCTATTTTGAACTGTTGAATTGATAATTTAAACCATCTCATCATCTGAGCATGAATTTGATTAACTCAAAATTGCTATTGTGAGTAAACTGTTCATTTTCAAGACATTGTCAATTCTGTGATATTTGCTGTCTGCACTGTACTATTTCTGCTTGCTGAAAGCTTTTAAGTCTTGTTGGTAAGAAAGCAAGCCTTAACTGAACAAATGATTTCAAAATTTTGATATTTCTTGATTTCAGTTACACCATCAGTAATCTTATTCAATCAGAATTGTTCTGAAATCTGAACTAGAACTCTTCTTGGTCTGAATAGTTGTTTGTTTCAAAATTCAATTGATTTCAGATTCCGTGATTAAACCTCTAGTGAGTACTGGTCAGATTTTTATTTTCAGAGATGAGATACTTGTGATTGTGCCAACTCTGAATTGTGTTTTGTCACAATGAAATTGATACTTATATGCTATGATATATCATCTGCAAATCTAGATTTATGTCAATAGTAGAGCTTCAATCTGTGTTCTGACTTGAGTATAGTTGATATTGTTCATCATCCAGCCATTTTCAGAATCAGTGTGTGTTTTCATCTGAAAAGTATTTGAATAGTGTCTGATTGATGAAATCAATTGATATGAAGAGATTTTGACTAATTTGATTGGTTTATGGTATCAAGTTTTGACTCAAAGTGACAAGAGCAGGTGTTAGAGGAGTTTTCTGAATTTTTGGTCTGTTTCAGAGTTTCAAACACCGATTTACTTCTGTCAATCATCCAGTTGTCGATCTACTCACTGTAGTTTGGAATACCAATTGTCGACAGAGTGCTTCGACATTTCAATCTCCGAACAAGACTGAATGTTGTATTTGAACTAATTTTGTTGCTCTCACTTGTATTGAATTTCAAATTTGAATATGAAATTTATGGGGGTGCATTGGGTGATCTGAATAGGCCATCTAATTCATGAGAATTTGTTGAGACGTCTATTCAACCCCCCCCCCTCTTCTAGTCGTCATTCTGATCCCACAGCTGCCTACAGCTTGTAGGCTGCAGCTCTGTACAGGTAATTTATAAATTCCTGTCATCCTGTGTAGGCTATGTTTTGAGTCAAAATTTGTAAATGCTTAGCTTATTTTAATATGTGGTTGCACCATTTTTATGCTTTGGTCAGAAATTGAAGCAAAATTTTTTATGCTTTCTTCTGTTTGTGTTCCTAGGGGAAGTTAACATCCTGGTAGAGTATTTTAATGTGATGCTTGCTACAGATACTAGCTAGTTCGACTGAGTAGAATTAGATATATTAAAACTTAATTTACCACATCAGCTCTGCATACATAATTTCTGAATTCATAAAATCATGTGTTGTTTTTATTGTTTTAGTGTTGTTTGAGGCTGATGTTTTTTGCTATTTTTTATACTGATCAAGTGATTATATTGCTATTGTTTGCTGCTAATTAGATATTCATATTACTTCATGTCTTTTCTTGCCGGATATAGTGATATGGTTTGCACTATTCAACAGTTGATTTGCCTGTCATTTGTTCAATTGTTCTCACCATTGGTGTACCTACAGATTATTCCTAAAGATTTTTTTGTGCTTGAAGTTCCAAGGTAATGAGGTAAACAAACACACTATTCTAGTATTCCCTGCCTTTGATTTTGGATGTGCATTATTGCTTGACCGTGCGTTTTGTGTTCTTGCGGTGCAAAAATAATGGTTGATATCTTGATGTGCATAATCCAATCATTTCCAATGATGGTGTTCGAATGAATGGTTTCGGTGCAAATACCTTGTCAATGAGGGGTTTGTTGACATCAGGAAATGCTGAGGTTTCTCTCGAGGAAAATTCTGATGCTCCTGCAATTGAGCTTCCTCCACGCATCAAGTTCAAGAGGCCTGAGAGCCTGCCATTCCAACTCGGCAACGCCCAGCTGCTACTTTCTTGCCCTCTCCGACACCTCCTAGTGTGTTCTCCTAAGAAACTTAGAATTATTACCTCAAAGTTGGATATAATTTGATAAAATGTATTTTTAAAGTTCTACTCCGATAATTTCAATCTGTTTCCGATCCGAGCCCACACCGAATCCGCACCGGATCTGATATCTGAAATAATCCACTCTATATCTGTATCTGTATGTTATCCGTACCAACTCCGAATTCGTTCAAAAAAATAGTATAGGATATGGTATAAACACTATCCATCCAAATCCGATCCGTTTTCATCCCTACCTATAGGGGACAACACGTTGTTATCTTGCTCTTTTGTCGATGCTTGCAAGATTATTTAATTCCTTCTCCCATAATGCGATTTGTTTGTGTATTGCAAATAGAGTTCTTGCAATATGTGAACTTTGAATAACGGTATACATTTCATATAGTTTGCTCTGTTTTTATTATTATATGTACATAGGTAGTTATGAGTTGACATACACACCTAAAATTGTTGGTGATGATTTAGAATTATATTGTGCTTTGTATTCATGCTTTTTCTTATTTCTCTCCTCTCTCTGTTCATTGTTTTCTTCGGCCTTTTTCCCTACACAGTATTCTTTTTGTTTCCTATTTTTCTCTTTCCTCTTGCGCACCTCATCATATGTTCCTGTACTGTAGCTATAATGTTTGCAGCAAAATCAAAAAGTTAAAGGTACAATATATACTTAGGCTGTTACAATCTCGATGCATAATAGTAGGTACAAAAGTTACCTCTCAGTGACGGATAATATATAAAGTTATCACAATCACAAAAGCTATCAATCATGTTTTAATAGTTTACTTTATTATAGTTGATATTTATCTTCACAAAGAGATTTAGTTATTTTCCTCACACGATATTATTACTTTTTTTGTTCCTTTCTTATCTCTTACTCTCATCATCCACCGATTGTGTTCCTATACATACACGTGTTTATTTAGATACGATAGAAGAAAGGCTCAAGATTCAAAATGTAAAAGTATTGTATCACTTGTATTTGTGCTGACGTTGAATGCAATGTGACCAACTTCTCTCGATTCCATTATGAGAAGTGAGCAATTATGTTCGATCCTTGTAAGTAGAAGTAGATGTGAGATGTCATTATAACAAGCAAGCATAACAAGTTAGTATAACTGGACTAATACTCAAGAATTATGGAGATTGCATTTCCACCGTCAAGATGGACAAAATACCCAACATAAATATTGTACACAAAAATAATTAGAAAGTATATTTGATAAGATGTTCTTGAAGTGTATCCTCGTATAAATTTAAAGTTTTACGCGTATTGCTCATAATAAAGAAATATAAAATTAACTAAGTCGATAAATATGAATTTTGAATTTTTACGCGTTTACAAACTTCTTGCAACATGACGATGGCTGGTTCCATGCACCAGTAGAACCTGCATGCATGCATCCGTCTCCAAATCAACTAAATCACTTTGAGTTAATTAATTAGCGTGGATGAGGCTTAAACCCTTGTCATTATATATCCACTAATATAATAATCCATCGTATGCACACCAAATTATTTACTTGGCTTATTTTTCCTAATAACTTCCTCTGATGTACGTGCTATCAGCTATACGGATCTAATGGTTCTTATTAATCTGGGGCCGGGCGGCATAGGTGGAGCATAGTTAAGTGTTTTTCAGTTTATTTGTGCAAAACAACATAACTCAACTCGTAGAGTAACAACTAACAAATAATTATATGCCTTTCATGATGTTTCATCATAACATTATAACTTTTATATATTGTGATCACTGCAAGGCATTTTCCTCATACAAAATATGTGAACATTAATTATTCAAATAATAAATAAACAACTACTAGTATGAGGACAGAGAGAAATAAAAAAGGATTTGATTTGTGGGTTGGCAACGTCAGATATGCAAAACTCCAAAACCTCTCCACGGAGAGCTCAGAGTATGTTGCCCTTACTTTGATAAGATAAAAAATTCTTCTAGTAAACAATATGATTATCAAGACGAAAAGAAGTGTATAACATACCACATCAAAAAGGTGAAGTCGTAGTCAAATGCATCATGTCCACTGAAAAGGATAAACAATGTATTACTGAAACTGTTAAAGCATGAATCATGCAAGAATGAAGCTCGATCTGGTTTCTATGGTTCCGATTTCCAAAAGTCCTAATAAATCACGTTAAGTACTCTAGTTTACAATAATGTGAATCATTAGGGAGACACTACGGGAATACTAACGTTTGCCGAGTGCCTAGGGCACTCGGCGAAGCCCACATTCTACTCGGCAAAGGCTTCGCCGAGTGCTACACTCGGCGAACCCCTCTCGGCGATAGATGCGTCGGCGACGTGAGGGTTCGCCGAGTGAATTTTTTTTTTCATTTATTTCCTGCATATTTCATCCAAAAAACACATTCAATCACAAAATTCATCACAAATTCACATTTATTCACAAAATTTGCCCCAAAATTCACATTGAATCACAGATATTCACAGAAATCACATAGACATCACAAAAATCACATTTACATCACAAATTTCACGATCACATCACAAATTCACGTTCACGTCACAAATACAAGTTCAAATTGATACACAAGTTCAAGTTCGCGTTAACGGTGACAAGTTTAAGTTAATTAACAATTTCATCACGGCAACTCACACCACGCCTCACAAATTATCATTACCGCTATGACCAGTGTGTGGAGATGGCTGCGTGTTTGATCCTGCTGCCGATGGATGAAACTGAAAAAAAAAGAAAAATAGTTAGAACACTTGTATATAATAAAACCGACAATAACAATATTAGAAACTCACATTGCTGCTCTGTGGAGTCCGTGGAGATTGTTGAGGTTGAGGAGGAAGTACAGGCAGACCCATATGACCTGAGAAAGATCCACCCATCTGCGCAAACCACTGCTGCATCTGGGTCTGCATCTCGGCTTGCATCTGAGCCTGCAGTCGAGCCTCCATCTGAGTCTGCCACTCGGTCCTTTGTGATCTTTCTTCATTTAGTTGGGCCTACAAAACATTCTTTCAGAGTTAATGTTCTCAAACAAACAATGTGAAGTGTTCGATGATTGATGAAAATGAACTAACCTGTAGATCAGCAACCAGACCCATAGATGTGTCTCGGCGAGAACGTATACCCGGACCGGAGGTCGAGCTCCGAGCTCTCACCTCAGATAGAGAGGGGGTACTACGGGTATCAATGGCACCGTCGCCCATCAAATATCGCCCATGTCTCTTGCCTCCTCCAGCCCTCATGACCACCTCGCCATCGATGTCATGTGCGATTGGGTCATAATCGGCGCCATGCACTTCCCTTGCCATCTCTGAATAGTCTTGGAGGCGTTGATATGCATTTCGATTAGTGTACGACTCAGCGGGGTCATTTGGATTGTAAGTATTTCCTTCAACCGCCCTCCCTTTGTGAGCCAGAGCATATGCCATGACTTGGGAGCATTCCTGACCCGCATTGGCCGTTGACTAAAACAAAAAGATAGTTAGAGTTATATTGTGCAATTAAGCAAAAAAAAGAAAATGTAACTACATACCCATCTTGCCCTGAACTGGTTGAGGTTCAGCGAGCCTTGATGGTGTGCTGCCCCCGGCATGAGTAGGCGTCTCTAGCGGCATGCATCGTGACTGCTCTGCCACTCGGCAGAACACCACCTATCAACAATTTGGCCCCAACACTCAAGATGAGCGGCACACCACTGTGGAGGGACCTATTTGATGCAAGTGAAGTTGTTAATGACATAATATTAAGTATTAGAAGATACACGAGAATACACTTACCATCATGTATTCCTCTCGTGTCAGAAATGTGGTCCGGGCATCCTTTTTATTTTTCCTCTCTCTGCGATGCTGAGCGCAGAAGTCAATAACAGCTTGAATGCGCGCCTCATAATGCATGTCGGTGACAAGCTTCTTGGCGGCTCTATTAATAACCGCGGCAGCCTGATCTGCATACCCCTCATCACATCTATAAAAATCCTGCATATAGATGTAAAGAGAATGTTATGTAATCCACATGTTAATAGTATTGACACATATATTAAGAAAATAAACTTACCCAGAGCTCAGCCCTGACTCGATCGGCTAGGTGGGCAAATTGTCTCCCTTCTCGGTCAGGGGCGTCTGGCGCACTTTCATAGTGCCTCCATGAGTACGCCGGCTCCGTCCTCCCATCCAAAGATATCAAACCAGGGAACTTTTCCTTGATAAGAAGCCCGAGGATACCGTTTACATGGCGTGAGCACTCACGACCTCCTCGTTCAACCATAATCCAGTTCCTATCCCGATACCATTAAAAAGTATTAGTATATATTAAAAATTAAAGTAACGAAAAGAATATATTATAGACTTTCTACACAAACTTACCTATTTCCATCTGGTCGAATGAGCGGACGATCAGCTACTGCCACTGGTCGCCTCGGGAGTGACGAAGAACCACGCAACCACACTGCAGGCGCTTCTGTAGCCTGCTCCTCTCCCTCTGCCCCAACCTCCCCACACTCTGCCACCACCTCCTCCTCCTCCTCCACCCTAGCCTGCTCCTCCTCCGCCTCATCCGGCACGTAATCATCATCGCGACGGGATGCCGGTATATGGCTAGTAGTTTCACTCGAGGGCGCAGGTGCCTTTCCTCTCACTGCTGACTTCTTCATTCTCCTACCTCGAGGTCTAGATGAGGACCCGACCTCATCTTGAGAGGGAGTGGATCTACCGCCTTTTCCTACTACTGCACTTATTAATTTCTTTAAACCCCCCACCATATTTCAATCACCTGCTACGAAAAAAAGTAAATCACTTTAGATAAACCGTGAAATGTGTTATAAACGCATTTATTCTAAAATTAAACGTAATTCTCATACAGCTGCTAGAAATAGTCATCGCCGTCCGGATTTGCTGGATCATATGTATCGTCATCACTATCACGTGATATGATGTAATCGTCCAGCTGTTCAGGAGGTGGAATGTTGTCATCACTTTGAGTGCTTGAGTGCAATCTCTCTAGCAGTTCATAGTCTCTTCCATTATGAATCTCGTCTCCTTCGGTGGCATCGGCACCACTTTCGTTATCTACTTCCATCGTCTCCATCAAGTCAATAACAAACATGCCTGGTAGCCCATCTTCTTGAAAGAACTCTCCGTCGTATGTGTTTGGATCTATGTTGTAGTCTTCGTTGTTGGGAACAGGCAGTTTACCGTGTGGTGACACCTTATACACAACATCCCAACCTTTAAGACGTGCGACGGTTTTGCACGGGTAAGAGAGATAGTAAACTTGTGTTGCCTGTTGAGCCACAATATAAACATCTTCACTCGGCAAGGTGGTATCTTGACGAATTTCTATTAAGCCAAGTTCGGGAGTCTGTCTCACTACTTTGGGATTGAACCAGTGGCATTTAAATATAACGGGGTTAAGAGGTTTGCTCCCATCAAAACTCAATTCGTATATTTCTTCGAGTCATCCATAGTAGTCAACCCCATCTGTGCCCGAAGTAAAAACTCCGGAATTTGTGGTTCTTCGGTTAGGTCGGCTCTGTTCATGGCTTGTTGTGTGGAAACGATAGTCGTTTACGTCGTAAGCTTTGAATGTCTTGACCTTGTAGGCACAACCATTCGCAACTTGCCTCAACTCGGAACTCATTGTCGTGTTGGTTCTTCCCTATAGGTTTACACGCGATGAACATGTATATTAGTCACATATAAGATATAATTAAAAGGTACAACTAACTAAAAGTTAATTTGAGAAATACCTTAGTTTTGAACCAAGAAATGAAATCGGGATTGCCATTTCCCACACCATACTTAAGAAGGGCAGTGGATTCCTCGATGTTAGCCGCCCTCGAACCATGCCAAAATCGTCGATGAAATTCCTCAATGTACGGTTCCACTTCGGAAAGGTTTGTCAAGACATACAACATAATCAAACGCCACTCTTCATGCTGTAAATTCTTGTTAGCAGCACCACTTGCACTTCCTAGTTGGCCTCTGAAGATGCTGAGATTGTATTCTTCTTCTGGAAGATTGTAACGGGAAGGTGAATTATGCACGCTTGGAAGATTGTCCGCATAATATCTAGTTGTGAAGTTTGACACCTCCTCCAAAACATATGCCTCAGCTATGGATGCTTCAATTTTGCATTTGTTCTTACATTTATTCCGAAGAATCTTTTGGAATCTCTCAATTGAATAGCACCAACGGCTCTGAACCGGACCTCCCATCCGGGCCTCATACGGAAGGTGCAATATCATATGTTGCATCGGATTGAAAAAACCGGGCGGAAAGATCTTTTCTAACTTGCATAATAACACGGGCGCTAGTGTCTCCATGTCTGCTACCACGGTGTGAGACAACTGTTTAGCACAAAGTTGCCGAAAAAAATTGCTCAATTCAGCTAGAACCCGCCAGACATCCTCGGGTACGTAGCCACGAATCATGACCGGGAGCAACCGCTCAATCCATATGTGATAGTCATGACTTTTGAGTCCGTTTATTCGCAGAGTAGCTAGATTAACTCCCCTCTTCAGATTAGCTGCATAGCCATCAGGAAACATCAATGTTTGAAACCACTCAAGTACTTCCCTCCTTTGTCCCCTTGTTAGAACAAAATCAGACTTTGGCTTCGTCCAGGATTTCCCTCGGCTAGGAGGTATCATGTCGAGCTTAGTTCTGTTGCACATAGCCGCTTGATCCAGTCGGGCCTTGACATTGTCTTTCGTCTTCTCAGGAATATCCATGATTGTGCCGAAAATGGCCTCGGCAACATTTTTCTCAGTGTGCATCACATCAATGTTGTGCGAAAGGAGAAGATCATCGAAATAAGGAAGATTCCATAAACATGGCTTGTGAGTCCATGCATGGTGCTCACCATATCCGATAAAACCAGCTCCTTGTGTATTAATTTGCAAAGACTCTAATTGAGAACGAACATCGGCTCCGGTCATTTTAATTGGTGCTGAGCCTTTAACAGACACATCTTTTGTAAAATTCTTCTTATCCTTCCTGAATGGATGGTTCCGAGGAAGGAATTGTCGGTGCTTGTCAAACGAGGAATATTTTCCACCCTTAGCCAGCCAAATGAACTTTAGAGTCGATCGACAAATCGGGCATGCGAACTTCCCATGCACGCACCAGCCGCAAAATATCGAATATGCTGGTAGGTCATGTAGAGAGTACATATACCAGACATGCATTCTAAAGTTTGTCTTTGTACATCGATCATATGTCAACACACCTTCTTCCCACGCATGGACCAAATCATCCATCAAAGGCTCCATATACACACTCATATTTTCCCCGGGTATTCAGGCCCTGGAATTATCAAGGACAAGAAAATATTCTGTCGTTGAAAGATGACACCGGGAGGAAGGTTGAGGGGAATAACAAACATTGGCCAACAACTGTATGCGGCAGCCGTCATACCATATGGATTGAACCCATCTGTTGCTATAGCAATTCGTACATTACGTGGCTCTACAGCTTTCTCGGGATGGAGTTGATCAAATTTTCTCCACGCTTCTCCATCTGATGGATGACCTAGCTTGTCTGGGTTGTAACGAATCCCATTTTTATGCCATGTCATCTGTTTAGCAGATTCCTCGGTCATGTACAGTCGTTGGATCCTCGGTACAAAGGGAAGGTACCGAAGGATTTTCACGGGAATTGAGAGTTGTTTCTTCGCACCATCATCGGAGTCTACCTCAAGATACCTAGAGGATTTGCATTTCACTCAGCAGGTTGCGTCTGCGTATTGTTTTCTGAATAAAATGCATCCGTTGGGACAAGCATGTATTTGCTCATAAGGCATCTTAAGTGCACGGAGGACTTTCTTAGACTCGTACATGCTCTTCGGAAGATTGTGACCTTCTGGAAGAAGGCTACCAACAACCGTCAGCATAACATCGAAGCATTCTCGACTCAAGCTAAACTGCGACTTGATGGCCAATAGTCGTGCGATGGCATCCAGTTGAGAAACCTTAGTGTGACCGTGAAGAGGTTGCTTTGACGCAGACAACATGTCATAAAACGCTTTTGCCGTTGGCTCCGGCACTTCCTCTTCACGTGCTTCGTCGAAGTGCGCATCTTCAAAGTCATCTAGCATAAATCCAACCCCTCCCTCATCATCATCCATGCGATGTCGCAACACCTCCTCTCTAGGACGTTGGGACTCACCATGATACGTCCATCGGGTATAATTTGGCATGAACCCATATTTGCATAGGTGTTTACCCATAGCATCCTTTGTTTGTCGACGCTTATTCTCGCACCGACTACATGGACACCAGGTCTTGTCACGTACATTCTGTCTACCAAACGCCGTCTCTAAGAATACTTCAGTGTTCTTGATCCAATCCATGGTCACCTCGGCCTGACTAGGGCGACCCGTGTACATCCACTCACGTTGATCCATCTTGAACTTAACTAGGAAACAACACTCTTGTTTAGGGGTTAGATAGGTAAGATAGGTCCTAATCCCACCAGAAAATGCGTAGATTGAGCTCGTTTTCACACTCCGTTCCGATCCAACCCAAAATTTCGGCAGCACCTCCCCGCTGCTCTCCAAACGCACGTCTGGGCAACATGCCAAGAGGATGTGCGTTCGGAGAACAACGAGGAGGTGCTGCCGAAACCATGAGTCGAATCGGAACGGGGCATGAAAACGAGCTCAATCTACGCATCTTCCGGCTGTCCAAACGTGGACAATTCAAAACAGTTACGGCCACAAATATGCAAAGACATGCATATTCCAAACCGTAACTCTTCCGAATGGGAGACGCCTAGGTTACGCGACAATAACAAGAAAAATTAAAATAGGACGACATAATGGTCATCACCCACATACACATATCACGACGCGATGGCCGACATCCACATACACATATATACATATATATATATCACGGCACGATGGCCGGCATCCACATACAAAAGATTTTAATCAACATAATCATTAAAACATAAAAACTATTACAACGATTATATTAAAATTTCTAAAACATGTATATTAGAACAACATGGTATATTCATGGCATTAAACATGTGATTACATATGTGATTAAACATTACATTAAATATATCACTAATTTCAACTAACATGTATAAACTAACATGTATATATATATAGGCACACACACACATATATATATATGAAATTTCAACAAATGAATAAACTAGCATTTGACGTACTATAGCATCACCACAAAATTTAAACTAATTTCAAACAAAAATTTTAAACCCTAAATTTTATGTGTCAAAAATACCGGAGGAGCTAGGGGTTGTTGGGGGCGGAGGAGACGGCGGGACCGGCGGCCGGAGTGAGGGGGCCGGCGGCCGGAGGCGGAGGAGCCGGTGGTGCCGGGGGCGCCGGGGGAGGACGAGGCCGGGGGAGGTGGAGGCGCCGGGGGAGGAGGTGGCGCCGGCCGGCGTGGGGGGGCCGGCTTGCCGGCGGCGGGGTGGGGGGAGGCCGGCGACGGGGGCTGAGGGGAGGGCGGCCGGCGGCGGGGGCGCCGGCGTGGCCAGCGGTGGGGCGCGGGGGAGTGGAGACAGGGGGCTGGGCGGCCGGCGGCGGGGGCGCAGGGGCTGCCGGCGGCGGGGGAGCAGGGGCGCGGGGGAGCAGGGGCGCGGGGGAGCCAGGCGTGGGGGAGCAGCGGGGCTCCAGGCGGCGGCGGCGGGGGGCAGCTGCGCGCGGGGGAGCAGATCTGGGCGCTGCGCCCAGATCTGCGGGCGGGCCTGTTTTAGGCAGGATTTGATGTTTGCCGAGTGCCCAAATTGGAAGGCACTCGGCAAACAAGTTTTTTTTTTAAAAAAAAACCTTTGCCGAGTGCCATTAGTGAGGCACTCGGCAAATATTATTTTAAAAAAAAACCTTTTCTTTGCCGAGTGCCAAGGATAATTGCACTCGGCAAAGATTTTTTGATTTTTTTTAAAAAAAAACTAAAATAGAAATAAGACAGTAAAAAATCCCATAATTTGGCATTATGTAATACACAGTTATTTTTACTCCTAAAAAATTTCTTAGTTCAAATAAACAAATTTAATGCACTTGTAGTTCAAATTTGTGATCTTTTAATTAAATTCTATAAGGAAGTTCAATTAACTAAAAATACCAAGCTAGTACTAAAAAATCACAAATTTGGACATGATATAAGATACAATGGGATTTATTAGTATAAAAAGTTTTAACGGCAAACAAAGATTTGAATATCGATTTGCTTCTAAACCTAGCTCATTCCATCCATAAACACATTTACCTTCTCCTCGATTCTTTAGTTTGCAAACGTCGTACATGAAAACTTTGTCGAAACATTATGAAATTTTTATCACAGTATATATGTATGATACAATGACACCATGTCAACTTTCATATTTTTTAGGCATTAATTTAATTTTATAGAATTAAAAAACATTAAGCTCCATGTTGCCGCTCGAGCATCGTAAATTATATTTTCAATATTTAGATATATTTAGTTGTAAAAGATTAAAAATAGAATCATGAACATAAATATGATTTTTCTACAATTTTTGAGTCATTATTTCATGTACATGCAGTTGTAATTTGACCCACTTGGAAGTAAATCCTACAAATAGGATTAATTTATTAAAAATATCAATCCCACTCATAAAAGTATGAAAATTTTCCATGGATTAACAAATGTTTAATTATGACTGTAAAAAAAATTCAAGTTCAAAACATGTTTTAAATGTGATATAGAGTGAAAATATGTTTTCACATGAAATAATGGGATCATCACACTTTGCCGAGTGCATTTAGCTATGGCACTCGGCAAAAATGATTTTTTTTGTCTTTGCCGAGTGCCATTCCCATTTGCACTCGGCAAAGATTTTTTATACTGTTTTTTTAAAAAAAAACTAAAATAGAATAAAGACTGTAAAAAATCCCATAATTTGTAATTATATAATATACACTAATATTTCATCCTAGAAAATTTCTAGGTTCAAATAATCAAATATAAGGCACAGAGAGTTTAAATTTGGGATCTTTTACTTAAAATCTTATAAACAACTTTTTTAACCAAAAATAACAAACTACCTCTAAAAAATGCCAATTTTTGACATGGTATAAGATAAATTGAGTTTTAGTAGTACAAAAAGTTTTAAGTTCAAACAAATATTTGAATATCGATTTGCTTCTAAACCTAACTCATTTCATCCCTAAACTCCTAAACCTTCTCGAAGGTTGTCCAATTTCTAAAGGTCATACTTGAAAACTTTATTGAAACATTATGAATTTTTTACCATATCATATATGTATGATATAATGACACCCTGTCAAGTGTCATATTTTTTAGGCATCAATTACATTTTCTATAATTAAAAAACCATTAACATGCATATTGCAAGTCGAGTGTCGTAAATTAGATTTTAAATATTCAGTTATATTTAGTTGTAAAAGAGTACAAATGTAATCATGAATAGAAATATGTTTTTCCATAATTTTTGAGTCATTATTTCATGTACATTTAGTTGAAATTTGACCCACTTGGAAGTAAATCCTAGAAATACAAATATTTTATTAAAAATACCAAACCCACTCATAAAAGTATGAAAATTTACCAAGGATTAAAAGATGTTGAATTATGACTGTAAAAACAAATTCAGGTTCAAAACATTTTTAAAATGTGATATGGACTCAAAATGTGTTTTCACATGAAATAATGGGTATTTCATCTTTGCCGAGTGTTTTTCTGGTGGCACTCGGCAAAGGCTAGGGTTTGCCGAGTGTCCATTAGTGGCACTCGACAAACCCAAAATTTCACCCCTGGCGCCGTCACGGCGCCAGCAAAAAAAATTGGCGGGGTTTTTTCAGGATGTTTGCCGAGTGTCACCGACTTTGCCGAGTGCATTCCATAGGGCACTCGGCGAACGTGTCTTTGCCGAGTGCCCGATGGAATGCACTCGGCAAAGTAGGTGACACTCGGCGAATTTTAGTTTTCCGGTAGTGAGAGGGCAATCCATTTCTTTCAGGCATACCAATTGCTATAAGGGGTATTAACAGTACCAGGTCGGACAGAATGAATGTCCAGATTGATGTATGCCGCCATCTCTTAGCATAATTAACAATAGCAGTATTTGTACAAAAACTGAGCCACAATTCTATGGTGAAGAGTGTGAACCTGCAAGTGTACAGTTTCTCATTTAACATTCGGAAATGACCACCGGACAACCGTGCACTCATCTAGAAATAGACATCCTAAGAAAAAACATATCAACCAATGAATTCACAGAAAAAAGGAGAAAATAAGAAACAGGTCTTTGTAACACATTCACATATCAACATAAAATCACTTTTTTAGAGGTAACAAATCATCAAATATTCACACACACAACAATAAAGAGGAACCCTATATTTGGATGTCGCCCATACAATATCACACACATTCCATCATATCTAGTACATTAATCAAAACATAGTCACATACAACTCACGGTTTCATGTCCTACAAACAGAACGAAACCCTCACGGACTACTATTGGTAGCCTGCTGGCACTGCATACTTTTAACTCTAGGTCCAACAATATATGCTCTGGGAGTCAATTACCTTTCGAGGAGACTCGTGGGCTCCCGTTGACGCGGCAGAGGCGGCCCCATATCGCCGCTTCACCGTAGGGGATGGTAGAGACGCTGCCTACGAAGAGGACGAAGGCGAGGCATTCCGGTGGTTCCGTCCACCTCCTTATCGTCGCGTCTTGCGGCTCTCAGCTGATGTCGTCTCCTATAGAAACTCTATGGGGGAGGGGAAGGGAGGCGACGTGAGGGCTTCGTTTAATCGATCCCTTCCTCAACCGAGATCAAAGTGTTGTGAGAATCGAGATGGATCGATCGAGGAACACAAATCCCTCGCCCTCGGCGGCGGTTATATATATTTATGGTGCTGCCCCGTCGTTTCCAGATTATAAATCGCAATTGAATTCCGATGATCTCACGACGCTCTACAATCATATCGCATTGGTGTCAGACGAGGGGGCAGGGGAGATTTTTGGGCCATCGGGTTTAGAACGAAGGGCTAGGGTTTAACGAAAATGATTGAATTGCTAAGATTCTCTAGAAGGGTGATGGGTTCATCTCCTCATCTGTCAATTATATAGTGTAATAGATCTATCCTACTATATAATTGACGAGTTGTGGGATTGACACATCGTCCTTCTAATCAATCTTTTTTCTTATATTAAATTTTAGCCATTGATTGTTACCCCTAATCACACCCACCTAAACCTAATTAATCGCCTAAGAGCATCTCCAAGAAAACTCTTATCTGAGTTCTTAAATTTAAAATTTAAGATTTTAAAGAAAAAACAAGCTCCAACAAAATTTCTAAATGAATTCTTTTCTTAAACCATTCCTCAAATCCCCTTCCATCCCTCTCAAAATAGGATTAACTTTCGGTTCCTTATTTTCTTTGTGCCGATTTTCCTCGCTGACGCGCGCCTTTTTTTTCCTCGTATCACCACCCGTCACGTGAAAAGACCCCAACCCTTCTGCCTCCGCCACCGCCAAGTCAGTGGTCGTCAAGCCTCCATCGGAGCGCCACCTGGAGAGAGAGAGGGTCCTCGCTCGCACCATAGGGAGGCCAAAGGGTGGCGCTGCGGTGTCGTCCTCGTCGAAGAAGCCCAAGGCGAAGCCAAAGCCGAAGCAACGTGGTGGTGTCGACTTCAAGGTAACTCACCATCCCTCCCCTAAAGCGACAAAAAGGGTCTGACGAGTTTAGTTCTCAATGTTTCATGTGTTCTTCGTGGTTCGCAGAAGTACAAGCACAAGGTGGGACGGAAGCTGCCACCACCTATGGAGGCCCACCAACATGGAGATCAAGTCCAAAGGGGAGCTGAAGGGACTTTTAGTTGCGCCTGGTTGAAGATGTCGTGTGAGCCTGTGCAAATGGGGATCAGACGGACCACTACAATGCCAATGTGTGGAGAGGTGAGCCACTGAAATCTCTGCACTGTAGACACCCAGATAAATAGTGGATCAAGTTGACTGATTCGGCCTTTTCATAATGATTAGCTAACTTGGACAATACAGTTTTGTTTTTATTGAAAACTGCATTGAATGGGATAAAAGATCTTGTTGCCAAGCATCCTTCAGAACTTACACTACACAAAGTTGCAATGGTTGAGAAGTTAAGGGGAAGAATATGCAACATCAATATACTGCAGTCTCTGAGAAACCAAGGGTTGGTTTCGGAGTCTGTGATGAGTGATTGACAGATTTTACCCTCTGATTTGAAGGGGTCCCTCCAAAGGGGTTCGGAGGTTGTTTCACCGAAGGGTTCGGGGCTCTGGTTGCTCCAGCTGTTGCAGCAGAGTGTGCCTGTCGGAGGGGTCCGACAGTACACGATGACTAAGTTGTACCAAAGGGCTCGGTACTTTGGGCGGTACATCGGAGTGTGTATCGGAGGTTGTTACCCGGAGAGGTCTCCGGGGTACTAGAAACACTTGTCTGTCTGTCTGTTGTGCGCAGGTGACTTCGGAGGCAACAGATGGTTCGTAGAAAGTGAACCTGGTTCAAGCGGGAGGCTTGATGCCAGGGGAGCAGGGGGCTCCGTCACGAAGGCTGCGAAGAGGTCGAGGTCGGACCTCGGGTCGAGGTGCGCCAGGAGAAGGTAGTAAGTGCGGAGCCTGGCTCCGGGTGAAGGTACTCCGAGATGAAGTCCTCAAAGGCGAGGAACTTCGAAGGGTACTCCGAATGGAGTGACTTTGGAGTATGGTGGATCAAGTCCTTAGCAATGAGGCAAGGTGTTCGAAGTGTGCTTCGGAGGGATACACTCGAAGGTATACCCGACGAAGGTCTCAGAAGTCGAGGTGCATCGAAGGCATGGTCCGGGTGAGGATCGTCGAGGAGTGTGCTCGGGGAGAGACACTGCCACGAAGTGCTCATGGAATGCTTCGTGCGGAGGCCTTGGACGAAGGAGGAACTTCGAAGGGTGGTACTCTGAAGGTGGGGCTTCGGAGTGAAGCAGGCTTCGGAGTGAAGCTAACTTTGGAGCAAGGCTGACTCCGGAGCGAGGTTGGCTCCGGAGCAAGGCAGGCTCCGGAGCGAAGTTGACTTGAGGTACTTTGACCATGCATGGCTTCGGTACACGGACTGACGGAGTTCGAGCTGGGAGAAGCTGCGAAGCCGTGGTGGTCCACTCCGAAGGTGTTGGTGCGAAGGCCCAAGGGCTTTGATGGCTTCGGCTAAAAATTGTCACTGTATCGAAGGCTGACTTCGGTGAAGCGAAGGCCGTCAGGCTCAAGGCTTCTCACCGAAGCTACCACACCCCTCGCGTGCGAAGGGAGGCTTCGGAAAGGTCCAAAACTGCAAAGGCTGACAGTGTCTGCTCTACAAAAGCTGGTGTTGTCCCCTCTGCGAAGCTGACAAAAGAAGCCTCCAAATAAGGTAGACTACCACTTGTACCCCCCTATTCTGATGAGACAAAACCGGTGTAAACCCTAGGGGTAAAGTAGTCTATTCACAGGGCTGAATAGTGCCTATAAATAGTTTGGCTAGCTAGGTCACATCAACACTTTGAGCAGTCATTTTTGAGCTCTTGTGCTAGTCACCACATACCTTGTAGTCATCCTGTGAGTTCAATTTTTGTCTTCCCTGTTCAAGCATCGAAGCTTTAATTCTGTGTTCATTTACTGCTTGAGCTTGTATGCGTACTTCTCTGCATGCTTCGATCTCTTTTGTGAAGTCTGTAGTGCGAAGACTGCTCGGAGGCACCCAGTGTGCGGAGCCTACACTGACTTAGCAAAGCTGATCGAAGCCCTCAGAGGGAAGTCCGCTCTGGCGAAGGGTGAAGTGCGAAGCCTGCACGAAGGCACCCTGTGTGCGAAGGCTGCACTGACTTAGAAAAAGCTGAATTTTCGGGGTTGTGAGTGGAGCGAAGTCTTCTTGGCTTTGAACTTTTGCTCCTTGCGAAGCCTGTATTCGGAGCTGTGAAATACCTCCGAACTAGAACTTCGAAGGGTGTGTTCGAAGCCTGTTCCGTAGAAGACGGAATTAATCAGAAGGCTATTTTTACTCTGAAATTTTAAAAGCTCCCATTCACCCCCCCTCTGGTCGCCATTTCCGGTCCAACAATTGGTATCAGAGTGAATTAAGATCACCAGTTGACCTTAACCGGTTTTGTGATCTGTTGGTGACATGGACAGAGTTAGTAAAATACCTCTGTTTGATGGGACTGATTTTGCATACTGGAAGGTGCGCATGGAGGCTTACTTGCTAAGCCAAGGAAATGCAATTTGGGAGATTGTGGACTCACAATACTCCATCCCTAAAACTAGCTCCTCTCAAATAGAGAAGGATCAGTATAATGCCAACTCCAAGGCTAGAAATATACGGTTCATTGGTTTGAGCCGGAGTGAGTTTGATAGGGTGCAGCACCTTAGGATAGCTAGGGAAATTTGGATTACACTCACTATCTTTCATGAGGGCTCTACACAGATTAAGGCCAAGTGCTAGAGCACGTACAATCAACAGTATCAGCTGTTTGTGCAGGCACCTGGTGAATCTATAGATGCCAGTTTTCTCGCATTGATGCGATAGTGAGTAACTTGCGGTCCAACGGGACGCTTGCTTACAATGATCATGACAGGGCTATCGAGCTTCTCTATGCTCTTGACCGTAGCATTTGGGAAGTGAAGATATCCAGCATTGAGGAGTCCGCAGGTTATGACACATTGACTTGTGATGAGCTCTTCAGCAAGCTGAAGTCCATAGAGATTGCCAAGGCATCTCTTGCAGCGCATAGGAACTCCTTGCCACAGCCGTTGGCATTGGTTTCTAGCACTAGCCATGGCACCACTGCAGAACCAAGCACATCAGACACTTGTGTTTTTGCAGATGGTTTTGCTTTGTCCTCCTTGGTCTCCGTCACTAAGGAGCAGGTGGATACTCTGGATGATGATGAGCTTGCTCTCATTGCCAGAAGGTTCACCCGTTTTCACCATGAGAGACGGGATCATAGGAGAAGTGGTTTTAGTGGTTGTTTTGAGTGTAGCGACACTTCTCACATCAAGGCTAATTTCCCTAAACTTAAGAAGAGAGATGAGAGTGAGCGCCCCAAATACCACAAGAAGAAGAGGAAACCCTTTGTGAAGGGCAAGCGCGGCAAGGTGGCTAAGAGGGTAGCCAAAGCCACTTCCATAGCATTTGTTGCTGCTCTCAGCGACATCGACACTTCCTCAACTGAGGAGTCGAGCTCTAAGGAGGAGGAGTCCCCAAGGAAGGAGGAGAAGAAGGACAAGAAGGGACGAGATTTCACCAGCCTTTGCTTCATGGCCGACAGCGATCACAGCGGCGATGAGCTTGACTCATCTGAGGTACCACTATCCTATGACCAGCTTTCAATTAAATTAGATGAACTGAATGAAGTAGTTCTTGGTCAGGATAGATTACTTGTGCAAGCCGCTAGAGATAGAAAAGAACTTAGACTTAGGCTAGAATCTGTTTCTACTGATTATGCCATGCTTAAGTCTAGAGTTAATGATGCTGAATGTTAATCTTGCACTGTTGTCATGAGTGATCTTGCTCAGTTGCGTTCTGTGCATGCTCAAACTCTTTCTGAGCTTGAGACTGCACAGAAGCAGCTTTTGATGGTGTATTCTAGTCCTCATGATATAATTGAATGCATGAACTGCCCCTTATTACGTGAGAGCATTGATTTACGTGATAAGCATGTTCAGGATTTAGAGGCTAGATTGGAGAGGGCCGGTAGTTCTAAGGATGTGCAACCTATGTGTGACACTTGCATAACCCTTAAGGACCAGCTAGGCACTGTTAGAGAGCGAGCTGAAAACCTCATGACTGAAAATTAGTACCTTCTTTCTGTGGTTAACAAATGTACTGAGGGAAAGGGTAGGATGGACTTGCTCTTGGCCAAAACCAAGATGTGTGCTAACAGAGCAGGGGTAGCTCTAGGTTTGGGTTTTGAGAGGATTCTTTTAGATAGTAAGAACAAAACTGTTTTTACCTCACCCACTACCTTAGAGAAAGAGAGAGCTCTGTTAGACACTCCATCAGCCAAAAAGCCTACTCAGACTCCAAAGAAAACCACTCCTCCTACCAAGAAAATCTCTCCCAAGAAAACCACTCAGCAGAATCCCAAGGAGCCTGTGAGAGTTGCTCCTATGACCCATGAGAGTGCCCCTAGGAGAGTGTTTATTGTTCCTATTGTCAGCGGGCGGGTCATTTGGTTGGGTTCTATTTTCGTCGCATCAAGGATGAGCAACGCTCTCAAGCGATGAGGTTCCAGAACATGCATCACCCATCTTTAGGTATGCATGAGTCTGAGTTTTACTTACGTCCTGCTTTCGAGGCTCCTCGTGTTTCTCGGAGAGGTTTTGCTCCTTGAGGTGTTCACCATGTTCCATATGGTGGTAGACCCCGGACGAGTAGCTTTGTACCTCGTCAGAATAGGATACCTCATCATGCTTTTAGATCATAGCATGTAGGTAGACCTCGCACTTTGCATTATTCTGATTATCCTGTGCGTAGACAGTCTACTTTTACTATGCCTACTACTCGTATCACTCAGTGCTGGATGCCTCGTCATATATTCACTCACCCCAGCACTGAGCGATCGAGATTTTCTTATCATGTGTAGGCGCCAGACCGAGGCTTGGAGGGCACGTGGATCATGGACTCCGGTTGTTCGCGCCAAATGACCAGAGATGCAGCATGGTTCTCCAGCCTCACCACAACCAAGCAAAGGGAACATATCACCTTCGGCAACAATCGAAGGAGTAGAGTGAAAGGTAAAGGTGTGGTAAGAATTAACTCGAATTTCACTCTCAAAGATGTTGCTTTGGTTGAAAACTTGGGATACAACTTGCTTTCTGTATCTCAGTTGCTTGATGAGGGCTTCGAACTGTGATTCCATCACGATACTTCGCAAGTACTCAATTCTGATGGCGTTGTGGTGTGTAAGATCTTTAGAGTTGGGAGAGTTTTTGGAGCTGATTTTTCTGAGTCATCTGGTTGTTCTCATTGTCTTGTTGCACATTCTACTTCTGAGCTTTGGAAGTGGCATAGGAGACTAGGGCATATGAGCTTTGAGTTGCTCGCTCGTCTGAGTGCCCTAGGTCTGATCCGAGGATTGCCCAAGCTCAAGTTTGAGAAGAATTTAGTTTGCGCTCCTTGTCGACATGGAAAAATAATTGCCGCTTCGCATTCGCCAGTCACCACAGTGATGACTAAACAACCCGGAGAACTTCTCCACATGGACACTGTAGGTCCTTCTCGGGTTAGTTCTTTAGGAGGCAAGTGATATGTGTTAGTCATTGTCGATGATTTCTCTCGCTACTCTTGGGTCTTCTTTCTTGCCAGCAAGGATGAAGTGTTTTCACACTTTCGGAGCTTGGCTTTAAGACTTTTCACTGAACTCCCTGGTGCATTGAAATTCATTCGAAGTGATAATGGAACTGAGTTCAAGAACAATCTCTTTGTTTACTTTTGCATGGAGCATGGCATAGAACATCAATTCTCTGCTCCGCGGGTTCCTCAACAGAACAGTGTTGTTGAGAGAAAGAACCGCACTTTGGTTGAGATGGCTAGGACGATGCTCGATGAGCATAGGACTCCTAGAAAATTCTGGGCTGAGGCCATGAACACTGCTTGTTACATCTCAAACCGAATCTTCTTGCGCTCAATTTTGAACTTGACATCTTATGAGCTATGTTTTGGGAGACAGCCCAATGTTACTCATCTTTGAGTTTTTGGTTGTCGTTGCTTTATCCTAAAACGTGGAAACTTAGACAAATTTGAGTCGCGCTCTTCTGACGGGATCTTTTTGGGTTACACTACACATGATCATTCTTATCGTGTTTATAATTTGGAAACTAACACTGTCATCGAGTCATGTGATGTGACTTTTGATGAATCAACCCCCTCTGTTAGTTCTACCTTTGAACAGGCAAATGAACACGACATGGAGTAGACCATCTTCGAAGAAGAAGATCCCGGAGATTTCGAGGATGAACCCCTACTACCCTCGACATCAACCCCCGAAGCCAAACCCGCTTCGACTACTTCGGCACAAGAACCCAAAGCAACTACCTCGACATCGGTCGTCTTGGACCACTCCATCGCACAAGTTGAGGGGGAGACTGCATCCTGCCGCGAGGCTCCACATCATGTTCAAAGGATGCACCCTCCCGAGCAGATCATTGGTGAGCTTGATCAAAGGATAACACGTTCTCATGGTCATTTCATTGATTCCGTTTTTATTGCTTCTTTTGAGCCCTTAGATGTTAGTCATGCACTTTCTGATTCTAGTTGGATCAATGCCATGCATGAAGAACTTGAAAATTTTGAGAGAAACCAAGTCTGGACTTTAGTTGATCCTCCACCAAATGTTCATTTCATTGGAACAAAATGGATTTTCAAAAACAAACAAGGGAAGGATGTGACTGTAGTTAGAAACAAGGCTAGACTTGTAGCTCAGGGTTATTCTAAGTTAGAAGGGATTGATTTTACTGAAACTTTTGCACCTGTTGCTCGTCTTGAGGCCATTAGGATTTTATTTGCATTTGCGGCATCCCGTGGTTTCAAACTCTACCAAATGGATGTTAAAAGTGCTTTTCTTAATGGCTTCATAGGAGAAGATGTTTTTGTAAAACAACCCCTGGTTTTGAAAACCCCAAATACCCACATAAAGTCCTTAAACTTCATAAGGCTCTTTATGGACTCAAGCAGGCCCCTCGGGCTTGGTATGATAGACTTAAGTCTTTTCTGCTTGAGAGGGGGTATTTGATGGGATCTGTTGATAAAACCATGTTCACTCTCAAGCATGGCAAAGATTTCCTCCTAGTCCAGATTTATGTGGATGATATCATCTTTGGTGGCTCTTCTCATGCTTTGGTTGTCGAGTTTGCAGATACCATGAGCAGGGAGTTCGAGATGTCCATGATGGGCGAACTCACATTTTTCCTTGGTTTGCAAATCAAGCAAAACAAACAAGGTACATTCGTCCACCAGACGAAGTACACAAAGGACCTGCTCAAGAAGTTCGACATGGCTGATGCGAAGCCACTCACCACTCCAATGGCTACATTTGTAGCATTGGATCCTGACGAGGATGGAGAAGCCGTAGATCAGAAGGAGTTTCGAAGCATGATCGGCTCCCTCCTCTACTTGACTGCTACGAGTCTGGACATACACTTCGCAGTGTGTCTGTGTGCTCGTTTTCAGGCTTCACCACGAGCTTCGCACCACCAAGTGGTAAAGCGCATTCTCAGGTATCTCAAACATACCTTAGAATTTGGCATTTGGTATTCTGCATCATCCTCTTTGTGTCTTCGAGGTTATTCCGATGTGGACTTTGCTGGGTGTAGGATTGATAGGAAAAATACCTCTGGTACTTGTCATTTTCTGGGTACTTCTCTTGTTTGCTGGTCTTCCCGCAAACAGTCTAGTGTTGCACAATCAACGGCTGAGGCCGAATATGTTGCTGCAGCTAGCTGTTGCTCTCAGATTTTGTGGATGGTTTCCACTTTGCGGGATTTCGGGTTAGATTATAAGAGTGTTCCACTTTTCTGTGATAACACTAGTGCTATTTGTATTGCAAACAACCCGGTTCAGCATTCCAGAACCAAACACATTGATGTGCGATATCATTTTCTTAGAGATCATAATGAGAAGGGTGATATTGAACTTCAATATGTTGATACCCAACACCAGCTAGCTGATATTTTCACAAAACCCCTCGATGCTTCTCGTTTTGCCTACTTGCGTGGAGAACTTGGTGTTTGTCACCCTTACGGCATTTTGTGAGGGGGAGCAGATTTTAATTGTCTTGCATATGCTCATCTTGTGTGAAATTGCATTTACATCTTTTGCACTTATATGCCTGATTATAATTCATGAATCATGTCAGCTCAGCTCTATTTAATATATCTGAAACATTATGTGCATGATTTTTCTTTCCAAAATCAAATCATGTTCACTGCTTAGTCTTGAATCTAGCATGTTTAGGCAGGACTGCTTTAGCTCTCTTTTATCTGCTTGATAGCAAGACTTCTTTTCTCTGGATGCTAAACATTGCAACTTGAAAAATTGTGTTACTCACTCATGGATATTCATAAAGTGCTAAACAATTTGTTCACTTAATTCAAATTCAAAAATCCATGATTTTCATGCTTCAAAGCAAAAAGATCCAGGTGGGTTTGTTTGTCGCACTACCCGATTCTGGACTGCTTACCATTGCACATTGGTCTGAACTGGGATAGTGTAGTGTATGCCAAAATCACCGCCTTAAGATTCTGATGGCTTTCATGCCTAGGCTTGGCTTGATTGGAAAGCATAACGTAGACAAACAAATAACCCCTGGCATTATGAAACAACAAAATTCATTGATCATCAAGTTTGCTTTTAATGCTCCACTTGAACTAGTCATGTATGTCTAGAGTAGAAATTGACTAGCTTTGCGCAGTCCCTGCTTTTATTTGTTTAGTTATCTTGATTGAGTGGTGATGCTTTTATTTCAAAATGATAAAATCACATGTTGTCATCATGTTTTTAGAGAATGTTAAATTGAGCTGAGCACATGATAATTGGTATTAAATGTTGGCATATTTGTTGCTTTATGTGTCTTTGCAACTCTACACATTTCGAAGCTATGCATCTTTTACATGCTCCTTGATGCTTGCTATTGGGGGAATATATTTCCCTTGAACAGGGGCCAAATGACGTCAGCTTCCAACGGCCTCCGACCCAGAGCCCAACACTGTCGAAGCCTGTATCCTCCCCGAGAATTGTTTCCAGGTCCCAAGGTGCCCTTTGGAGCCTACAGCTTCGGAGGCCCCGGTTCAGAGGGTCCAGCTCGGAAGCCCCTGTTCGGAGGGCCCAGCTCGGAGGCCCCGGTTCGGAGGGTCCAGCTCTTAGCCCCATCTCGGAGGCCCCTGTTCGGAGGGCCCAGCTCGGAAGCCCCTGTTCGGAGGGTCCAGCTCGGGGCCCCTAGTTCGGAGGCCCCGGTTCGGAGGCCCCTAGTTCGGAGGCCCCAGTTCGGAGGCCCCGGCTCGGAGCCCTGGTTCGGAGGCCCCAGTTCGGAGGCCCCGGTTTAGAGCCCTGGTTCGGAGGCCCCAATTCGGAGGCCCCGGCTCGGAGGCCCCAGTTCAGAGGCCCCGGTTCGGAGCCATGGTTCGGAGGCCCCAGTTCGGAGGCCCCGGCTCGGAGGCCCCGGTTCGGAGCCCTGGTTCGGAGCCCCATTCGGAGCTCCGGCCCTGCTCCGAACCCAGAAGATATTTGCACCCTGCTGAAGTATAGAAGTCGTACCAGGGGCCCCCCTGTCCATAGCTTGTCGTCTAGCTGGTCAGGTGTGATGTTGCCTGACACGTCTGTAAGGCTGTAAAGCACTTTTGTAACGTAGCTAACTCCTTTTCCCCCTTTTTTGCCCCTATGAGCGTAGGGCTCATAGGGGGCATCCCAGTCTTTTCCTTTGGCCTGCGTGCCTATAAAAGTAGGGCCAAGCCCTTGTAACTGAGAACACACTCCACGGGGGCCATGAGACCTTGGAGTTCACATCTCTACACCAAGGCATTCCATGCCAAATCCACCATAACTGGACGTAGGGCTGTTATCTCCTAGGAGAGGCCCGAACCAGTATAAATCCTTTCTCCCTCTGAGAGAACCCTTCGAGGTTCATTCCATACATCATATACACACATACAAAACCTGTGCTGTGGCTAACGCAATTGCTACAACAGTTGGCACCGTCCGTGGGGATCTTAGTACTGAAAGCTAAGTTCTTTGCCACTTTCTGCAACTTGAAGTACGCTTGAGGGGGGAGCTTCGAAGCTTCATGCTTCGCGCACCCTTCGGCAAGGGGCTTCAGGCTCAGTCCGAAGGCCATCCTCGTCTTCCCTTCACATACCGGAGCTCACCCTCCAGCAAGGGGCTCCGCTTCATACGTGGAAGGTCGTCGAAGCCCTAGGGGCTACGAGGCCAACCTTCAGCCATTTTGCGAGGTATGTCCGCTGTCCGAAGTACCACTTCGATGTACTACTTCGCAATCACTTTGATATATTTTTGAAGCCCTGCTTCGCCTTAAATTTGAAGCCTAGCTTCGCCTTTATAGCAAACTTTTGCACCATCTTGTTGGAAAAAATCGAAGCCTTGCTTCGCCTTATCAAAAACCCGAAGCCTTGCTTCACCTTATTTAAAATTCGAAGCCCCGCTTCGCTTTATAAAATCCGGAGCATCCCTCCGAAGGCTACACAGCGCCTCCGGGCCCGTAGCAGATCCGGAGCATCCCTCCGAAGGCTACACAGCGCATCCGGGCCCGTAGCAAATCCGGAGCATCCCTCCGAAGGCTAAACAGCGCCTCCGGGCCCGTAGCAGTAACAGGGACTCCGGGCCACCGGCCCGATGCGTCCAGGGACTCTGGGCCACCGGCCCGATGCGTCCAGGGATTCCGGGTTCCGTACCCGAAGCATCCCAGGGATTCCGGGTTCCGCACCCGAAGCATCCCAGGGTCGAAGGTGGCCCAGAGTCGAAGGTGGCTTAGAGTCGAAGGTGGCTCACATTATCACAGGTTCGGTGAATCCACACCAAAATATCCTTTTCACTACAGGATCAAGCTCTGAAGCCTTGCTTCATTATCCAAACACGCTCCGAAGCCTTGCTTCGCGTGTCAATCTGATATACGCCTAAGCATCTCGAAGTCATACTTCGCTGGAAATCTAAGTGCGTTTCGGAGCCTCGCTCACGCACAGCATCCAAATCCCAGCATACCGAAGCATGCTTCGCTTAATTTCGTTATGTTGAAGCCTTGCTTCGCACCAAATTAACGCGTTCGAAGCCCCAAAGAGGCCTTCGCTCAATACATTTCAAGCATCCGAAGCCGCCAAAAGGTGCACCCCTTTGCATTTTTTATTTTGCCCGCACCAGTAACGGCTAAGTCCCTAGCTGCCACGAGCAAGGGGGAAGCATGTATGCGAGGTGTGCGGATGTAATACGCAATACGAGCGTAACAAGCTAAAACGTTCGAAGCCATCAAACAATGCGAAGCATACAGACGAAGTATGCAAATACAAATAAACTCCGTTGAATAATAATTAGGAAGTATGTTACAAATGTACTTCGACTACAAAACTACGTATAGTCTGTATCTAAGCCTAAGAAAAATCGAGTGCGAGGCCCCAACCCTCGCTTGCCTCTTTTTCGGCCGGGGCCCCCTCAGCTGGACGAAGCCTCGTCGGAGCCCGCTCTCCCGCGTCCGGCTCGTCCAGACTCTGAAGCCCATAGACCTCGTCTTCTACCTTGCAGGTCGCTCCGAGTCAGCGAAGCAGGCGGTGCCGTATAGAAGGCAGAAAAGTCTAAGGCTTCGTCGCCTGCTAAGGCCGTTCGCGAAGGCAAAGACAAAGGACTCTAAAAGGACTCCGTCTTCACAGCGGCTAGCGAATCCTGAGCTACTTTGGAGATGGCTTCGCCACTAGGCCCCCTTGGAAGCTTAAACCTAGGGGGGCCTTTGGACCTAGCTACTTCGACGACCACCCACAGCTGTCGAAGTTCTTCGGAGTCCTCGAGCACTTCGAGGTCTACACTCGGAGGCTGAGCCTGGGCAGGTATAAAAAAACCCCCGCATTCATATTAATAATTTGATAAAGTTTTTACAAGGCCTGCAGCTAAGTATTACAAAGGAGCCTAAGGAGATCTACACCTTCGGAGGCGGAGGTGTCGATGTCGAAGGCCTGTCCGGCGCAGCGGGTGCTTTAGATCGGCGAAGTCATAGGGCCTTCTGAAGGTCGAGGACTGCTTCGCAGCCTTGTTCCTTCCAAGGCTCCTGCAGCCGCCGCCAGGCTCCGCGGACATCCGCCGGAGGCGTAACCAAATGCTGGCCCCCGAAGGCCACCGGGGTCACGGAGGTTGCTACCTGAAGGTGGTTGCACCCCGCCTCATGAAGCATGTGCAACACCCCTTGGCCCGCGACTCGACCGGCCATAAGGGCGAAGCCCTTCAGTGATACCTCTGCCATCGAAGCCACAATCTTCAAGAAGTCGACGCGGTCCCTAATTGGTTCCTGGTCACCGAAGTCTGGAGCCCGGCACTAGGTCCCAATTTGCTCAAGGACTTCGGTCAGGCTCTGGGTGGCTTCGCCAAGATTGTCCACGACGAAGTCCTCAAGCTTCTGAGCCCGTCGGCGGAGCGACGAATTCTCCTTCGCCTGCTGGGCCTCGGCGTCCTTGCGAGGCCTTGAGCTCTGCGCGGAGTCGATCCATCTCCGAGGCCAAGGCATCCTTAACCTTGTCGGCCTCAGCCCTCGCCGCATCAGCCGAAGCCTCGGCCCGCCTTCGCTTCTCGACTTCCACCAAGACTTCGCGTCGAAGGGCCTCCTTCTCCTCAGCCAGGCGCTCCATCCGCCTGTCTGGAGAAGTCGAGGCCGCTGCATTTAGTGCGAAGGCCTGCAAGAATACAAGAAATCATAAGTGTTGATCGAAGACTGAGAATAATTCGAAGGCTAGGAAGGGCTTCGCTCACCCGCATGAGGGCTTCATTCGCGCTGATGAAGAGCTCCGTGGGGTTCGAGTGACTAAGTTGGGCCACTAGGTCCCCTGCCTCCGCAGCTGAGCAGCTTTTGCGGAAGTTGTTGATTGCCGCCTTCGTCACGACCCCCTTCGGCTGAAAGGGGTGAACCACGTCCTCCGCCGCGGCCGCCTGCGCAGGCTTCGGCAAGACAGGGCTTATTGTAACACCCCAAGAAATAAAACAAATAAAACAAAAGAAAATTATTATTTAAATCATTTCTGGATTTTAAATCCTAAAAGAGCCCTAATAAAGCCAAATAAGGAGAAATATTCAAAATATGGACTTGAAAATTTTATGAGATAAACTAGAGGCCAAAAATATAATTTTAGGAATTTTTCCAAATTTTTATCAATAGTGATTCAACCCTTAATCAAATATATGAATTACTGGAATTATTTTAATCAGAAAAACATTTAAAAACCTTAACGGGCCGCCTACCTCCAAAGTGCCTCAGCCCAGCCCAGCCCAGCCCAGCCATGAGTCGCTGACCAGTGGGGCCCGTCTGTCGGCGCTCTCACCCCCTCTCTCCTCCCCGCGCCGTTCTCGCCTGGCCCACCTGTCGGCCACCCAAGCCTGCCCCTCGCTCTCTGGTCACCAGGGCCCGCCTGTCGGCGCTCATTTTCCCGCTCGCCCACTGACAGGTGGAGCGCACCTGTCAGATTCGTCGTCTCCGATGGAAGGGGATCGCCCCCTTCCTTCTTCCCGACGATCCCTTTTTGTTTCCCTCGCCGCCGGCCAACCGCGCTCACCCGATCGCCCCGGATCACCTTCCCTGATCGCCACCGCCCCCTTTCCTTCCATAGCCGACGCGGTTTCACGAGAAAGGAAGCAAATCCGAAGGTTTGGAAACCTCGCCGGAGATGGAAAGGATCCCTCTCGGTTTCCTCCGATTACCCTACCATATCCACCGCCGGCGACCCCTATAAGAACCCCTCCCCTCTCCGCACTCACCCCACGCCAGCAGAGCCATCCTCGAGCGAAAGCAGAGCGCCGTCGCCCTCCTTTCGAACTTTGGTTCTGTTTTGCCTCCGGTGAGCCATCGTCGTTGATCCAGGCCCCCTTCGCCCTAGCCACCGCCACCGTCGAGTCCGCAGTGAGCCGCCCGTCCTCGGCCACCCCTCCGTCGGCCGTGAAGACCGCTGGATCGCCGTCGCCGTTGACCACCCGAACCCATCCGCCGTCTACACTCGCTACCGGTCACCTCCAGACCTCCATCTTCACCGTCGAAGGTACGGTCATGACCCCCATCCCCTCCGCGTTCCATTTTTGGCCATAGCTATGCCCATAGGCGCTCGCCGTCGCCGCCGCCACCGCGCCCGAAGTCCCGCCGTCGCCGGAGACGAAGGGTACGAGCCCCTTACGCACGTGCCGTGCCGGATCGCGCCACGGCCGTCCGATCATGATCGGAGGGCTACGATTAAATCCAGGGCCCTCGGATCTGGTCAAAGGGTTATCGTACGCCCTCGGCCGTCGATCGTGACTTAAAACGCTGGAGCGATCTGGTGCGTCCACGCGTACCCCTTCGCTCCGTTTTAATCCCAGCCGTCCATTTCCACTTAACCCCTCCCACCTCGCATCTGGCCGCTGGATCCAGATCCAATGGTCCAGATCATTCGGGTCCACGCGCATAGTGCCGCGGTCCACCGTGGGCCTGGCTCACCGTGGACCAGAGCCCATTTTCCAGTTTAAATAAAATTCCAGAAATTGATTTAAACTTTGAAAATTCATAACTTGCTCATTTTAACTCCAAATTTCACCATTCAAATTTTGTTAAAACCAGTATAATATTCTCTACACATTAATGCCATAAAAACAGTATGTTACTGTTACCCAAAATATTTTTTAAATAAATGAATAAAAACCCCTTAGGGATAAATTATTAATTCAGAAAAATAAATTAGAAAAGCCCTAAGAAAATTAAGTTTACTGTTTATTCACCAAACATCAGAATATTGAAACTTTATTCCACATAATAAAACCCACAAATATGTATGTTTATTATTTGGTGGATTTTTATCTGTTTATTGAATGTGTTGTTTATTTTTCCGTATCGAGAAGACTACGAGTTCGTCGAGGAGACGGAGTTCTACCCCGAGGTTCCTCCATCCCCATTTGCTGATCAAGGCAAGTCATCGACCACCTCTGTTGAAATAGTTGATCATCATTGAGCCCATGTTTTAATAAATTATCGCTATAATCCATAGGTAAATATTGCATTAGTCAAATATCAAAGCCTTACGATTATACTTATTAGATCCCCGTCCTTGTGTGCAAACCCAAGCCATGCTTATTGAGCCTTAACTCCTTGTCACTCTACTATAAAATTATTAGCTAGTGCCCAATGTACCGGCACAACTGCTATAGGATAAAAAGAATGAGTCGTAGAAAGCTGGTTTCTGTATATGAATTTCCCCGTTATTCTCGTCTCTGGACTCTGTTGGAGTTGGCTAAGTTAAGTATGGTGGGTTCCGGGTGCAAGCTCGGGTATTGGTATGTCGCACCCGGGGCACTATAAGGACCGGTCTGCGGGATCTGTTGCAAAGCACTTCCGTACCAACCACAAGTCTAATGGGTAAGTCCTAACTGGAAGTGTGGAACACTCCGGCTCTCGGCACCATAGTGGAGGGGGCAAGGGGCTAGCCCTCAGAGCACCTTGTACCGACGATGGCTCAAGGGGGGTATGGTGGAAACTCGACATGGCGAGACACGATACGAAACCCATAAGAGGGTGCTGTTGAGTCGGGGAAGACCATATGGAAGGTTTTGGCACGAGTTCCCGTGAAATGGGTCATCTCGTTACACTTCGGTGTAGGTGATGAGTGCGTGCCTTGTGGGTACAGTGGTACATCTCTGATACCCACTGTCAAGGGCGGGTTGTGTGACTACTCGCAGTTAGTTTACAATTGTTTGAATGATTGAGTTATTCATGGCATGTAAGGACTGTTGTGTGAGGAGGTAAAACGTACTCCTCGAGTTAGAAAGATGATGATGCATACACATGTTTACATTTCAGTACTAATAAATGGATCACATTTAATGCTTTACAACTATGCTTCTTCCGCAAAAATTAGCCACTATCTCCCTTGTTATTATCTTGCATTATATTTGCATTCGGTGGCTTGCTGAGTACATCTGTACTCACCCCGTTGACTTACACCATCATAGCCCGTCTACTATGAGGAGGATGCAGGTCTGGAGTAGCGACCCAGTCAAGGCGAGACTAGAAGGAGGCGTTCATCTAGGACCCTTATTTTATTAGTTTCTCTTCACCTTTATTCACTTTTGTATTAATGCGGTCTACGAACCATGAATGATTACCCGTATTGTACGAGGTCGCATGATGAACGTCTTGTTTTATTGATTTTCTATGGAATTTCAATAAAGTCCTGATTTATTAAATCGGGGCGCGACAAGATGGTATCAGAGCCAACTTGACTGTAGGAAGCCAAACAGACCTGACCTTAGGACTTATATTTACTATATTTTTATAAAAATTACTTATCCTCTCATCTTCCGAGATTTTCCCAAAAACTTTCTCTCTTTTGTAGATGCCGGTCCATACCATGAGCGGGACTCTTCGTGACGAGGCCGGATTCATCCGCGAGCTTCGCGTGCTCATCGACTTCTTGGGGTTTCCCCATGAGCCCGCGTTCCACGGGATCTTTCCCGATGCGAGCGAGAGCTACTGCGAGGTCACGGTTGTTATCCGCCCCTCCTCCACGCAGCCACCCTTCTACACCCATGGAGTTGGAGGACCTTCGTTCGTGGTGGTCAGCCAGTGAGCCGCTCTTCAGTCCCTCGCCGAGCTTCGACTGGTCTACGACTGCCACCTCCGCGACACCATCTACCGCTTCATGCCCATGCGGACACCCGGGAGTCACCGCAGCATCTACATCAGCTCCCTCACGCAGAGCAACTCCGCCATCGCCCGCACCATGAGACTTCTGGAGGCCATGGACAACCTCCACACCGAGGCCATTCTTGATGCAGACAGCCAACATGACACGATTGACTTCTACCGCCATACCTCGGAGAATCTGAACCGTGAGAATGCTAAGCTCCGTCGACAACTTCAGCAGAACCCCCAGTTGACCCTCGAGGTGGAGGAATTGAGGCGTCAGAACGAGCTTCTACGCCAAGGCGCCATGGTTAATACCCAGCTCCGCCAGCAGATCCAAGAAGTGAAGAAGGATCTTGAGGAGATCACACCTCTTCCGCCTCGCAAGCGAAAATCCCTTCGGATCCCCACCGTGAGGCCCAAGAGGATTTCCCGCAGTGCTCCACCCGCCGGACCATCCAGTTCCTCGACCCCGCCCGTCTCCCACGAGCCCGTGATCGAGCCATCCCCCGAGCTACCGTAGACGTAGTTTTACGATTGCTTGCTTTTCTTTTTGCTTGATTGTATTGCCATTCATGTCAAAATATAAGGCATGAATGAAGAAATAAATAAAGTGTAACCGCAAGAACGACATTTTTGGAATAAAACTTAATAATAATATCCTCTAAGAAAATGTTGACTACTTTGGAAACTTCAGGATGACCAACACTCAGGGCTCTGACGCTCCTCAGAACGAAGGAGATAGCGGGAACCTGCCTCAATGGGGAGCAACTGGGCAACGGCAGGCCCCGGTTGCCAACCACCCCACTCTGGCCGAGATGATGGCCACTCAGAACCAGCTGGTCTCAGCTCTTCTGATCCAGATGCAGCAGCAACAGCAGCAGATGCAAGAGCAGCAGGCTCACTTCTTCCGTCTCCACCAATAGCCCGAGCTGCCACGACCCGCCACTCCAGCTCCCACTCCTGCCTCCCAACTCTCGGAATTCCTCTGAGTCCGCCCACCGACCTTCTCAAGCACCACCAACCCCATGGAGGCTGGGGATTGGTTAAGGACCATCGAGAAGAATCTCGATCTCCTTACCTGCACTGAGCAGGAGAAGGTGGCCTTCGCCACCCACCAGCTCCATGGTCCCGCCGCAGAATGGTGGGACAATCTGCGCGAGACCCTGCCCGAGGGACACGTCCATACTTCGGCAGAGTTCTCGGTTGCTTTCCGTGCCGCTCACATCCCCGACGGCATCATAGCTCAAAAGCAGCAAGAGTTTAGGGACCTGCAGTAGGGGAGCAGGTCCGTAACAGAATACCTGCACGAGTTTAACTGACTGGCCCGGTACGCGCCTGAAGAGGTCCGTACCGATGCGGCCAGGCAGGCCAAGTTCCTCCGGGGACTGAAGGATGAGCTGTCCCTACAGCTTATCTCCGGAGATTACGCCAACTTTCAAAAGTTGGTTAATAAAGCTATTATTCAGGAGACCCAGCAGAACAAGGTCGACCTGAAGAAGAAGAGAATGATTGCCTTTAGGCAAAACCAGGGCATGTCACAGAGGCCCCGTTTCACACCCCCTTCACCGGCGCCACAATACCACCCCCGACCAGTATATCGCCCGGCGCCACCCGCCGCCAACACCGGAGCCGGACAGCCTCGCCCCGCTCCTGCCGCACCAGCTGCACCACCCGCCCCGGCAAAGAAGGCGGAGATCCTGCGCGACAAGCACGGTAAGCCCGTGGTATGCTTCAACTGCCGCCAAGAGGGGCACTACTCCAATTCGTGCCCCCATCCCAAGCGTGCCCAAGGAGTTGCAGCGAACCCCGCCATCCGCGCCCGAGTCAATCACGTCACCGCTGAAGAAGCCCAGGCCGCACCCGAGATCGTGATGGGTAAGTTCATGGTACATTCAGCACTTGCAGTGGTTTTATTTGACACTGGAGCTACGCACTCCTTCATGTCAACTGATTTTGTGGAAAAGAACAATCTAAACATAAAAGAACTACCAAGAGCCGTGCAAATAGTCACCCCGGGGAAACAAACCCTAGCCCTAACCTATAGCCCAAAGGTATGGATAGATATCCACGGCACCATATTTTGGGCCGATCCCATCCTTATTGAATGCCAAGGCTTGGATCTCATTCTAGGAATGGATTGGCTCAATAAACACCAAGGAGTAATAGAGTGTGCCCAGAGAAAAGTGATTGTGACCAGTGAAGAAGGGACTGTCGTCACATTCCAGATGCCGAGTATGAAGTCCGGAAGACCAAGACTACATCATATTACCTTGGAGGAAATATCGGTAGTCAGTGAATACCCGGACGTATTCCCAGAGGATTTACCAGGGATGCCACCCAAGAGGGACATCGAGTTCAGGATCAATTTGGTTCCCGGGACTACCCCTATTTACAAGCGACCATACCCGATGGCCGCTAATGAGCTAGCTGAAATGAAGCAGCAGTTGGAGGATCTCGAGAAGAAAGGCTACATCAGACCGAGTACATCACCATGGGTTGCCCCCATCATCTTTGTCGAGAAGAAAGAAGACAAGGCTAAGCGGATGTGTGTGGATTACCGCGCCTTGAATGAAGTGACCATCAAGAACAAGTACCCGTTGCCTCGGATTGATGATCTCTTCAACCAGCTAAAGGGAGCTACGGTATTCTCAAAGATCGACCTGCGGTCTGGTTATCATCAGTTGAGGATTCGATTAGAAGATATACCCAAGACGGCCTTTACCACCCGTTATGGATTATACGAGTGTACGGTTATGTCCTTTTGTTTGACCAACGCCCCAGCATTCTTCATGAACATGATGAACAAGGTGTTTATGGAGTATCTGGACAAATTCATTGTGGTCTTTATAGACGACATTCTTATTTATTCCAAGGACCAGAAAGAGCACGAGACTCACCTCCGGTTAACCTAAGGGAAGCTAAGGGAACACCAAGTACAACAAGTGCAAGTTTTGGACGGTGGAAGTGAAGTTCCTTGGACACATTATCTCTGCACAAGGCATTGCAGTAGATCCTGCCACCGTGGAAGCTGTTATAGATTGGTTGCCACCCACGAACGTATCTGAGATACGAAGTTTTCTGGGTTTGGCCGGATATTATCAGAGATTTATTGAGAATTTTTCCAAGATAGCCAAGCCAATGACCAAGTTGTTGCAGAAAGGAGAAAAGTTTGAATGGACTCCCGAATGCGAGGAAAGTTTCCGCACCCTCAAGACCCGGCTGGTATCTGCGCCCATACTAACCCTACCCGATATCCGGAAAGACTTCCATGTCTATTGCGACGCATCTCGCCAAGGATTGGGATGTGTTCTTATGCAAGATGGAAAGGTTATCTCTTATGCCTCTCGTCAGTTGAGACCTCATGAGTTGAACTACCCGACCCACGATTTGGAACTTGTCGTGGTAGTGCACGCCCTTAAGATTTGGAGGCATTATTTGGTCGGAAATCGCTGTGAGATCTTTACGGATCACAAGAGTTTGAAGTACATCTTCACACAGCCAGACCTTAACCTGAGGCAAAGACGATGGTTGGAACTAATAAGGGACTATGACTTAGGTATCCACTACCACCCCAGAAAAGCAAATGTGGTAGCCGATGCATTAAGTCGCAAGGGATATTGCACAACCATAATGATTCCGGATCACGCGCCCTTGTTATGTAAAGAGATGGAAAAGTTGAATCTCGGGTTGACCACCGGAGCATATCTAGCCACCTTGGAGACTCAACCTGTCTTGTTCGAACAAATCCGAGAAGCTCAGTCAGAAGACCCGGATATAGCAGCCATTAGGAAGAACATGAGGCAAGGAAAAGCCCCAGGATTTTCAGAGGACGAGAATGGCACCATATGGTTTGGAACCCGGATATGTGTGCCGGATAAACCAGAGATAAAAACCCTTATCCTGAGAGAAGCCCATGAGACTTTGTACTCCATTCATCCCGGAAGTACCAAGATGTACCGGGATCTGAAGGAACGCTATTGGTGGGTTAGCATGAAGAGGGAGATTGCTCAGTTCATCGCCGAGTGTGACACCTGTAGAAGAGTAAAGGCTAAACATCAGAGACCTGCAGGACTGTTACAGCCATTGAAAGTACCTGAATGGAAGTGGGAAGAAATCGGTATGGATTTCATCACCGGACTCCCAAAGACCCAACTTGGATATGAATATATTTGGGTGATTATTGACCGACTCATGAAAGTAGCGCATTTCATAGCCGTCAAGACGACCTTTAGTGGCCCTAATCTTGCAAAACTATACATGGCCCGCATTGTGTGTCTTCATGGAGTGCCCAAAAAGATAGTGTCTGATAGAGGAAGTTAGTTCACCTCTCGTTTTTGGAAGAACCTTCAAGAAGAGATGGGAACAAGATGGAACTTTAGCACTGCCTACCACCCTCAGACGGATGGACAAACAGAGAGGGTAGATCAGATATTGGAGGATATGCTTCGAGCATGTGTCTTGGATTTTGGAGCAACTTGGGACAAGAGTTTACCGTACGCTGAGTTTTCATACAACAACAGCTATCAAGCTAGTCTTCAGATGTCTCCTTTTGAAGCCCTATATGGACGAAAGTGCAGAACGCCTCTACTTTGGGATCAAACTGGTGAATCTCGAGTATTCGGAACAGACATCCTTCGAGAAGCTAAAGAGAAGGTACGGATCATCAAAGACCGACTCAAGACAGCCCAATCACGACAAAAGAGCTACGCTGACAATCGACGCCGAGACCTAGCCTTTGAAGAAGGAGATCATGTCTACCTTCGAGTTACGCCTCTCCGTGGTACTCAACGGTTTAACATGAGAGGAATGTTGGCCCCCCGATATGTTGGACCATTTCCCATTATTCGACGCCAAGGCGAAGTTTCTTATCAGTTGGAACTACCACCCTCATTGGCTGGAGTACATGACGTGTTTCACGTTTCCCAACTCAAGAAGTGTCTCCGCGTCCCTACAGAGCAAGTAGACCTACAGCAGTTGGATGTTCAAGAGGATCTAACCTATGTGGAAAAGTCTGTCAAGATATTGGAAGTCAAAGAAAGGATTACCAGGAGTCGGGTCATCCGCTTCTGCAAAGTGCAGTGGAGCAATCATCCGGTAGAGGAAGCTACATGGGAAAAAGAAGATGAACTCAAGGCACAGCATCCTGAGCTATTCGAGGATTGATCCGAATCTCGAGGATGAGATTCTCTGTAAGGGGGATAGGATTGTAACACCCCATGAAATAAAAACAAATAAAACAAAAGAAAATTATTATTTAAATCATTTCTGGATTTTAAATCCTAAAAGAGCCATAATAAAGCCAAATAAGGAGAAATATTCAAAATATGGACTTGAAAATTTTATGAGATAAACTAGAGGCCAAAATATAATTTTAGGAATTTTTCCAAATTTTTATCAACAGTGATTCAACCCTTAATCAAATATATGAATTACTGGAATTATTTTAATCAAAAAAACATTTAAAAACCTTAACAGGCCGCCTACCTCCAAAGTGACTCAGCCCAGCCCAGCCCAGCCATGAGTCGCTGACCAGTGGGGCTCGTCTGTTGGCGCTCTCACCCCCTCTCTCCTCCCCGCGCCGTTCTCGCCTGGCCCACCTGTCGGCCACCCAAGCCTGCCCCTCGCTCTTTGGTCACTAGGGCCCGTCTGTCGGCGCTCGTTTTCCCGCTCGCCCACTGACAGGTGGAGCCCACCTGTCAGATTCATCGTCTTCGATGGAAGGGGATCGCCCCCTTCCTTCTTCCCGGCGATCCCTTTCTGTTTCCCTCGCCGCCGGCCACCCGCGCTCACCCGATCGCCCCGGATCACCTTCCCTGATCGCCACCGCCCCCTTTCCTTCCATAGCCGACGCGGTTTCACGAGAAAGGAAGCAAATCCGAAGGTTTGGAAACCTCGCCGGAGATGGAAAGGATCCCTCTCGGTTTCCTCCGATTACCCTACCATATCCACCGCCGGCGACCCCTATAAGAACCCCTCCCCTCACCGCACTCACCCCACGCCAGCAGAGCCATCCTCGAGTGAAAGCAGAGCGCCGTCTTCCTCCTTTCGAACTTTGGTTCTGTTACGCCTCCAACGAGCCATCGCCGTTGATCCAAGCCCCCTTCGCCCTAGCCACCGCCACCGTCGAGTCCGCAGTAAGCCGCCCGTCCTCGGCCACCCCTCCGTCGGCCATGAATACCACCGGATCGCCGTCGCCGTCGACCACCCGAACCCCTCCGCCGTCTACACTCGCCGCCGGTCACCTCCGGACCTCCATCTTCGCCGTCGAAGGTACGGTCATGACCCCCATCCCCTCCGCGTTCCATTTTTCGCCATAGCTATGCCCATAGACGCTCGCCGTCACTGCCGCCACCGCGCCCGAAGCCCCGCCGTCGCCGGAGATGAAGGGTACGAGCCCCTTACGCACGTGCCGTGCCGGATCGCGCCACGGCCGTCCGATCGTGATCGGAGGGCTACGATTAAATCCCTTCGGGATTTAATCAGGGCCCTCGGATCTGGTCAAAGGGTTATCGTACGCCCTCGGCCGTCGATCGCGACTTAAAACGCTAGAGCGATCTGGTGCGTCCACGCGTACCCCTTCGCTCCATTTTAATCCCAGCCGTCCATTTCCACTTAACCCCTCCCGCCTCGCATCTGGCCGCTAGATCAGATCCAACGGTCCAGATCGTTCGGGTCCACGCGCATTTTCCAGTTTAAATAAAATTCCAGAAATTGATTTAAACTTTTAAAATTCATAACTTGCTCATTTTAACTCCAAATTTCACCATTCAAATTTTGTTAAAACCAGTATAATATTCTCTACACATTAATGCCATAAAAACAGTATGTTACTGTTGGACCGAAAACGGCGACCAGAGGGGGGGTGAATGGGAGCTTTTAAAATTTCGGGCTAAAAACAGCCTTCAGTTTTAATCGTGTCTTCTGCGGAACAGGCTTCAAACACTACCTTCGAAGGTCTGGTTCGGAGGTGCTTTAACAGCTCCAAACACAGGCTTCGCAGGAGCAAAAGTTCAAAGCCAAGAAGACTTCGCTCCACTAACAAGCCTCGAAAATCTACTCTGCTAAGTCAGTGCAGGCTCCGCACACAGGGTGCTTCGAGCAGGCTTCGCACCTCACCCTTCGCAAGAGTGGACACCCCACTGAGGACTTCGACCAAGTACTTGACAACAGCAACTGGTGCTGGGCTTCGTACACGAAGGTCTAAACGCACACAAACAGACTTCGCTAAGGGCTTCGACACAAGAAGCAAAACGGGCTTCGATCAGGGCTTCGCTAGTACGCTGTGAGGTCTAGCCTCAAGTTACACAGAGCGAACGCGCACTGAAAAACACACTTCGCACAAAACACCCTTCGCCTAGACAGGCTTCGGTGCACTACAACTAGCGAGGTATGTAAAGCAAGCTCAAGCAAAAAGCACACAGAAGCAGGGCTTCGCCGCTTGAACAAGGAACACAATAAAATGAACTCTGGATGAATACAGCGAGGTGTGTGGCTACAGGAGCTCAACAGTAAATGCTCAAAGTGTTAAATGTTACCTACCGAGCACCCATATTTATAGCCCACAGTTCACCCAAAGGAATTGACTACTTTACCCCTACGGTTTACACCAGTTTTGTCTCTACAGAACAGAGGGGTACAAAAGGTAGTCCACTTTATTGGAGGCTTCTCTGTCAGCCTTTGCAGAGGGGACAGCGCCAGCTTTTTGCAGAGCAGACACTGTCAGACTTGCAGCCTTTGACCTTTCCGAAGCCCCCCTTCGCACGCGAGGGGTGCGGTAGCTTCGGTGAGAAGCCTTGAGCCAGATGGACTTCGCTTCACCGAAGTCAGCCTTCGATACAGTGACGGTTTTGAGCCGAAGTCGTCATAGCCCTTGGGCCTTCGCACCAACACCTCCGGAGTGGACCACCACGGCTTCGCAGCTTCCGCCCAGCTCGAACTCCGTCAGTCCGTGTACCGAAGCCATGCAGGCCGAAGTACCACAAGACAACCTCGCTCCAGAGCTAGCCTTGCTCCGAAGCCTTCCTCCCTCCGAAGCCCCACCTTCGGAGTACCACCCTTCGAAGTCCCTCCTTCGTCCAAGGCCTCCGCACGAAGCATTCCATGAGCCCTTCGTCGTAGTGTCTCTCCCCGAGCACACTCCTCGACGAGCCTCACCCAGACCATGCCTTCGATGCGCCTCGACTTCTGAGACCTTCGTCGGGCACCTTCGAATGTCTCCCTCCGGAGCACACTTCGAACTCCTTGCCTCCGCAGAGGACTTGTTCCAACCAACTCCGAAGTCACTCCATCTGGAGTACCTTCGAAGTGCCTCACCTCCGAGGACTTTGTCTCGGAGTACCTTCACCCGGAGCCACGCTCTGCACTCTCCGCCTTCACCTGGCACGCCTCGACCCGAGGACCGACCCGGACCTCCTTCACAGCCACCGTGACAGAGCTCCCTGCTCCCCTGGCATCAAGCCTCCCGCTTGACCCAGGTTTTGAGCTTTCTGGTGATGATGAGCTTGGAGAGTCCATCTTCGAGGAAGATGATGAGACTCATGCTGTTGATGAGGGTGGGCCTTCTGCCTAGCCTGCAGACCCCACACCTTCTGATACTTCGACTAAGGACGAGGGAGAACCTCTGATCACTACTTCCACTTCGATCGAGTTCCCTTAGTCGAGTCTAGAGGTGCCAGCTACTGACTCCGGTGAGGTTACATCTGATCACCTAGGATCCCGAGCAGTTCAACGTGATCACCCCTTAGAGCTCATCATCGGTGCAACACCCCAAATTTTCAAAAGAAATAAAAATACCTTTTATTAGATTTTTCCTGAAAAAGATTATTTTTGGAATTTCTTTAATGCTATTTATGCCCAAATGAACAAGAACCTGGAGGATATGTCCAAACCGGAGGCTAAGAAAATTTGTATATGATTCCAAGGCCAAGTTATATTTTTGAGAATTTTTACAAATTTTTATCACTCATGGAAGCAACCCAAATAATTTAAACCAATTTCAGCAATTATTTTATTCAGAAAAAGATTTAAACAGTAACGGGCCCTTTCCCCCTCTTCTCCCACATCTAGCCGGCCTAGCCCACTCCCTCCCCATGCCCCTCACTGACAGACGGGCCCCTCTCATCAGCGACCCCCTCTCCCTCCGCACTCACGCCCGACGCCTTGGCCCTACCTATCGGCGCCAACTTTCCCCTCCCCTCAGCCGAGCTCGACCCCACCTGTCAGCCACGCCCGTTTCCACGCCCGCGTTGCCATGCTCGCTGACCGCCATGGCCCACCTGTCGGATCCATCATATCTGTGAGATCCATCCCCAAATCCCCCCCTCACCGGCCGAAACCCTAACCTCCCTCGGATCCACCCCCGCCGGCCCCCTCTCATTCAATTGATGCCATTAAGCTGTTCCCCGAGACCCGCCGACCGTTTCCCCTCTTTAATCCACGCGTCATCACCCCGGGACCATCGTTCGCATGCATGGAAAGGAGCTCGCCGGCATTAAGGAGAGTTTACTCTCGGCCTTCCCCGATTGCGCCCCCTCTGACCCCGCCGACGCCCCTATTTAAACCCCCGGCCACCGCCGCGTTCAACCCCCATGCCAATTCGCACTCAGACCGAACTGAACGCCCATGCTCCCGTTTCTAACTCCACACCACCGCCCACACTCCAGCCATCGCTCGCCGTCACCAGAGTCCTCCCCTATCCTCGACGACCGCGCCATTGTGACCACCGATGCCACCCCAACCTCGGCCACCCCTCTTTCGCCGACGAGACCCACCGGAACACCGACACCAACGAAGGACCCGAACACCTCTACCGCCCCTGCTCATCGTCGGCCACACCCCGTCGACCTCAGACCTCCACAGTGGTACCATCCTGCTCCCCTCATTGCCCTCTTTCCATTTCTAGGCTCGGATAGGACTGTCGTCGCTCGCTGTGGCCGCTGGCCCGCTCACTGTCGTCGGAGAAGACTCGCACTGGTAAAGTACTCGTGCCATGTCAGATTCAATCGCGACCGTGTGATCTGGATCCGATGGTAGCAATTAGATCATTTGCGCGGTTTAATCAGATCCGTTAGATCTTAGCGAAGCGTTACATTTTAATCTCAGTCGTAAATTTATACTTAAAACCCATGTTGAATCTAGGCCGTCCATCATGTACCGTTTCGGTCTTTTAATCTCACCCGTTAGTTTTCATTTAAACCGCCCGATCGCGATCCAACAGCGATCCGCGATCCAGCTCACACGCACCGTGCACGGGTTCACGGTGGAATCGGTTCACCATGGACCGACGACTGTTTTTGATTTAATTTAAATTCCAGAAATGGTTTTAAACTTCTAAAATGCATATCTTGCTCATTTTAACTCCAAATTTAACCATTTCAATTCCAGAAAAATTATAATTTTATTCTCTGCATGTTTATGCAATAAAAACAGTAGGTTTACTTTGAGTATTTTATTTTTATTTAATAAACTATTTAAAGGCACTTTAGGGTAATTTCATAATCCCTTTAGAAAATTCCATAACTCCATAAAATTGTCTGAATAATTTAAATAATGATTTCAGAATAGTTAATGGTTTCAATTCGAGTATTTTAACCCAATCAAACCCTTTATATTTATTGTGTGATTTTGGAATGTTTAATTGAATGTAATGTTTATTATGCGTATCGAGAAGACTACGACGCCGTCGAGGAGCCGGAATACTTCCCGAAAGTTCCTCCCTCACCCTTCGCTGAACAAGGCAAGTCACCACACTAAACTTTTGAGCATATTGAACCCAATTTTGTTAAACTATCGCTAAAACACATAGGCTATACATGCATTAGTCAAATGAAAACCTTACATTATATTTATTTAGATCCCCAACCTTGAAGTGCAAACCCAAGCCATGCTATCTAGCCTAAACTCCTTGTCACCAAATTATTAGTACTATTGGCTAGTGTCTTATGTATTGGCACAATCGCTATAGGTTAAAAATGAGTCGTAGTAATTTGGAATCTACTATATAATCCCCGTTATTCTTATCTCTGGAATTCAGTTGGTGATAGGGTTTTGGGTTAAGAGTGTATGCATGGTGGGTTCCGGGTGCAATCTAGGGCATTGGTCGGTAGCACCCGGGGCACTATAAGGACGAGCCTGCGGGATCCGTTACAATACATTTCCGTACTAACCACAAGTCTAGTGGGTAAGTCCTAACTAAGGTATGGAGTGTTCCAACTCGAGGCACCACTTGGAGATGGGTCAAGCGCAAAAGGGGGTGCGACGTTAGCCAGGATGCGGCCCGGCGCGCCGGCGAAACGTAGAGCGGGGGATTATCGTATTGGAACATTTCATGATGAGGTTTTGGCACGAGTTCCCGTGGTATGGGTCATCTCATTACATTTTGGTGTATGGGATGAGTGCGTGCCTTGTGGGTACAGTGGTACACCTCTGATCAAAGTTTTAAATCTTTTCGAAAAGTTGAGCCCACGGTCAAGGGTGGGTTGCGTGACTACTCGCAGTTAGTTTATCTTTATGAATGTTGCATGATGACTTGGCATGTAAGGACTATTGAGCGAGGAGGGAAAACGTACTCCTCGAGTTAGATGGTACTATGTTGTTTATGTTTAATATTCTGCATGATTAAATTTGACTACACTAAATGCTATAACTGAAAATGTACTTTTCCGCACTTTTAGCCATTATCATTCCTTTGTTATTATCCTGCATTATTATTGCATTCGCGGTGGCTTGTTGAGTACTTTTTGTACTCATACCCATTGGACACATACTTCAGAAGCTGCCTACTATGAGGAAGATGGTCTGGAGTAGTGACCCAGTCAAGAAGAAGATCCTGAAGAAGACGTTCGTCATGTAGTTTGTTTTTATAGTTTATTTTAATTTTACATTTATGTAATAATGTGGTCTGCGAACCATGAATGATTGCTCGTATGTACGTTGTCGCATGATGAACCTCTTGTTATTATTGTTTTTCTATGGAAATTCAATAATGTTCTGATTTGGTAAATCGGGGCGTCACAAGTTGGTATCAGAGCCGACTTGACTATAGGAAGCCAAACATACCAGCCTAATACTTAGTTTTGTTAAAATCTATTTCGCGAAAACCTACCTCATCACTTTGTTCCTTCCCTTACTCTTTTTAACTTGTTGTTTTTGTAGATGCTAGTCCACCATGTCCACAGCTTCTGCCACCACTTCGAGGGCTTCATCCAGGAGCTCCAGATGATGGTGACCTTCTTAGGGTTCACCTTCGAGCCCTAGTTCCACGATGTCTACATGGAGGAGTTCGCGGGACCGTGTGACGTTTCCGTCACCATCCACGGGTCCGGCGACCACCCACCATTCTTCACGGCAGCACTTGGGGGCCCGACCTTCAACGTCGCGTGCCAACGCGCTGACCTCCAGGACCTCATGTAGCTGAGGATGATCTACGGCGATCGTCTTCGGGACTCATCTTTCCGGTTTGTACCGATGCATCCTCTCGGTGCCCACCGCAGCATCTACGTCAGAGCCCATTCTGACCACGATCCGGTCATGGCCTGGCAGATGCGTCTTCTCTAGGCCATGGATGAACTCCATACCTAGGATGTGCTCGATGCCGAGGAGCACCACGAGGCAGTTGAGTTCCTTCATCAGGAGACGAAGGGCTTGATCCAACAAAACGGCGAGCTGCAACGCAAGATTATACAGCTTCGCCCCAAGAGGATCACGCCACCCCTCGCGCCCGCCAGACCATCTAGCTCCAGCGCCACAGCCTCGCGTCGTGCCATCGTCGCCGACCCCATCATCGAGAACTTCGTCGAGCCCACTGTCCCTCAGGACCCTCGTGGTTCCGAGAGTACGAAGACCACCCTTGATGATGAGTAGACGATATCTCTCGTTGATTTCTTTATAATAATTTTGTGATTGTGGTACCACCTGCAACAACATGTGTTGTGGGTGGTTTAAAAATAAGAACTTTGTTGTAATGAACATTTTTATGCCACTCAGGGATGAGTCCCTCTGGACTGTTTTTGATAAAGTTCTTTTAAAAAGTTTTTCTCTTATAATTGGACATATTGTGTACTCAAAAGATGGCTGACAACCAAAACACTGGTTCCAACAATGGAGAAGGGGAAACCAACGGTCTGCCCGGGAATGTTGTGCCCAACTAGGGCGCAACAGGCCAACGCCAGATAGGGCCACCATCTGCCAACCATCCCACCTTGGCAGAAATGATGGCGAATCAAAACCAATTGATCACCGCCCTCCTCACTCAAATGCAGCACCAACAGGCTTAGTTGGACCGGCAACAACAACAGAACATGGAGTCGATCCCTCGTGCACCTGCCCCTACTCCCGCGCCTCAACTCTCAGAGTTTTTGCGCGTGAGGCCCCCAATCTTCTCCAGCACGACGAACCCCATGGAGGCCGGCGATTGGCTCCAGACCATTGGGAAGAAGTTGGACCTCCTCCCATGCACCGACCGGGAGCGAGTTGCGTTCGCCACTCACCAGCTCTATGGTCCCGCCGCGGAATAGTTGGACAACTACCGTGAGTACCAGTCGAAGGACCACGAGGTGACTTGGGCGGAGTTCACCATCGCCTTTCACGCTGCCCACGTCCCCGCCGGAGTCGTCACCATCAAACAGCAGGAGTTCCGGGACCTGTAGTAGGGAAACTGGACCGTCATGGAGTATCTCCATGAATTCAACCGTCTGGCCCGCTACGCGTTGGAAGAAGTGAGGACCAACGCTCTCCACCAGGCTAAGTTCCTTTGGCGACTTAAGAATGAGCTCTCCATCCAGCTCGTCACCACCAACTACGCCGACTTCCAGCGGTTGGTGAATAAGGCGCTCATCCAAGAGACTGAGAAGAACAAGCTGGACCTCAAGAAGAGGAAGATGATCACGTTCAAGCATCATCAAGCGAACCCCGAGAGGCCCCGCTTCGTCCCTCCACCACCGACACCTGTCTACCATCCTCGGCCCGTCTACAGGCCACCACATGCCACCAGTGGCTCGAATGCCGAGAATCCTCGCCCCGCTCCACCAGCTCCGGCCGCTCAAATGAGGGACTGTAATGGAAAGCCGGTCATCTGCTTCAACTGCCAGAAAGAAGGGCACTACTCCCACTAGTGTCCTCACCCCAAGCAGCCCCAAGGCGTTGCACCCAACCAAGTAGTTCGTGCCTGCGTCAACCATATCAGCGTGGAGGAAGCTCAGGAGGCCCCTGAAGTCGTACTCGGTATGTTCACCGCGAATTCCATACCCGCAATAGTATTATTTGACTCTAGGGCAACACATTCCTTCATATCTGAAGGGTTTGTGAAAATAAATAACTTGTAAGTACTCCCTCTGCCCGTCCCCATGATGATTGAAACCCCTGGCAAGAAGACCCTAGCTAACCTGTTCAGCCCAAAGATAACGGTACAAATCCAAGGAGTGCTATTCTGGGCCGAGCCAGTTCTTATCGAGTGCACCAGACTCGACCTCATCCTAGGGATGGACTTGTTGATGAAGCACAAGGGAGTAATAGATTGCGCTAGCAAGTCCGTCACCGTGACCAGTTTCGGAGGCGAAGCCATCACTTTTCAGATGACCACCCGTGGTTCTAGCGGAGCATCTCTTAACTCGCTGGCCCTAGAGGAAGTGCCTATGGTCAAAGAATACATGGACGTCTTCCCGGAAGACCTGCCAGGAATGCCTCCCAAGAGGGACATCGAAATCAGGATCGAGCTTGTCCACGGGACCACCCCAATCTCCAAGCACCCATACCGGATGGCCGCCAATGAATTAGCCGAAGTAAAGAGCAATATTGAAGACTTGGAACAGAAAGGGTACATCCGACCGAGTACCTCACCCAGGGGTGACCATCAAGAACTAGTACCCGCTGCCTCGGATCGATGACCTATTCGATCAGCCGAAGGGATCCTCAGTGTTCTCCAAGATCGACCTTAGGTCAGGCTACCACCAGCTGAGGATTAGGGAAGAAGACATCTCAAAGACTGCCTTCACGTCCCGCTATGGATTATATGAGTATACTGTGATGTCGTTCAGATTCATGAATGCCCTGGCCTTCTTCATGAACATGATGAACAATGTATTCATGGAGTTCTTGGATAAGTTCATCGTGGTATTCATCGACGATATCCTCGTCTGCTCCAAGACTAAGGAAGAGCATGAGACCCACCTCCGTTTGACCCTCGGAAAGCTAAGGGAGCAGCAATTGTACGCCAAATACAGCAAGTGCGAGTTTTGGTCATCCGAGGTAAAGTTTCTCGGCCATGTCATATCTGCCGGAGGAATAGCGGTGGACCCTACTACCGTAGAAGCAGTGACCAATTGGTTACAGCTGACGAATGTGACCGAGATCCGGAGTTTTCTTGGATTGGCCGGATATTACCGCCGGTTCATCGAGAACTTCTCAAAGATTGCCAAGCCCATGACCAGACTGCTACAGAAGGAAGTGAAGTTCGAATGGACTCCAGATTTTGAGGAATGCTTCCAGACCCTTAAGAAAAAGCTCGTGTCAGCCCCGATTCTGACCCTGCTAGACATCCGGAAGGACTTCCACGTCTACTGTGATGCCTCTCGCCAAGGGTTGGGGTGCATCTTGATGCAAGATGGGAAGGTGATATCTTACGCCTCTCGTCAGATGAGGCCGCATGAGCTAAATTACCCGACCCACGATCTAGAATTGGCAGCCGTGGTTCATGCCTTGAAGATATGGAGACATTATCTTGTGGGTAATCGATGTGAGGTCTTCACCGACCACAAGAGCCTCAAGTACATATTCACCCAACCAGACCTAAACCTCAGACAAAGAAGGTGGTTGGAGTTGATCAAAGATTATGACTTGGGCATCCACTATCATCCAGGAAAGGCAAACGTAGTGCCAAATGCCTTAAGCCAAAAAGGGTACTGTAATGTCATCATGGTGCAAGACCAGGCTCTGTTGTTATACAAGGAGATGGAAAGGTTGAATCTAGGGATCACCACCAAAGCAAATCTCGCTGCCCTAGAGGCCAGACCTATCTTGATAGACCAGATATGTGAGACACAGAAGGAAGACCCTGACATGTTAGAAATCCAGAAGAATATGAGGAAGGGCAAAGCCCCAGGGTTCTCCGAGGACGAGAACAGTACCGTATGGTTCGGAAATCGGATATGCATGCCCGACAAGCTAGAGTTGAAGGCCCTCATCCTTCAAGACGCCCATGAGACTGTATACTCCATACATCCTAGGAGTACAAAAATGTACCAAGACCTAAAGGAGAAATACTGGTGGGTCAGCATGAAGAGGGAAATAGCTGAGTATGTGGCCAAGTGCGACACATGACGGCGAGTCAAGGCATAGCACCAGAGACCTGCTGGACTATTGCAACCCCTCAAGGTCCCCGAATGGAAGTGGGAATAAGTAGGGATGGACTTCATCGCAGGACTGCCAAGGACCCAAGCCGGTCACAACTCTATCTAGGTGATCATTGATCGACTCACCAAGGTGGCTCATTTCATCCCCCGTCAAGACGACATACACCGTCGCCAGATTGGCTGAGCTGTACTTGAACCGGATCATGTGCCTGCATGGAGTTCTAAAGAAGATCGTATCCGACCGGGGGAGTCAGTTTACCTCTAAGTTTTGGAAGAATCTTAAAGAAGAACTCGGCACCCGGCTGAATTATAGTACCGCCTATCATCCACAGACCGATGGTCAAATCGAGTGGGTAAACCAGGTGTTGGAGGATATGCTTAAAGCATGCGCTCTAGACTTTGGTGGAATGTGGGATAAGAACTTTCCTTATGCGGAGTTCTCCTTCAACAATAGCTACCAGGTCAGCCTACAGATGTCCCCGTTTGAGGCACTTTATGGGCGCAAGTGCAGAACGCCGCTGCTCTAGGATCAGACTAGAGAATCACAGCTATTCAGGACAGACATTTTTTGGGAAGCAGAAGAGAAGGTTAAGGTCATCAGGGAAAGGTTGAAGATAGCCCAGTCCTGACAGAAGAGCTATGACGATAACCGACGAAGAGATCGGACCTTTGAGGAGGGCGACTATGTCTACCACTGATTCACTTCTCTCCGTGGCACCCAAAGGTTTAACATGAGAGGAAAGTTAGCCCCCCCCCGTTATGTCGGACCCTTTCAGATCCTCCGACGACAAGGAGAGGTGGCATATCAGTTGGAGCTACCACTATCTTTAGCAGGAGTCCATGTTGTGTTCCACGTCTCCCAGTGGAAGAAGTGTCTCCGTGTGCCCACCGAGCAAGCTGACCTCCAACAGCTCAATGTCCAAGAAGACTTGACCTACATAGAGAAACATGTATAGATTCTAGAAGTCAAGGAAAGGGTAACTAGAAGCCGAGCTGGACCCCACCTATCAGCCACGCCCGTCGCCACGCCCGCGTCCCTGCACTCGCTGAACACCATGGCCCACCTGTCGGATCCATCGTCTCCACGAGATCCACCCCCAAATCCCCCCTCGCCGGCCGAAACCCTAACCTCCGTCAGATCCGCCCCCACCGGCCCCCTCTCATTCAATTGATGCCATTAAGCTGTTCCCCGAGACCCACCGGCCGTTTCCCCTCTTTAATCCACACGTCATTTCCCTAGGACCATCATTTGCATGCATGGAAAGGAGCTCGCCGGTGTTAAGGAGAGTTTACTCTCGGCCTTCCCTGATTGCGCCCCCTCTGACCCCACCGACGCCCCTATTTAAACCCCCGGCCACCGCCTCGTTCAACCCCCACGCCAATTCGCACTCATACCAAACTGAACGCCCGTGCTCCCATTTCTAACTCCACACCGCCGCCCATGCTCCAACCGTCGCTCGTCGTCACTGGAGTCCTCCCCTATCCTCGACGACCGCACCGTTGTGACCGCCGACGCCGCCCCGACCGCGGCCACCCCTCCTTCGCTGACGAGACCCACCGGAACACCGATGCCGATGAAGGACCCGAACACTTCCGCTGCCCCCGCTCGTTGCCGACCGCACCCCGTCAACTTTAGACCTCCGCAGTGGTGACATCCTGCTCGCCTCGTTGCCCTCTTTCCATTTATAGGATCGGATAGGACCACCGTCGCTCGCCATGGCCGCTAGCCCGCTCACCGTCGCCGGAGAAGACGTCCGACATGGGTAAAGTTCTCGTGCCATGTCAGATTCAATCGCGACCGTGCGATCTAGATCTGATGGTAGCGATTAGATCATTTACGCGGTTTAATTAGATCTGTTAGATCTCGGCGAGGCGTTACGTTTTAATCTCAGTCGTCCGTTTATACTTAAAACCCATGTTGAATCTAGGCCGTCCATCGTGTACCGTTTCGGTCTTTTAATCTCGGCCATCGGTTTTCATTTAAACCGCCCGCCTCGCCCGTGGCCGCCCCATCGCGATCCAACGGCGATCCATGATCCGGCTCACGCGCACCGTGCGCGGGTTCATGGTGGAATCGGTTCACCGTAGACCGACGACTGTTTTTGATTTAATTTAAATTCCAGAAATGGTTTTAAACTTCTAAAATTCATATCTTGCTAATTTTAAATCCAAATTTAACCATTTCAATTCCAGAAAATTTATAATTTTATTCTCTGCATGTTTATTCAATAAAACAATATGTTTACTTTGAGTATTTTATTTCTATTTAATAAACTATTTAAAGGCACTTTAGGGTAATTTCATAATTGTTGATAGCAAAAAAATGGCATTAATGGCAGGGATTGTCAAAATATCAATTTTGGTAATTTGGACCAAAAATACACATGTCCGGGGTCTGGCCGAAGCCCTATAGGGTCGAAGGTCCATTGGGCGGTGGGCTCTGGAAGCCTCTGGCCAGCCCACGGCCGTTGGCCAGGAAGCCTTCGGAGGCCCACGCCACCGAAGCTTCGGTCCGAGGAGCAGGCCTCGACGGGCCTGACCGAAGCCCACTTCGGCAGAGATAGAGTTGGATGCAATTCCGGCTATGTTTTTATCTCTATCCAAGCTGAATTATAGCATATTAGATTTGAAGTTTGGCCCCTATAAATAGAAAGGTGAGGCCAGCTTAGAGGCCCCCAACACAAATCAAACACAAAGCCCTAGATTTGATCGCATTTATTTACCTTTACTTTTCTGTACCTCTTCGTGGGTTTGCCTGGAAGCCCTCCGCCGGCCACTTCGGAACAGCGGTAACCCTTGTTACTTCTATTGTGAAGTATCCATTAATCTACGTAATAGATTGCTATCGCCTTGTTACTTCGCCTGTGAAGTATCCGCTAATCTGCGTAACAGATTGCTACCTTCGCTACTAGTGCAACACTTAGCATAATTCGGTCATTAGGCCGAATTGGTACTTCAAACCCTCTTTGTTCAGGTTCCCACATTTGGAGCTACTTCGTCGGAGGTGTCCGGAGATGAGAGATAGGTTTCAGAGGTCATCAGGACACCCTTCGGTGAGATACATGCTTCTACGACAGGCTTCGCGAGCACAGTTCGTCACAACAGGTTTTGCCATGATCGTACTCCGCACTGGATGAAGTTACGCCCGCGCGTGGCCCTCGCGTCATTATTCTATAATTTTCCATATCGGAGACCTCACGTGGAACCCCGCTGTTTGGAGGTGATCGTCGCGTCCAGATCCGTTCGGGGTTCATCTTCGGCCGGATCAGTTCGAACGCCGAAGACATCCTTCGGCGGGATACTTCGCACCATACGCCGAAGGTATACTTCGGCGACCCCTTCACACCAGACCTCGAAGCAGATAGGCTCCGACCGGTTTGCTGATTTTATTCTGTTTAATATATTTCTTTCGGCTAATTGGATTATTTTGTGTGATCTGATTGCATGGTGACTCCACCCCCCTTATCACGACTAAGGGTAGTCGGAACGCGACGTCGGTGCTGCGTAACGCTTGGTCTCGTTCCTAAGTACCTACGCACTTTTGGATCATTGAACTGACCCAAGTGCAGGGGCACGTTTTCGTGTCAACACACTTTTTGGCGACTCCGCTGGGGCCACCTACGCCAACATGACAGGTACGTCTACATCGGCCACCGGTGCATCTACATCGACTACTATGTCTACACCACCAATGGACACAATAGGAGGCACGAATATCGACAACCAAAACATCTTGGCACCTACGCTTGAAGATATCCCCGCAGAAGACCGAGCAGAGATTGAGGCAAAGTTAAAGGCACTCCAAGACATGATGCTTGGGGCCTACGTTAAGACACACGCATGCTTCATCAAGCATGACATCATCACCCCCGACCTCGCTCAGGTCCATGTAACACCTGTATCGCCTCATTTATCTTCTTTAGAGATTGAGCAGAAAATAGCCGCATCAGTAGATCAAGCTGTTAGCGCTTCGCTAGCCAACCGTTTAGATTCGGAAGTCAGCTCCCAAGTAGAGGCAACTCTTAGGAGGTTCAACTTTACTAAGGCCGTACCCCTGGTTCCTATTGCTAATGCACCACCGGCAAGCCACGTGTACGGCAGAACTAATGACAGCACTGGCGCAACCATGTCTCCGGCCTCAACACTTATGACCGAGACTAACCATTACACTTACGGTCAAACTAGCACTGCGTAACATGCACCACCACCTGCGCCGGTACCCGCGCTGCCCGCACCGCATGCGTAGGCACCCGGACACGAGCACATCATGCAGATAGCACGCAGGGAAGAGGCCCATGGCCGACACGCCGATACCTCACCACGTGTCGCGCCCCCGCATGAGAGGCGCGCGCAGGCAACATGCCAGGATGACATAGAGGAGCGGGTCCGTGCACTATTTAGGGAGTGTGCCGGCTTCGTGCCCAAGGGATGGGTTAGGGTTTACCGTAAGCCATACCCCGACCATCTTGATACAATACCGTATCCCCGCGGCTATAGAATCCCTGAATTTACTAAGTTCGATGGCGAGGGTAGCAAAACTACACTAGAGCATGTTAGTCAATTTTTGGCACAATGTGGAGAGGTTAGCGGGATAGATGCCCTAAAGGTTAGGTTGTTCTCTCTCTCGCTATCTGGCACCGCTTTCACTTGGTTTTCAGTGCTCCCGCCGAACTCCATTCAGACGTGGGACGATTTAGAGCGGAAATTCCATGATTACTTCTACACGGGTGAGACAGAACTTAGGCTTTCACATTTGACATCGGTTAAGCAGAAATCTAATGAGAATGCCTTTGAGTACATTAAGCATTTTAGGGATACTAGAAACCGATGTTTTAGCCTTAATATTTCGGAAAGGGATTTGGCGGAACTAGCTTTTAATGGGTTGCATTCCGAAATTAAAGAGAGGCTAGATAACCAAAACTTTTTAGAAGTTAGCCATGTTTTATAGCAGGCTCTGGTCCAGGAAGGACAAACCAAAGATAAAAGTTTATTAAGACGTTTAACAAGCCTAGGGATGAGATCCACATCATGGAATGCTCTGACGAGGAGGAATCACAAAATGAGAATTCGGCTGAAATGTACGAGGCTGAATGGGTTTGGAACGCTAAGAATAAACCTATCACTTTCTCCGAGTTATGGCCATCTCCCACAAAGAATCGACCTAGTGAGGTCAAGTACTCATTTGATATAACCAAGTGTGATAAAATATTTGATTTTCTCTTAAAAAGTCAGTTTCTCAGGTTACCTAAAGGTCAAGTCATTCCATCTGCCGATGAGTTAAAGAAGCATCCGTACTGTAAGTGGCATGATTCACATTCACATAATACTAACGACTGCAATGTTTTTCGACGGCAGATCCAATCGGCCATAGAAGAAGGACAATTGAGGATAGACCATAATCCAAAGATGAAGCTGGATAAGGATCCTTTTCCCGTCAACGCCGTCGACCTCGGTGAGAAGAAGGTGTTGATTCGGCCAGAACACGCCGAGTCGGCTAAGGGGAAGGATGTAATTGTTGGAGAACCGCGCACTCGCATGCTCATACCAAAGAACCCCGAGGTGGGAGTGTGGAAACAGAACATTGAAACCCCCTTGGCTAAGGCTCACGAGAGGCCGAAGGTAACATATAACATGCTATTGAACAAGCATCGAAGAAGGGCCAGGGAAGCAGGTCCCCGCACTAAGAAGCTGGGACAACCGAAGGGTCCAAGATTTTTGGAGGGTGACTTTGGAACGATGCAGCCGAGACCTCCGCCCAATGGCTTAGAGCCTTAGTGTCGAACCCCCCGTGTGGTGGCTTCGAGCCTCAGTGGCCGAACCCCCCGTGTGGTGGCTTCAAGCCTTAGTGGTCGACCCCCTATACAGCAACTTCAGCCCGTAGTGGCCAAACCCTGCCCCGTTTTGGACGGACTCTCCGACGGGGGGCTTCGGCCCGTACTGGCTGAACGTACCTCCGGCCTAGCAGGACCCTTCGCTGGTATGGTCTAAGACGCCGTCGACTCTGCCGAACCCCCCTCCGAGCAATGGGTTTGGCTCACAGTGGGCGAGGCCACTAGAGCCGCTGATTCCTGCGCCGTACAACTAGGCGGGAACCCCGTGGGCTCTGTACGTATCCAGGTCGAGGTACCCTCCGCAACCTAACACTATGCCTTGTTTTCCTTCGGAGTATTATGGATGGCAGGGACAAAAAGACACAATGGAGGGGGCATCATCCACAGACTGTCCGTGGTGCTTCCGAATCGGACCATGCAGAGCGAAGCCGAAGGGTGCGGGCACGGGGAGGCCGAAGTCAGGGAGTCTAAGGCTATCACGATCAGGGTGGGGTCTCAAGAGGTCCCAATCCTGCAGGTTTCATCGCCGGAGTATAACAGAGGTGAGTCCCATACTTCGGTCGGAGCCCGCGCCAAAGCTGGGTTTGATCGGTCGGGCAAGGCTGATCTGACTACCAAGGTTCGCAGCGAAGGCCCCTCCGAACACACGGTGCACAAGGCCAAAGGGCGCAGTACTACTTCGGCCAGAGTTGATAGAAGCCAAAAAGTAGCACCCGACACTAAGCCACAGCCATCTTGGGCACCTCCAGGCATGTCCAAATCACAGAGGAGATGCCTACAACGACTACGGTCACAGGAGATGCACGAGAAGGAAGATGAGGATGAGCGCGACACTGCCTTCGAGGAAATCCACCCTCGACTAGCTACAAAACAGGTATGGAGGGAGAAGCCGGTTGAGATAACCAACCCGGCTCCTAGTCCAAGCGACGACGACGACATGCTCAACAATGATTACTCGCTCGTCTCTGAGGGGCTCACGCCCCAGGCGATAGACATCAACATCATCACGCCGCCCGCCGAGTTCACCCTGCCGTAGGATTAGGCTGAGGTCGCTCAATTGAACCTCGGCCCGCGCAACGCCATCTTCGAGAAGCCCGAGGACTCGGCTCACCATCTTAAGCCTCTCTACGTTAGAGGTCACATCGATGGAAAGCCGATTTCCTGAATGCTCGTCGACGGCGGCGCCACTGTTAACTTAATGCCTTACTCGTTGTTGAAGAAACTTGGCAGGGACGAGGATGACCTAAAGAAGACCAACTTGATGCTCAACGGCTTCTACGGCGAGAGCTCCGAGGCCAAGGGCATACTCTCTATGGAGTAGACGGTGGGCAACAAGACATTGCCAACAGCGTTCTTTGTCGTTGACGTACAAGGTAACTACAGCGTACTACTCGGGTGCGACTGGATTCACGCAAATTGATGCATTCCTTCTACCCTACATCAGTGCCTGATACAGTGGGACAGTGATGAGGTAGAGGTCATTCCTGCGGATACTTCGGCCCAAGTAGCATTGGCCGATGTATCAGTTGACACCATCCATAACAAAGTAGAGTGTCTGTCAGGTAGAGATCTTTCGGATTACGATTTTGTTAGCGTATCCAGAGGGCGTTTTGTACCAGTGTCCGTAAAGCTGGCTGGAGTAGCACGACTGTTTTTGTATTAATAGTCATGTCTAGCAAGAGTAATCTAGATTGACTAAAGTCTCATGTGGAGCAATATCGGTCTAGTAAAGATCGTATTGCCGAGGCCATCGGGGACTTTAGCGAAGTAGAGAAGTTAGGACAAGGTTTTGCGTCGGCCGACCCCTTGGAGGAGGTCAACATAGGTAATGGTAGCTAGGGGTGGCAATATCCCCGGTGGGGCCGGGGACCCGCTGGGGACCCGCCCCTATGGGGCCGGGGATGGGTTCAATTTTTCACCCACGGGTTCATCGGGTCGGGGCCCCGCATAATGTCGGGTTCGGGTTCGGGTTGATTATTTGACCAACGGGTCCCCGCGGGTCCCCGACCCAATAAGTAAAAAAACTCATATATATATGTATATATTTATATATGTATATTTATATATGTATATGTATATATATATTGGTCCAATGTAAGATGATAAAAAACCTAACTTTAATATTGATGAATTTTGTTTGTTGGAATGTTGGAAAATGTAAACAAGATGATTTACGGTGATATTTAGTTTGAATTTTTTTTATATTTGTTATTTATAAATTATGTCATTTGTATACTTTTAAATTTCAAAACGGGTCCGCGGGGACCCGACGGGTTTGCGGGGACCCGACGGGTCCGGGTTCAGGTGAAAAATTTCACCCGCGGGGCTAACGGGGCTGGGTCCTACCGGGTCTAGGTTCGGGTCTGGTATTCACCAACCCGGACCCGCCCTGTTGCCGCCCCTAATGGTAGCATCCCGAGGCCGACTTTTGTAAACCAGTATTTACAACCTGATGAAAAGGCTGAAATAATAAAGTTACTTTGGTCGTATGTCGATTGTTTCGCATGGGAGTATAGCGAGATGCCAGGACTAAGCCGCGAGCTCGTGGAGCATCGGCTGCCTATCAAGTCCGGATTTAGGCCTTATAAGCAGCCTCCTCGTCGCTTTAACTCGGCCGTCTATGACCGAGTTAAAGAAGAAGTAGAGCGACTACTCAAGGCTGGGTTTATTAGGTTGTGTAGGTATGCGGAATGGGTTGCTAACATTGTTCCTGTAGAAAAGAAAGGGAGCAGCAAGATACGAGTATGTATTGATTTCAGGGATCTGAACAGAGCCACTCCAAAGGATGAGTATCCAATGCCGATAGCCGACATGCTAATCAATGATGCTTCAGGACATAAGGTACTAAGTTTTCTTGATGGCAATGCTGGTTATAATCAAATCTTTATGGCCGAAGAGGACGTCTACAAGACTGCCTTTCGATGCCCTGGTTTTGTCGGTTTATTCGAGTGGGTTGTTATGACTTTTGGTTTGAAGAATGCTGGCACCACGTATCAGTGCGCTATGAACTTAATTTTTCATGAATTGCTAGGGGTTATGTTAGAAGTTTACATCGATGATGTTGTAGTCAAATCGGACGGTATGGGAAACCATTTAGCCGATTTGAAGGTTGCTTTTGATAGAATGCGACAATATGGTTTGAAAATGAACCCACTCAAGTGTGCTTTTGGTGTGTCGGCGGGTAAGTTCTTAGGTTTCATGATTCATGAGAGAGGCATAGAAATTGATCCTAAGAGGCTTGAGAAGATTAGAAACATTGCAGCGCCAACGTGCAAAAGGGATGTGCAGAAGTTGCTAGGCAAGATGAACTATTTGCGTCGCTTTATATCCAACTTGTCTGGCAAGATTGATGCCTTTGTCCCCATACTCCGGCTAAAAAATGAAGCCGAGTTCACTTGGGGGGCAAGCGAGCAAAGTGCTTTTGAGAAAATCAAAGAGTGCTTGTCATCACCGCCTATTGTGAGAGCACCCAAAGCCAGGATTCCGTTTTGGCTATACATCGCTGCTGAAGATAGCGTGATTGGGGCCGTGCTTACCCAGGAGGTAGAAGGAAAAGAGTACGTCATCACATTCTTGAGCCGCCTCCTGCTGGACGCCGAAACCAGGTACGCGTTTGTGGAACGGTTGTGTTTATCACTTTACTACGCGTGCACCAAATTACGTCATTATCTTCTCCCCACTACATGTGTTGTCGTTTGCCAAATCGATGTTACAAAGCACATGTTACAGAAGCCGATTCTAAGTGGAAGAATCGAAAAATGGGCTTACACGTTGATCGAATATGATTTGGCTTACGAACCCCTGAGAGCTATGAAAGGCCAAATCGTAGCCAACTTTATAGTTGATCACCACATAGATGTCGGCTGGAGTAACAATGTTGCTCTCGTTGAGGTAGTACCATGGAAAATATATTTTGATGGTTCGGCTTGCAAGAGTGGCCAAGGCATTGGAGTGGTTCTCATATCACCTAATGGAATGCACTGTGAAACTTTGGCCCGTCTGGGATTTCCTTCCACTAATAACCAAGCTGAATACGAAGATTTATTGCTAGGTCTTGAATTACTAGAATCTCTAGGTGCTAGACATGTCCACGCATATGGTGACTCTTTGTTAGTAGTGCAACAAGTAGCTAAAAATGCTCAATGTTTTAACGGTTTGCTGAATAGTTACTTGGATAAATGTCTAGATATAGTTGCTGCTTTTGATGACTTCAAAATCTCTCACGTGTCAAGAGAAGCCAATTCAGTCGCAAATGATTTGGCTCAGCAAGCATATGGTTACCAAGTAAAGAGAGGGAAATTTTCTGTATTGGAGAAGCCGATGCTTAGTCTCACTACCGAAGCCAGTGACGGTGGGCAGGCGCACCCTCTGGGTCGAACCCCTCCTGCCGCCAAAGGTCACTGCGTGTTGAGGTCCCTGGACCAGAGTATTCTGTTAACCAAGGGACCTAGCACGCCGGAGGCCATAGGCCAAAGCCTCCCGCACGAAGAAGGCTCCCCGTAGTCCGAACCCTCCGGAGGGCTTCGGCCCAGCACACTACGAATGGCCAGCCCGGCCAGGCTTCGGCAGGAGCAGGAATGGCTCGGGGGGTATCCCAAAGTCAGTAGTTTAGAAGTTTTTTAAAAAGGTGAGCTAGTGAGACCCTCTGAAGTCCATGAGGGCGATTGGAGAGTTCCAATCGTTTAGTATTTGAGAGACCCTTGCCCAAGGGTTGATCGGAAGGTTCGGCGACAAGCATTCAAATTCATGTTGATAGACGACATATTGTACCGCCGAACCATCGATGGAGTACTATTGAAATGTTTAGACCACGAACAATCCCAGGTGGCTACGGGAGAAGTCCATGAAGGACTTTGCGGCACTCATCAGTCAGCCCAGAAAATGAGTTGGATGCTCAAAAGAGCAGGTTTTTATTGGCCGACTATGACTGAAGATTGTTTCAAGTACTATAGAGGGTGTGAAGCATGTCAGAAGTTTGGCAATATTCAGTTGGCTCCTGCCTCATTGCTCAATCCTATTATCAAGTCATGGCCGTTTTGAGGTTGGGGTTTAGACTTCATCAGCTAGATTCACCCACCTTCCTCAAAAGGGCATCGATTCGTGTTGATGGTGACGGATTACGTCACTAAGTGGACTGAGGTTGTGCCTCTCAAGAACATGACTCACAATGAGGTACGAGATTTTATCTTGAAGCACATCATACATAGGTTTGGCATTCCTCAAACTCTTACTACGGATCAAGGTAGTTCATTTGTTTCTGGAGAAGTGAAGGACTTTGCCGAATATTATGGTATTAAGTTGATAAACTCTTCACCTTACTATGCTCAGGCCAATGGTCAGGCCGAGTCTAGTAATAAAACCGTGATTAAGCTCATTAAGAAGAAAATTGAAGAGTTTCCTAAAAGGTAGCATGAAGTGCTTTTCGAGGCGCTATGGGCTTGTAGAATTGCAAAGCACGGTGCTACCAAAGTCAGGCCATATGAATTGGTATATGGACAAGAAGCTGTTCTGCCTGTAGAGGTAGATCTTGGCTCTTTAAGAGTGTTAAAAAAATGGTTTATCGATCAACGAGTATGAAACTCTTCTAAAGGATAATCAAGAGGAAGTGACCGATAAGAGACTAAGGGCTTTAGTAGACATAGAAGCAGACAAGAAGAGAGTAGCTAAAGCCTACAATAAGAAGGTTAAACCAAAATCGTTTCAAGTAGGAGATTTGGTGTGGAAGACGATTTTACCCTTAGGCAAGAAGAGTCTCAAATTTGGTAAATGGTCACCTAGTTCGGAAGGTGTAGGACCGAAATTAGCGACCAGAGGGGGGGTGAATGGGCGCCTTAAAAATTCTTTCGAATCTATGGCCTGTTCCCAATACCCAACGCACCTCAAAAGACTAAGCAGCAAAAAATAAACAGATAGCCTAAGTCTAAAAGGTATCTAGCCTAGAAGCAGCTGATGACAAACAGAAGACTATCAAAGCAGTGCTAATAGATAGATAAACAGTATACGCAAGACTAGGCAAGACAAACTTCTCAGTAAAGCAATCTTGGTGCACTATGAGTGAGAAGAGAAGTTACCTATTCAAATCTGTCTCCTGTTCGAGACTAGGCGAAGCCTGCTTCGCAGATCGAAGCCTGCTTCACTGACTGAAGCCTGCTTCGGAGGTCGAGGCCTACTTCGCAGATCGAAGACTGGTTCGGAGGTGGTAGTCGAAGTCTGTCGAAGGTGTTGTGAAAATGCCGAAGGTATGTTTAGGTATAGCTTAGTTCGAAGTGACAAGAATCGAAGTATGCTTCGAAGCGAAGTATGACAAAGTTGGAGCCTGCTTCGAAGTATGTACTTCGAAGGCAAGACTTCAAACAAAAATACTTCGAACCAAGTACTTCGAAGCCAAACCTTCGAACAAAAATACTTCGAACACACCACACAGACGGACTACCTTCGAACCAAGAAGCGAAGCCTGTCACACGACAGAGAAACCAAACTCGAAGCCTACACTCTACCTTCGAAAAGAGTGAACTTCGAAAAGAGAAGCGAAGGCTGACACGTGACAGAGAAATCAAAATGAAGTCTATCAGTGAGATTAGCTTCGAAGCTAACTTCGAAGCCTAACGAAGTATCGACTTCGAACAGCTCGTGACTGAGAACACCTTCGCAAGGTCTATCGAAGTATGTGAAGCTGACAGAGTGCAAAGTGTTTTGCGAAGCTAGAGACACAGCACAAAAAATGAAGCCGAGGTTCAAGCGAAGCCTTCGAAGATGTTAGATCGAAGCCTTCCTCACGAAGCTGAGGGGCTTCGAACAGAGAGGGTGGCTTCGCCAGGACACAGTCAGAAAAGGTACTCAGCCCTGACAACCTCGATCAGAAAGCTACGCAGAAAAGTAAAAAGCTGGCACTAGTGTACTGTTGCTACAGTGTAGTAGTACTACTTGCAACAGCAAGAACTAGTACTACTTACGTGAAGAACACAAGCAACAGAAGCTTCCGAAGCCTCAAAATGCATGGAAAAACTTGTTGTGCAAGTGAAATGGATCCATTACAAACACTGCAGAAGCTGCACACGATTTGAGAATAGAAACTTCACTGCAACAATGAATGCACGGCAATAAACAGGGGCAAGAATTCCTGGCTGCGCAAGAATGAACAGGAGAGAAGAGAGGCAAAGCAAGAGACAAAAATGACCCAAAGGAGTAGTATTGATTTCAGCAAAAGGGGTCATCCCAACCCTAGGGATTGGGGTCCTATTTATAGGCTCCCAACACTAGGAACATTCCACCTGCCCCTTAGGGTTTTTACAGACGCAAGAATAAAGGAAAAGACTCTACTGCCCTTAGGTATTTTTACAGACACGACTGACTGACTGTGGGCCTAGAGTTACAGATGACTTATCCGGAAGCTCAGCTTTCGTAGCGACTACGGCTTCTCTTCTGGACAGTCGGATACAAGATCAACGATTGTCAGTTTTGCGCCGAAACTGACAAGGCCTCCACCGGCTTTGCACCAGGTACCCGGATTGGGCCGACCCAACTCCGCAGCTCTCTCAGCCCGGCAATCGCTCACCGCCCGTGTACCTGAGTCAGTCCTGGTCAACAGCCCAGTGGGTCTTCTACTGCTTCTGGCCCATGTACCCGGATTGGGCCAGCCCGACTTTGCAGCCTCCTCTGCCCGACAGTCGCTCGCTGCCCGTGTACCTGAGTCACACGCGGCCCATAAAACAGCAGATCTCTTCTTCTTCTATCCTCTTTGACTATCGTTGACAATGACTCATCACATCTAGAGCCATGAGGCCCACGCTATTCAGCATGGCTCCTCAATCTCCCCCTTGATGAGTGCATTGTCAACACTTTACTTCTTCAGCTCTTCAGAACCTGCGAACAACTGTGGAAACACGAAAACAAAGCACAAGAAAACAAAGAAGAAGAAAATAAGGTAAAAGTTTAACCCTAATGACCAAAAGCCGAACAAAAGCAAGAAGCGGTCATTATGGTTAACCAAAACGTAAAAGCTCAAAATGAGTGCGATTTTAGAACAACAAGGATATCAATAGAGTAAGAACTCCCCCTTAAACTGTGATCCCAAATTTTCTCCCCCTTGTTGACAAGTGAACTCATCAAGCACTCAATAGAGACACAGACTCCCCCTGAAATGCAACTCCCCCTCAAAATATGTAGTGAATTCAACTGGAGTGCATAAGGAGTATAGAAAGCATGCTTCTCAGATATGATTGACTGCAATTACAACATCTAACAGATACAGCAAAAGACATACTGTAACGATACATGGCATGATCAATGCAACAGATGACATCTAAAGAAAGTCATTAGCACGCATTTTTCAGTTTTTGCAAACAAAAAACATCACCACATTTTCCAGTAAAACAAGCAAGGTAAAACATGAGATGCAAAAGCTAACTGATATCTACCAAGATAAGCTTGGTTCAGAAACAAAGTGCTTCAGCAAACTTGTTATCATTTCAATTTTCAAGCTTTTTTTTCTTTTTCCTTTTTCATTTTTGCCAGGGGTTATTTGCATGTCAAACCTTATGCTGACCGACCAAGTCAAGCCTAGGCCAGATCTGGACCATCAGAAGCTTAAGACATTGGTCTTGGCATACACTACACTGTCCTAGTTCATACCAAAGTGCTATGGTATGCAGTCCAGAACAAATGTAATGCGACAAAGCAAACCCACCTGGATCTTTTCAAGTTATGCACAAAAAGGCATGGAATTTTCATTGTTCTCAAATTTTCATCATTTTTATAGCACATTTCCATGTTTAAAGCATACAGATGTCCAAGTTGCATATTTGCATCCAAGTCACAAACTAGCTACAAGGCATGTAACAGATAGCAAGAACATTCAGCCTACGCATGCTAGTTACCAGAAGCAATGGTAATCATTTTTCAATTTTAAAGCATAAAAGCCATGCATATGACAGATATCAGACATATCATTTGAACTGAAGCAAAGCATGATCATCAACAAGTAATCAAAAGCATGTACCAGCTAGAATAAGTAAAGCAGTTCAATCATATAACAGAAGCAAGCTCAAAAGTGTGATATGTGAATATGCAAGATATGAACACACACAGAAGGACTCAAGAAAAGAGTAAAGAAGAAAGAAAAAAACTAACGCAAAATATCCTAAAAAGGATACACAACACCCAAATCCCCTCGTAAACGCTCAAATGTAGACTGATCTAGGGGTTTGGTGAAAATATCAGCCAACTGATGATGGGTATCAACATGAACAAGGTCAATGACACCTTTCTCATATTGATCCTGCAAGAAGTGAAAGCGCACATCAATGTGTTTGGTTTTTGAATGGAGACATGGGTTTTCCTTACACTAATTGCACTGGTGCTGTCGCAAAACAAAGGAACACTGGTAGGAAAGAACAACCCAAAATCTCGTAGAGTGGAAATCATCCAAACCAACTGTGAGCAGCAGCTAGCAGCAGCTACGTACTCAGCCTCTGTGGTCGAAAGAGCAACTCCATATTTCTTTCGAGAAGACCAAGATACAAGAGAAGAACCAAGAAACTGGCAAGTACCGGAAGTCGACTTGCGATCCAACCGGCACCCACCAAAATCGGCGTCCGAAAATCCAGATAAATCAAGAGATGATGATGCTGAATAGAAAAGACCAAGATCAGGCGCATAAGTGAGATACCTGAAGATGCGCTTGACAGCCTGCCGATGAGACACGCGTGGTGAAGACTGGAAGCGCGCGCAAACTCCCACGGCGAACTGTATGTCCGGTCTTGTTGCCGTTAAGTATAACAGCGAACCGATCATCCCTCGAAACTCCCTTTCATTGACCTTGACGCCGCTCTCGTCCTTGTCCAGACCCCCAGATGTGCCCATCGGGGTCATCTGCGGCTTCAACTCACCACCAAAGTCAAATTTCTTAAGCATGTCACGAGTGTACTTACCTTGGTGGATGAAGGTGTCGTCCTTGGTCTGCTTGATCTGGAGCCCTAAGAAGTACTTGAGCTCACCCATGAGGCTCATCTCGAACTCACTATGCATCTGCTTAGAGAACTTGGACACAAGAGAATCAGTAGTACCGCCAAAAATAATATCGTCCACGTAAATCTGAGCAACTAAGAAGTCTGAAGCAACTCTGAGCAAAAAGAGAGTTTTGTCCACATAACCCATCACAAAGTCCTTCCCCAACAAAAATTGATTTAACCGGTCATACCAAGCCCTGGGGGCTTGCTTCAACCCGTATAAAGCTTTGTGCAACTTAAAAACATGTCGAGGAAACTTAGGGTTCTCAAAGCCGGGGGGCTGCCTAACATAAACTTCCTCCTCTATGAACTCGTTCAGAAAAGCACTCTTAACGTCCATTTGAAAAAGCTTAAAACCCTTCGAAGCGGCAAAAGCTAAAAAATGCGAATGGACTCAAGACGGGCAACAGGAGCGAAGGTTTCTTCAAAGTCAATACCTTCCTTCTGGCAATAACCCTGGGCAACTAGTCGAGCCTTGTTGCGTACCACAACCCCATCTTCACCTGGTTTGTTCTTGAACACCCACTTGGTGCCTATGGGGTTGCATCCTGATGGCGGCTCAACTAGTGTCCAAACCCGATTACGGACAAAATTTTCAAGCTCTTCTTGCATAGCATTAATCCAATTAGAATCAGAAAGAGCATGAGAAACGTCTCTGGGCTCAAAAGATGCAACAAACGCAGATTCAGCAAACACAGCAAGAGAGGCAGAAGAACGCAAAGTTCTCTCAGTCAAATCACCAATGATGAGCTCTGAGGGGTGATCACGCTGAACTGCTCGGGTTCCCTGGTGATCCGAAGTCACCTCACCGGAGTCAGCAGCTGGCACCTCTGGACTCGACTGAGGGGGCTCAATCGTAGTGGAAGAAGTGATCAAAGGTCCACCCTCATCCTCAATCGAAGTCTCAGAAGGTGTGGGCTCTGCGGGGGATGCAGAAGGCCCACCCTCATTAGCGGCTGGAGTGTCATCATCTTCTTCGAAGATGGACTCTCCGAGCTCACCATCAGACGGCTCAAAAGAAGGAGTCAAGGAAGGCAAGGACTCATCAAATGAAACCTCACAAGTCTCGACAAGTAGCTGGGATTCGAGGTTCCAAACACGAAAACCTCGAGAATGCAAAGCGTAGCCAAGAAAAACACCATCCCAGCAACGAGACTCAAACTTGTCCAAATGCCCTCCCTTCTTGAGCACAAAGCACTTGCAGCCAAACGCTCGCAAGTGGCTCACCTTGGGCTGTCTGCCAAACCGCAGTTCATATGATGTCTTACCAAGGTAAGCTCTAAGAAAGATGCGGTTGGCCAGATAGCAAGCCGTGTTCATGGCTTTAGCCCAAAAATGCCTAGGAGTCCTGTGCTCATCGAGCATCGTCCTGGCCATCTCGACTAGCGTGCGGTTCTTTCATTCCACAACGTCGTTCTGTGGGGGAGTGTAAGGAGAAGAAAACTGATGGTCCAGACCCTGATCACTACAGAAGCTGATGAACTGAGAGTTCTTGAACTCAGAGCCGTTGTCGGAGCGAATTGCTCGCATCCGACCATTGTTCTCATTCTTCAGCTTCAAAATCAGGTCATGAACAAACTGAAACGTTTCATCCTTAGACTCCAAAAAGAAAACCCACGAGAATCGAGAAAAGTCGTCAACAATCACAAGTGCATACCACTTCCCACCGACTGATCGTACCCGAGCAGGACCTACAGTGTCCAAATGTAAAAGCTCGCCCGGATACGAAGTCATCACCTGAGTCACAGGTGAATGAGAAGCGGCAACCATTTTCCCATGACGACAGGGATGACAAACTAGATCCTTCTCCATCTTAAGCTTGGGCAATCCTCGGATGAGGTCCATAGAGCTTAACCTGACTAGCAGATCAAAACTCAAGTGACCTAACCTCCTATGCCACTTCCAGAGCTCAGAAGAAGATCCAGCAATCAAACAGCGAGAAGGGCCAAAAGAACTAGAGAAGTCAATTCGAAAAACTTTACCGAAAGGTAAAATCTGGAAAATCAAAGACCCTCTAGAATCAACCACAAAAGAATTTCCCTTCTTGAAATGCACTTCCAAACCATCCTCAAGAAGTTGTGAAACAGAAATCAAGTTGAAGTTCAAATTTTTAACCAAAGCAACATTCTTCAAAAAGAAATGATCTGAAATGCGAATTGAGCCTATGCCACTTACTTTCCCTTGACCGCTGTTTCCGAACGTGATGTATTCTTTGGAGCTCGGGGGAGTGAGACTGGAGAACCATCTGCGATGTCCCGTCATGTGGCGAGAGCATCCTGAGTCCATGATCCAAACATCCTCCAGTCCTCGGTCCTGCACAATCAGTGGCTGTAAGTGGGAGCAAATGGTCCGGCACCAGGTTTAGCAAAAGAGCTAAACCAGTGTCGAGCCATCTGCTCAAAAGATGGAAAGCGAAAACCATCAAATGAGTTTGGACCAAAACGCGACTCAAGGCGCGGTCCTCGATTTTGCCTAAACCTGCGGCCACGAGGTCCAGGACCGTAGCCAACACGGTCTGGAGCTCTGCCGGAATGGACACCACCAACTGGAGCACGGGCAAGAAAGCCGTCTCCTCTACCACCACCTACACGACGCGGCCTGGCCTCCAGCCTCTCCCCGCGTCGAGGAACACGCAGTCTACCACCCTGCTGGTAGAACTGCTCCTGATCACTACGAGCCCTCTCTGCTCTCTCAACCCGCTTCCTCCTGAAACAGAACTCCGCAAGATGCCCGTCTCTCTGACAGTATTCACAATGATAGGTGGGCTTCTTGGGATGTGGTTGAGGCTTGGGATGTTTGGGCTTGGTAGTGTTTGGTGTGGTCTTCTTGGGTTGAGAGGGTCTAGGAAGAGAGTCTAGAGAAGAGTGGAGGTGTTTGGGCTTAGGAATCCAGATAGACTTCTTGGGTGGAGCTTTAGGTGGTTCATGAACCACCCCATCCTTGGGCTGACAAGCCTGGGAGGACTCAGTGGAGTGAGTCTTGGGGTATCTCTGCTCAGGAGTCATTTTACTCCACTCCACTGCCCGGCTAATGGCACTCTCAAAGTCAGCCTTGGTGTAGGTGTAACCCACCCCAAACCCATCCTGCCTCTTGAATTGCTGGATCATCATGCCAAGCTGTGGCTCTCTGGCACTGATCCAACTCAGGATAGAATGGAGGTAAAAGTTCTCATTCTGAGAATCTGCTAGCTCCTCTCTCAAGGAAGCTAGAACCTCCACCTATGACAAGCAAGTCTCACACTCACTCTCTACTTGGACAGACTTTTCGGCTTTCAGCTTAATCAACTCCATTCTAAGAGACAGACAGTTCTCACAGACAGTGGGTGGAACTGACAGTGTCTCAAGCTCTAGCCTAGTCTGGGCAAGCTCAGCTCTCAACCTCTCCAAATCACCCAAATGCTCATCGCCCTTGGATTTCAGCTCAGCTAAGGCAGCTAGATGAGTTGGGCAATGAACACATGGTGTGATGACAGTGGCTTGAGCATCTTTCAGCTCCAGCTGAGCGCTTTCAAGCTCAGTGGCCAAAGCGTCCCTCTCATCAACCCTTTCTGTGTACCTGGACTTCAGAGTCGACAGGTCACACAGAAGCACCTCACACTTCGGGCACTCACTGCTATCACCCAAGCAAGGGGAAGAAGATAGACTCTCAATTCTGCCGTTGGCTACGGCAAGCTCACTCTCTAACTCGTCTATCCTCTTCTTAGCCCCCCTAAGCAGTTTTTCCCGATACTTTAACTCCTGACGATTGCTCTCAAGTAAATCAACAATTTCTCGTTCATAGGATGATACCTTGTTGTCGTCGTCGTCGGAGTCATCGGAGGAGCTCTTTTCTTCCCTATCCCCAAGAGCCATTGAACAGAAGCTCTTGCGGGATCTTCGGCGCCGGTGTGAGCGGCTCTTCGGCTTGTCTCCGAAGGCCATGAAGCAGAGGCCCGCCGGATCGTCCTTGTCCTTCCCCTTCCTGATGATGATCTCCTCATCGCTTGAGCTTGATGAAGAGGAAGAAGACGTGGACTGCTTGGAGTAGCTCTTCTCCATCTCGGCGAAGAAGGCCTTGTCGCGCTTCTTGTTCTCTCGCCGGTAGTCCTTCAGGGCCTTCTTGAAGAATCAGGTCTTCGGCTTGCCCTTGTTGAAGGATGAGCTCTCATGCTTGCTGGAGTCGTGGAAGCTGCCACCGGTGCCCTTCTTGTGTCCATTGCGCTTGGGGCAGTCGGCGATGAAGTGTCCTGGATCACCACACTCAAAGCATCCGGATTTTGTGCCGTGTCTTTTGAACATTTTCTTGTCATAGACACGACGCACCCGGTTGTTAAACAGACACAAATCATCATCTCCCAAAGACTCAAGCTGGTCCTCAGTGATAGACATCAAAGAGAACCCAGCACAGCTCACAACAGAGGGATCAATAGAAGGTGTAGCAAGGGCCAGGGATTTTGATCCAGAACCAGTGAGATTTGATCTCAACTGGATATCTACCTCAGTGGCCTTCAGCTTGCTAAATAACTCAGAAATGATCAAGGTATCGTAAGAAGTGCTCTCAACGATAGATGATACCTTGATCTCCTAGATCTTTGGGTCCAAGGTATGGAGAACCTTGAGCGCCTGCTCATGATCTGAGACTAATTGAGCACCCTTAGCCTTGTTGTCCCGAAGCTTGTTTATGATCAACTGAAAACGACCAAACAAAGCCTCAACAGATTCACCCGGCTTCTGTGTGAAATTCTCATATTCACGCCGGTAGGTCTGATAGAGCCGAGTCTTGACCTGTGTTGTTCCCTCATGGTGTGCCTTGAGGGTAGCCCAGATCTCTCTCGCAGTGGAGAGATGACTCACACGCTCAAACTCAGTGGGACCTAAACTAGAAAACAGAATATTCACAGCCTTACTGTTGCTCAGATGCTGAGCAATGATACCAGCAGTACCCTGCTCAGTAACTGGCAATATGACAAACATGGTGTGAACGCAAATGTCCCAAATGTCCGAACCCTGGCTCATGAGATAGGCTCGCATGCGAGTCTTCCAATAGTTATAGCCATAGGCTTCCAAGGACGGGACCTTGCCAAGAGACGTCATGGTCACTACTGGGGTTTAGAACCGGTTAAGGTATGGAAAAACCCTAACCTCTCTCTGATACCACTTGTAGGACCGAAAGTAGCGACCAGAGGGGGGTGAATGGGCGCCTTAAAAATTCTTTCGAATCTATGGCCTGTTCCCAATACCCAACGCACCTCAAAAGACTAAGCAGCAGAAAATAAACAGATAGCCTAAGTCTAAAAGGTATCTAGCCTAGAAGCAGCTGATGACAAACAGAAGACTATCAAAGCAGTGCTAATAGATAGTGTTGGGGGAAAATATCTCATCTTCGGGGTTATTGCCAAAGCAGCATGAAGACAGCCAACCAGTTCGAAGATTATCCGAAGGCCATCTTCGAAGATGCTCGGAACCTGGTTCGAAGCCCGAAGGCAGGCATTGGTTCGAAGTATGTCTTCGAACCAAAGCCCTTCAGGATCTTTTCTGCCAGCTAAGATGGAAGACTTATCTTCTATCCTATTAGATTAGTCTTTTACCATTTTAGCCCTATTAAGGAAACCAAATAGTTTCCTTAATGTCGGTTGTAATAGAGGGGTAAATAGGTCTTTTCCTTAATGTTTAGGCCTATAAATACCCCCCATTTCATCCTGTAATACGGACCGATTACAAGTGATTCAATACACACTTTCGAACTATTCTAAGCTATTATCCTTTCGGAGGCTTAGAACAGTTTGCTTCGCAAACACTTCGTTTGTTAGTTTCTTTTCTACAGAAACCTGTTAGCGTAATCTTTTACGCCAACAGTTGGCGCCGTCCGTGGGGAACTTAGTTCAAAAAACTTCGTTCTCTACCAATTTCTTGCATCATGCCTCCTAAGCGGAGCGCACCTCGCAATCCCACTCGGAGGTCCTCTCGGATCTCCGGAGAGATACCCTTCGACACAGTCGAAGTCGGAGGGTCTTCGACTATCCCTCCACCTCAAACTCCGCAAGGGGCTTCTATCCCTCGAGGATACGATACCTCTCCGCCAACCCCTTCCATACTCCGACCGCCCGGAGCCACTCCGCCACCCTCTATTCCGATTCGAACTGATCATACCAGTTCTCAAGACCCGGAAGGTCCTTCCGGAGGAGATGAAGATAGCCTTGGAGACATGGCCACTCAAATGGCCAATCTTCAAGCGGAGGTAGCGAGGTGGCGACAAGAGGCTGCGAACAGACTTCGCTCTCAAGCCACCCCAGCTATCCCCGAAGTGCCCGAAGACGACGATCTTGATTATCCCGAAGCCCCGGAGAACGCCTCCTACGACAATGAATCTCCGTTGCATCCTGAGCTTCAGAAGGTTCGCTTCAATCCGAAGTTCAAAACTTCGAAGCTTTGCAAGTATGCCGGAGACGAAGATCCCAGTGAGTTTGCGCGTTCTTATGCCCTAGCGATCGAGGCTAGCGGCGGAGACAGAGAGACTATGGTGAAGTGCTTCCCATTAGCTCTTCAAGGAGTGGTGTTGAGATGGTTCTGGTCTTTAAAGCCATGATCAATCATTTCCTGGTCACAGTTGAAGAGGAAGTTCATAAGTAACTTTCAGGGCACCTTCGTACCCCCCATGTCAACAGGGAGCCTTTTCCAAGTGAAGCAGCTCCCTGGAGAAACATTGAGACAGTACTTCAAGCGCTTCGCTCACACGAAGTCGCAAATCCGGGGGCTGTCTACATCCTCAGTGGTTGATGCGGCCCGAGAAGGCGTCAGTCATAAAGGCCTTCTGGATAAACTGCATCGGAAGAGCATCACCACAGTATCACAGCTGATGTCGTACTTCGAGGAGTACTCGAAGTCAGAAGAAGGTTGGCTTCGGAGGACTACTGCTACTTCGACAGTTTTGACGGAAGTTAAAGCAGAGTTGAAGACTTTGGCACAGCCGCAAGAATCAGTCTTCGAAGTGCAACATGATAGAAGAAGAGGGCAAAAGCACCCTCGCTCTGAAGTCTTAAACATTGCACCTCCACAGAAGTTTGCACCAAGAGCTCCACAGTCTGCGGGGAACAAGTCCAGCGGTTGGAGGCCACCAGGGAAAACGGCTGGCAAGGGCCAGACCCTTTTTTGCTGTATTCATGGAGAGAATCGAAGCCATGCAACTGACACCTGCAAGGCTATTCTTACCCTTCAGGGAGAATACTTGGAGAGAACTTCGGGTCGAGGTAGTACCGACCGAAGTCCAGCAGCAGCAGTGCGCTCGGAGCCGGTCCAGGCTGTGGCGCGGATAGAAAATTTTGATGCTGCAAGGCATCCTCCGGTGGCCAATGTTATGCCACCTCCGAAGCAAGAAGAAGGGCAAGATAGAGGGAAGAGAGTAGTTCTCTCTATCTCCGGAGGAGGTACCCTCGGAAGCATGTCCAAGAGACAGCGAAGAGAGTACGTTCGAGAAGTAGGCCACATTGGGACTTCGTCATCTGCAGCTGCAATGCCGGAGTGGTCTCATGTTCCAATATCTTTCTCTGCGGAGGATGCAGCTGGTATCAAGTTCCCGCATGCAGATCCATTGGTTATTGCTGCTGATATCGCAGGGACTGAAGTCCGAAGGGTGCTAATTGACGGAGGTAGCTCGGCAGATATCATATTTGTACAAGCCTTCGATCAGTTATGCATTTCCCGGAAGCATCTCCTCCAAGCGGCTCGTCCTCTGCAAGGCTTCGCAGGACCTCCGCTTGATGCACTTGGCCAGATAGGCCAGGAAGTAACCTTCGGAGAAGGTTTACTAGCCCGAACTGAAGAAGTTATCTTTGATGTGGTAGATGCCCCGTATGCTTATAATGTCATCTTCGGACGAGGCATGTTGAATCAGTTCGGAGCAGTGGCGCATCACAACTACTTGTGCATGAAGATGCCCACACAATCAGGAGTTCTGACAATCTTCGGAGATCAAGCCATGGCTCGGAGGGCAGAATATGGTCACGGTCCTCCTCTTGATCCGAGGCAAGTAAACAGTGTTCAAAATAACGGAGAAATTTTTTCAGCCTCCTCCGAAGCTTCGAGGAAGTCATTTCCAAGACCAAGTCCCGAAGGAGAGATTGCAACGAAGGTCATTGTCAAAGATGGTAAAGAATACACTTTTCAATTTGGTAAAGATTTACCTCCCGAAGTTGCAACTTCCTTGGAAAAGGTCGTAGAAGAAAATTTGGATGTCTTCGCCTGGTCTGACGAAGATATCACCGGAGTCGATCGGGATATTATTGAGCACAGTTTGCTTGTAAACCCGAAGGCCCGGCCTGTTCGACAAGGGCTCCGGAAGATGTTCGTAGAGAGAGCTGCTCTAGCTAAGGACGAAGTTGAAAAACTGTTGAAGGCTGGGATTATCAGAGAAGTGGCCCATACAGAATGGTTAGCCAACCAAGTCTTCGTCAGGAAGAAGTCCTCCGGAAAGTGGCGCATGTGCATTGATTTCACATCTTTGAATAAAGCGTGCCCACGTGACCCCTACCCCATGCCCCGAATTGATCAACTAGTTGACTCCACTGCAGGTTCAGAGTTACTAAGCTTCCTCGACGCGTATTCCGGTTATCATCAAATATGGTTGAAGCGCGAAGATGAAATCAAGACGAGCTTTGTAACTCCTTCGGAAGTCTTCTGCTATGTAAGAATGCCCTTCGGCCTAAGAAATGCCGGGGCTACTTTTTCAAGATTAGTTGCTAAGGCTCTAGGTCATCAACTAGGTCGCAATGTGGAGGCCTATATGGATGATATTGTAATAAAGAGTGCTTTAAAGCACCAACATAGCCTAGACTTAGCAGAAACATTCAATAGCCTTCGGGCATGTAGGATCCGTCTTAACCCCGAAAAATGTATATTCGGAGCTAAGGCTGGAAAGTTGTTAGGGTACTTAGTTTCAAGCAGGGGAATTGAAGCTAGCCCTACTCAAATAACTGCGCTGCAGAAGATGGCTCCTCCGGAGAATTTAAAGCAAGTGCAAAAGCTGACTGGACGTCTGGCGGCACTTAGCAGGTTTTTATCAAGGTCTGCGGAGAGGAGCTTGCCAATCTTTAAAGCTTTGAAAGGGTCCGAAGATTTTGCATGGACACCGGAGTGTCAGAAAAGCTTCGAAGATATTAAAGATTATCTCAGCAATCTTGCTACACTTACGATGCCTATTGCGGACGAAACCCTACTTCTATATCTTGCAGCTACAGGCTCCGCTGTCAGCGCAGTCCTTGTCAGAGAAGCGGATATCAATGGGAAGTTGGTCCAAAATCCTGTCTATTTTGTATCCGAAGCATTGTCAGGAGCGAAGACAAGATACTCCGAACTTGAGAAGTTCGTTTATGCTCTGATAATGGCTTCGAGGAAGCTAAGACATTATTTTTTGGCTCATAATGTAATTGTACCAACTTCGTATCCTTTAGGAGATATGCTCCGAAGCAAAGATTCCACTGGAAGGATTGGAAAGTGGGCAGTAGAGCTAGCACCCTTCGGCATATCTTTCCTGGCAAAGACAGCTATCAAATCTCAAGTCCTAGCAGACTTCGTAGCAGAGTGGACTCCACCTGCGAAGTTGACTCCGGAGAAATCAGATGATGGAGTTTGGACTATTTACTCCGATGGGGCTTTCCAAGCATCCGGAGCAGGCATTGGGGCAGTATTGATTTCACCATCAGGGAAAAGAGCAATGTACTCCGCAAGACTCAACTTTAAGTCTACTAATAATATAGCGGAGTACGAAGGAATTTTATTGGGACTCCGGAAAGCACGTGCTCTAGGGGCTACAAGGATAATTATAAAAACAGATTCTCAGATAGTAGCAGGGCACATAGACAAAAGTTTTCAAGTCCGACATCCACAGCTTGCAAAGTACTTAGAAGAAATTCGCAAGATCGAAGCACATTTCAAGGGTATTTCCATTCGGAGTATACCAAGAGCTGAAAACATGCAAGCGGACATTTTAGCGAAGGCTGCAGCCGGAGCTGTGGATGTGCCTGACGAAGCTTTCTATGAGGAGCTCAATGTACCTTCGGTGCCACAAATTGCCTCTGCGGAGATTCTTTGCATTCCTAGTGCAGATTGGAAAGATTCAATCATAGAACTCTTACAAGGAGGAACAAATTTACCCGAAGAGCCCCAATTGTCAAGATTAAAGCTCATAGCAAGAAACTATCAGTTAATCAACGGTATATTATACAAGGCCGGAGTATGTTCCCCTCTACTCCGATGTATATCTCAAGCCGAAGGCCAAGAAATTCTCCGAGAAATTCACGAAGGCCTTTGTGGAAGTCATTTAGCCCCTAGAGCTCTGGCAGGAAAAACACTTCGCCAGGGGCTTTATTGGCCCACAATAACAGCTGATGCGGAGAGCTTGGTCCGCACTTGTCAAGGATGCCAGTGGATGGGTCGACGGAGTCATCGCCCACCAACAGCTCTTCAAGTCATTGCTCCGGTATGGCCTATGGCCAGATGGGGTATGGATCTAATTGGTCCCTTTCCGTTAGCAAAGGGAAATCTGAAGTTCGCAGTGGTAGCCATTGAATATTTTTCTAAGTGGGTAGAAGCAGAGCCCTTAACAGCTATCACTTCGAATAATGTACAGAAATTCTTCTGGAAGAACATTATTTGCCGGTTCGGAGTGCCTAGATATCTCACAGTTGATAATGGAACACAGTTCGACGCAGAACCCTTCAGGAAGTTTTGCGAAGACCTAGGCATTCAACTATGTTTTGCTGCAGTGAGACATCCTCAGTCGAATGGAGCCGTTGAGCAAGCCAATGGAAATATTTTATCAGGGCTAAATCGAAGAATAGTAGGATTATCAAAAGGACTGTGGACCGAAGAGCTTCCGAAGATTCTATGGTCCATTCGGACTACGCAAACAAGGTCCACAGGTTTTACTCCGTTCAGACTGCTATTCGGAGATGAAGCTATGACTCCAACGGAGCTCAAAGGGGGGTCATTTCGCAGCACCGAACCAGACATCGAAGAAGAAAGACAAGCTTCGTTAGATTTGTCAGAAGAAACAAGACTTCGGGCTGTAGCTAATTTATCAAAGTATCATCAGCAGACGAAGACTTGGTATGACCCGAAGGTTAAGCTCAGCGAGTTAAGGCCGGGTCATCTTGTTCTACGAAGCATTATAGCACCAGGGAAGTTAGGCAATAAATGGGAAGGTCCATATCTAATCGTCCGCTCGGGGCGCCCTGGTTCATTTAAATTAGCTAATTTAGAAGGTGAAGAGTTAGCACATACTTGGCATGCGGAGCACCTAAAGCGATACTTCGCATAAGGGCTCCTTGTAATTCGCTTGTAATCACCTCTAAATTAATAAAGCATGCACCCTGCTGTTTGCCTTCCCCTTGACACTCCTAGTTTCCCGAGCGGACGCGCTGGGACGGAAGTCGATCGAGAGGGAAGTGTCATCAAGCTGGGCTGTATTTCCGGACTTCGTACCCATAAAGTCGAAGCCTCCGGTGTGGTGGCTGAAATCCATCCAAAGCCCAAGCTGATACCTTGTAGGCATCCGTAAAAGAGCCAATACCACATTCTACGGAGTCCAAGCTTCGGCTGGTAGACTTCCGTAAAAAGAGCCGAAGGTGGCCAAAATATGCGGAGTCCAAGCTGCAGCTTGCAGACATCCGTAAAAAGAGCCGAAGGTGGCCAAATTCTGCGAAGTCCAAGCTCCGGCTGGTAGACTTCTGCAAAAATAGCCGAAGGTGGCTACAAATTCTGCGAAGTCCAAGCTCCGGCTGGTAGACTTCTGCAAAAATAGCCGAAGGTGGCTACAAATTCTGCGAAGTCCAAGCTCCGGCTGGTAGACTTCTGCAAAAATAGCCGAAGGTGGCTACAATTTCTGCGAAGTCCAAGCTACGGCTGGTAGACTTCTGCAAAAATAGCCGAAGGTGGCTAAAGCAAAACAGCATTTAAGCCATGAGCTTCGAATGTCTGTTCATATGCGTCCAAAGTGACAATTTTTTTTTAAGACACTAAAGTGTCCTGAAAGATATCTCAATTGATTTCTTTCGTGAAGCAAACAAAGGTACCAAGTTACCATTCTTCTGACTACAAAGGTCGAAGACATTTCATAAGATTTCAAAAGATCTTTAAAATGACAGAGGGGCTCCGAACCCCCAAAAAATTGTACTCCGAAGTTTTTTCTTTGCGCATAACCATCTTTGAATCAAGTTCGAAGTTGCTTATACCCAAAGAGGGGCTAGTAAATATGGAGACAATTTTAAACCGGCATTCATTATTGAAACAAATGTGTTTACAGATTACATTATGAAAAATTGGTATCTATACCAAGAAGGAATCGGAGACCTCTTCGGTCCCGAGAGCTAGGGGTGGAACGACTAGTTCCAACATCGGAAGTTCTAAGAACTTTACGTTTAACTCTCTTCCTCCCCTTCGAAGCTCTAAAATCCTTCTGCTCTTGTTGAAGCTCGGCCCAAGTTCGAAGCCGCTCGAGGCTTCTCTCCCAGCTTCTAAGATCTTCAGATCTTTTATTTTGGGCTTCACCTTCGTTTTCGGACCAATTAGTGTCTTCAGAAGACGAGGTGTTTGCGTCAATCTCTTTATCTTCCTCTTTAATATAAGACAATACGTCTTTGATTACTTCGGGCGCAATAACGCCGGAGTCATCTCGAGGAATAAGAAATCGAGGACGCTTATAACTTTTTAGAAGTTCGAAGGTGTTCCACAGTGAGCGAAGTTCGCTGTTAAGCTCTAACACTTCGATATCTTCCATAAGAGGCAAAGCCTAAAAATATGACAAACAAGACTTTCATTGATAAATATTTACAAGCATCAGCTTTACATAATCAAAAAATCCTAAATAATCCTAAACCTGCGGGTTCGGAGGAGGCTGACTGCTCGAAGCTTGGCTCCGAACTTGCTTTTGGCGTTGGCCTTCATCAATCCAAGCCTTGATCGCAGATCGACCTTCGGCTCTCCACGAAGTTTGGAAGGCTCGCCAAGCAGTAGCTACGCCTTCGGAAGGAGTCAAATGTTTCGCGTCGTCGAAGATGATGGAGCCCTCTGCGCTCGGAGTGATTGTTCGGCCCAAATCCTCGTAGTAACGAAGTATTCCAAGGGCAGACACTTGTCCGGAGAGTTCTCCATAACGCATGCCTGCCGTCTTCATTTGCTTCGCTGCTCCTTGGATCCTCTTTAGCCGGCGCAGCAGAGTTACATTGTCATCCGAAGGTAGTGATCCAGTAGTACCGAAGTACTCCAAGACACCTAGCATCTGTTCGATGACCTCCGAAGCCACCTTCTCAGACTTGAGCTTTTCCGCATTAAGTGCATCCTTGACCGAAGTCGTTTCTGCTAAAACTCCGGAGATCCTAGCATTCTCCGTAGTCAAAGCATTCTTCTGAGTCCGGAGTTGGCCAGTTTCTTCTTGTAGCCTTACAAGTTCAGACCCTTTGGCAGCATCCTCCGTCCGCAGTCTTTCAATCTCCGCTCGAAGCACAATTCTTTCTGCTTCGAGCTCTTTCTTCGCAGCCTCCAAGCTTTGCCTAGCCCTCCGCTCTGCTAGTATTACATTGTCCATCTGAGCTACTCGACCTTCGGAGAAGTTAAAATTTCTTTGAAGAGTTTCGTTCTCTTCCCGAAGTTGAGCAATTTCGTTTTCGTTCGATAAAGCCGCAGCGCGGGCTAAGACTGCTTGCTAAGAAAAAAGAAAAAATGAAATAAGAGATTATTCATATATAATTTGCTATTTAGTTCGAAGATGCTTTATACCTGATAAGCTGCTCTTTCCACAGCAAGGTTAAGCTCCGAACCCTTCACTCTGCTTAAACGGGCTACCAGTTCTGTTTCCCCGACTTTGCGACTGGCTTCACCCAAAGGTTTAACCAAAGTCCCAAGTCCAGTTTTCTCCTCCAAAAAAGGAGTTATGAGAGGAAGCATTACTGAAGCCTTCTGATCAGCTCTGCTTAGCGAAGGTCCGGAGAGTTCTTCCGAGGCCCTTGGAACTTCTGAAGATGGCCCCCCCCCCTCAGTTGATTCACTTTCATCCGTTGAGTCAGATGAAGTCGATCCTTGAGTTGGAGGCTCTATGTGCCTTTTACCTCTTCCAGGCCCTTGTAAAGTAACCTCCGGCTGTGGCTCCGAAGTTGTCGAAGGCCTTTGAATTGTATCTTCGAGGGGTACTTCGACAACAGGAGGCTCTGCAATAACAGAAATATTATACATTGTATAATTTTGCAGAAATTGATAAGAATTATGCAAAAAATTTACCTTCAACATTCTCTGGGATATCAAGTACTGGACTGATCGGAGGATCAAAAGTGAAGTCATCATCTGACTCCGCAGTTAGATTTTCCGCTATCGGAGCATCTCCGTGATCACCCCTTTCCTCCACAACCGAAGTTGCAGGAACTTCGGCTTCATCTCCACCCATAGGGGCTTCGATCTGTTCATCTTGGGTATCTGGAGCTCTTACTTCTTCAATGTTGGTTTGGGGCTCCGGTATACCTGCAGTATCTTCAATGTAAATACTTCGTTGAGCTGCATCTTCATCAATCAATTTCACTAATAAAGTACCTTCATCCTCTTTAGAACCAGAAAGTGAGGTTCTTGAGCTTGAAGGAGCAGGATCCGAAGGTGCGAGATTCTTTGGCTTCCGAGCCACCTTCTTCACCGGGGTTTTCGCTGAACTTGAAGCTCCGGTTTCAGCTACTCTTTTCTTGGGGCTTTTCTCCTGAGGCACCCAATCCATCAGAGGGGGTGGAGTTAACTCCAGCATTCCCCATACTCTGTTAAATCGCTCCCAACTTCCGACTAATTTGATTCGCCATTCTTTTTCCGACGAAGTTGGAGCACCCAGAATCTTCTCCGAAGCCCTTACAATTTGTTCTGATGTAATAGGGTTTGAAGAAGCTAAAAAATAATTCGAGTTAGTCTTTCTTCGAAGTAAATATGTGCAATGCATGTTGGTTTCGAAGTTACCTGCAGGGCTCAAAGTATAATTGATTTTGCGAAGGCCGCCTTCGGAGTCATCTTCGAAGATGATAGGCCAGTTGGCCATCAGTGGAGGAATTTGAAGACCGATGAATTCTTCAGCCAAGTCTCGCATACTGAGCCTTCGGCTAACTTTTTCAAGCAGGTTCAGGCGGGCTTCGAGCTGGCCTTCGTCAGGTTGCACTAGGGCTTCTTTCCGGAATCGGATTTCTTTAAGGGGCCCAGCCAGAGGACTGCCAGCTCCGACTTCGGCATAAAACCACCTCAGTACCCAATCAGTGTACCATCTAGCATTGATGGCCTTAGCAGGGAATCGCAGAGCATATTCGTCTCGAAGCCTAAAATTGATGCTTCCGAAGGCAACCACTACTTTCTCACCTCTGGAGCCTACGGAGGTCTTCGGTTGACAAGTTGCTCTATGCAGTGCAGCGAAGATTTCAGCCCTCCCCTCACAACCTTCGGCTCTCAGTGCCCACTCGAAGATAGCTAATCTAGCTACAGCGTTCGGAGATAGCTGGGGGAGGGTTACATGAAACAGGTCAAGAACTTCGGCCAAGAAATCCACAGCAGGGAGGCCTAAGCCTGCTTCGAAAAAAGCTTCGAACACTACAACCTCTCCGGGTCTTGGTGATGGGATTGATTCTTTGCCCGGCCTCCGAACCATAACCCCATTGCTAATCTTACCCCCTGCTGTGATTGCCAAAGATTCTCTCTTGCAGGTAGAGGGCCCCAATTCAAAAGACTGATCCAAGTATTTAGTTGAAGGTGGACACAGACCTTGGTCATCGGGGATTTGGGGATTTCTCCCCCCTGCCGCCATGGATGATCCCGCCTGCATCGAGGTTGCCGCCGCCAATGTCGCCGCCGCTGCTGCTGCGGCCGCCTGTTGTCGAGCCAGGGCCGAAGGAGGCGCAGATCCCTTGGTCTTTGCCATCGCGATTGCTGAACTGATCTGAGGGAATGGAGACTAGGGCTCAAGAACTCGAAGGCTAGGGCTCAAGAACTCAAAGGGCTCAAAAAGCTTTTGACTGAGAGAAAGCGGTGAAAAGGTAATTGGGTAAGTTTTGGGCTCTTTATTTATAGCCTAATCTTTCCGTTTGTTACCGTTTGGACTCTGCCCTTTCGCATTCCCGCCTGTTATTCTCCTCCGAAAATAACGCCTCGTATAACTTCCGTTAGAAACAGAAACTAACGGCTATTTTTTCTAAGTCTAAAAAGACTTTCGAACTTCCTAAGTCAGTTCTAAGATAGTTCGAAAAGTAATTACTTTATGACTGATTCGAAGTTCATATCTTCATGCATTTCGGAGATAAACCTAAAATCAATAACCCCTATGATTGGTTATCTTTTCTTTCCGTATACTGCTCTCCTAACGTTACAGGTCGAACGGAGAAGCGTATTCGAGGGGCTACTGTTGGGGGAAAATATCTCATCTTCGGGGTTATTGCCAAAGCAGCATGAAGACAGCCAACCAGTTCGAAGATTATCCGAAGGCCATCTTCGAAGATGCTCGGAACCTGGTTCGAAGCCCGAAGGCAGGCATTGGTTCGAAGTATGTCTTCGAACCAAAGCCCTTCAGGATCTTTTCTGCCAGCTAAGATGGAAGACTTATCTTCTATCCTATTAGATTAGTCTTTTACCATTTTAGCCCTATTAAGGAAACCGAATAGTTTCCTTAATGTCGGTTGTAATAGAGGGGTAAATAGGTCTTTTCCTTAATGTTTAGGCCTATAAATACCCCCCATTTCATCCTGTAATAAGGACCGATTACAAGTGATTCAATACACACTTTCGAACTATTCTAAGCTATTATCCTTTCGGAGGCTTAGAACAGTTTGCTTCGCAAACACTTCGTTTGTTAGTTTCTTTTCTACAGAAACCTGTTAGCGTAATCTTTTACGCCAACAGATAGATAAACAGTATACGCAAGACTAGGCAAGACAAACTTCTCAGTAAAGCAATCTTGGTGCACTATGAGTGAGAAGAGAAGTTACCTGTTCAAATCTGTCTCTTGTTCGAGACTAGGCGAAGCCTGCTTCATAGATCGAAGCCTGCTTCGCTGACCGAAGCCTGCTTCGGAGGTCGAGGCCTACTTCGCAGATCAAAGACTGGTTCGGAGGTGGTAGTCGAAGTCTGTCGAAGGTGTTGTGAAAATGCTGAAGGTATGTTTAGGTCTAGCTTAGTTCGAAGTGACAAGAATCGAAGTATGCTTCGAAGTGAAGTATGACAAAGTCGGAGCCTGCTTCGAAGTATGTACTTCGAAGGCAAGACTTCGAACAAAAATACTTCGAACCAAGTACTTCGAAGCCAAACCTTCGAACAAAAATACTTCGAACACACCACACAGACGGACTACCTTCGAACCAAGAAGTGAAGCCTGTCACACGACAGAGAAACCAAACTCGAAGCCTACACTCTACCTTCGAAAAGAGTGAACTTCGAAAAGAGAAGCGAAGGCTGACACGCGACAGAGAAATCAAAACGAAGTCTATCAGTGAGATTAGCTTCAAAGCTAACTTTGAAGCCTGACGAAGTATCGACTTCGAACAGCTCGTGACTGAGAACACCTTCGCAAGGTCTATCGAAGTATGTGAAGCTGACAGAGTGCAAAGTGTTCTGCGAAGCTAGAGACACAGCACAAAAAATGAAGCCGAGGTTCAAGTGAAGCCTTCGAAGATGTTAGATCGAAGCCTTCCTCACGGAGCTGAGGGGCTTCGAACAGAGAGGGTGGCTTCGCCAGGACACAGTCAGAAAAGGTACTCAGCCCTGACAACCTCGGTCAGAAAGCTACGTAGAAAAGTAAAAAGCTGGCACTAGTGTACTGTTGCTACAGTGTAGTAGTACTACTTGCAACAGCAAGAACTAGTACTACTTACGTGAAGAACACAAGCAACAGAAGCTTCCGAAGCCTCAAAATGCATGGAAAAACTTGTTGTGCAAGTGAAATGGATCCATTAAAAACACTGCAGAAGATGCACACGATTTGAGAATAGAAACTTCACTGCAACAATGAATGCACGGCAATAAACAGGGGCAAGAATTCCTGGCTGCGCAAGAATGAACAGGAGAGAAGAGAGGCAAAGCAAGAGACAAAAATGACCCAAAGGAGTAGTATTGATTTCAGCAAAAGGGGTCATCCCAACCCTAGGGATTGGGGTCCTATTTATAGGCTCCCAACACTAGGAACATTCCACCTGCCCCTTAGGGTTTTTACAGACGCAAGAATAAAGGAAAAGACTCTACTGCCCTTAGGTATTTTTACAGACACGACTGACTGACTGTGGGCCTAGAGTTACAGATGACTTATCCGGAAGCTCAGCTTTCGTAGCGACTACGGCTTCTCTTCTGGACAGTCGGATACAAGATCAACGGTTGTCAGTTTTGCGCCGAAACTGACAAGGCCTCCACCGGCTTTGCACCAGGTACCCGGATTGGGCCGGCCCGACTCCGCATCTCTCTCAGCCCGGCAATCGCTCACCACCCGTGTACCTGAGTCAGTCCTGGTCAACAGCCTAGTGGGTCTTCTACTGCTTCTGGCCCATGTACCTGGATTGGGCCAGCCCGACTTCGCAGCCTCCTCTGCCCGACAGTCGCTCGCTGCCCGTGTACCTGAGTCACACGCGGCCCATAAAACAGCAGATCTCTTCTTCTTCTGTCCTCTTTGACTATCGTTGACAATGACTCATCACATCTAGAGCCATGAGGCCCACGCTATTCAGCATGGCTCCTCAGAAGGTCCTTTTAAGATAGCCAAAATCGCTCCTGGCAATGCATACGTGTTGGAATCTCTGCAGGGAGAGCGGTTTCGATGAGCTCTGAATGGTAGGTACTTAAAAAGGTATTTTCCAAGTGTGTGGCAAACAGCGTAAATGGTATCAAAAAGCCGATATGGACGGTATCATCTCCAGCTCGTTGTGCTTTTAGTTCACTCAGTTCACTAAAAGGAAGGGGGGCATGTGTTGATAGCAAAAAAATGGCATTAGTGGCCGGGATTGTCAAAATATCAATTTTGGTAATTTGGGCCAAAAATACACATGTTCGGGGTCAGGCCGAAGCCCTATAGGCCGAAGGTCCATTGGGCTGTGGGCTCCGAAAGCCTCTGGCCAGCCCACGGCCTTCGTCCAGGAAGCCTTTGGAGGCCCACGCCACCAAAGCTTCGGTCCGAGCAGCAAGCCTCGACGGGCCTGGCCGAAGCCTACTTCGACAGAGGATAGAGTTGGATGCAATTCCGGCTAAGTTTTTATCTCTATCCAAGCTGAATTATAGCAGATTAGATCTGAAGTATCCGCCTTGTTAATTTTCCTGTGAAGTATCCGCTAATCTGCGTAACAGATTGCTACCTTCGCTACTAGTGCAACACTTAGAAGAATTCGGTCCTCATGCCGAATTGGTACTTCAAACCCTCTTTGTTGCAGGTTCCCACGTTCGAAGCTACTTCGTCGGAGGTGTCCGGAGCTGAGAGATAGGTTTCGGAGGTCATCAGGACACCCTTCGGCGAGACTACAGGCTTCGACGACAGGCTTCACCAGCACACTTCGTCACAATAGGCTTCGCCACGATCGTACTCCGCACTGGATGAAGTTACGCCCGCGCGCGGCCCTCACGTCATTATTCTATAATTTGCCATATCAGAGACCTCACGCCGAACCCCGTTGTTCGAAGGTGATCATCGCGTCTAGATCCGTTCGGGGTTCATCTTCAACCGGATTAGTTCGAACACCGAAGACATCCTTCGGTGGGATACTTCGCACCAGACGCCGAAGGTATACTTCGGTGACCCCTTCGCACCAGACCTCGAAGCAGGCAGGCTCCGACCAGTTTGCTGATTTTATTCTGTTTAATATATTTCTTTCGGCTAATTGGATTATTTTGTTTGATCTTATTGCCTGGCGACTCCACTCCCCTTATCACGACTAAGGGTAGTCAGAACGTGACGTCGGTGCTGCGTCACGCTTGGGCTCGTTCCTAAGTATCCGCACACTTTTGGATCGTCGAACTGACCCAAGTGCGGGGGCACATTTTCATGTTAACAATAATCCCTTTAGAAAATTCCATAACTCCATAAAATTGTCTGAATAATTTAAATAATGATTTCAGAATAGTTAATGGTTTCAATTCGAGTATTTTAAACCAATCAAACCCTTTATATTTATTGTGTGATTTTGGAATGTTTAATTGAATGTAATATTTATTATGCGTATTGAGAAGACTACGACGCTGTCGAGGAGCCGGAATACTTCCCGGAAGTTCCTCCCTCACCCTTCGCTGAACAAGGCAAGTCGCCACACTAAACTTTTGAGCATATTGAACCCAGTTTTGTTAAACTATCGCTAAAACACATAGGCTATACATGCATTAGTCAAATGAAAAACCTTACGTTATATTTATTTAGATCCCCAACCTTGAAGTGCAAACCCAAGCCATGCTATCTAGCCTAAAGTCCTTGTCACCTTATTATTAGTACTATTAGCTAGTGTCTTATGTATTGGCACAATCGCTATAGGTTAAAAATGAGTCGTAGCAATTTGGAATCTACTATATAATCCCCGTTATTCTTATCTCTGGAATTAAGTTGGTGATAGGGTTTTGGGTTAAGAGTGTATGCATGGTGGGTTCTGGGTCACTATAAGGACATTGGTCGGTAGCACCCGGGGCACTATAAGGACGGGTCTGCGGGATCCGTTACAATATATTTCCGTACTAACCACAAGTCTAGTGGGTGTCCTAACTAAGGTATTGAGTGTTCCAACTCGAGGCACCACTTGGAGATGGGTCAAGCAGCACCTGCGGGTGGCTTGTACGATGTGGTGCAAAAGGGGGTGCGACGTAAGCCGGGATGCGGCCCGGTGCGCCGGCGAAACCTAGAGAGGGTGATTATCGGATTGGAACATTTCATGCTGAGGTTTTGGCACGAGTTCCTGTGGTATGGGTCATCTCATTACACTTTGGTGTATGGTACATGTATGATCAGATTTTTAAATCTTTTCGAAAAGTCGAGCCCACGGTCAAGGGTGGGTTCCGTGACTACTCGCAGTTAGTTTATCTTTATGAATGTTGCATGATGACTTGGCATGTAAGGACTGTTGAGCGAGGAGGGAAAACATACTCCTCGAGTTAGATGGTATTATGTTATGTTTAATATTCCGCATGATTAAATTTGACTACACTAAATGCTATAACTGAAAATGTACTTTTCCGCACTTTTAGCCATTATCATTCTTTTGTTATTATCCTGCATTATTATTGCATTCAGGGTGGCTTGTTGAGTACTTTTTGTACTCATACGCATTGGACACATACTTCAGAGACTGCCTACTATGAGGAAGATGGTCTAGAGTAGCGACCCAGTCAAGAAGAAGATCCTGAAGAAGACGTTCATCATGTAGTTTGTTTTTATAGTTTATTTTAATTTTACATTTATGTAATAATGTGGTCTGCGAACCACGAATGTTTGCCCGTATGTACGTTATCGCATGATGAACCTCTTGTTATTATTGTTTTTCTATGAAAATTCAATAATGTTCTGATTTGGTAAATCGGGGCGTCACAAAATGGTATCAGAGCCGACTTGACTGTAGGAAGCCAAACGGACCAACCTAATACTTAGTTTTGTTAAAATCTATTTCGTGAAAACCTACCTCATCACTTTGTTCCTTCCCTTACTCTTTTCAACTTGTTGTTTTTGTAGATGCTAGTCCACCATATCCACATCTTCTGCCTCCACTTCTAGGGCTTCATCCGGGAGCTCCAGATGATGGTGACCTTCCTAGGGTTCACCTTCGAGCCCGAGTTCCATGGTGTCTGCATGGAGGAGTTCGCGGGACCGTGTGACGTTTCCGTCACCATCCACGGGTCCGGCAACCACCTGCTGTTCTTCACGGCAGCACTTGGGGGCGCAACCTTCGATGTCGCGTGCCAACGCACTGCCCTCTAGGCCCTCATGGAGCTGAGGATTATCTACGACGATTGTCTTCGGGACTCGTCTTTCCGATTTGTACCGATGCGTCCTCCCGGTGCCCACCGCAGCATCTAAGTCAGAGCCCACTCCGACCACGATCCGGTCATGGCCTGGCAGATGCGTCTTCTCGAGGCCATGGACGATCTCCATACCGAGGTTGTGCTCGACGCCGAGGAGCACCACGAGGCGGTTGAGTTCCTTCATCAGGAGACGAAGGGCTTGATCCAACAAAACGGCGAAAGAAGCCCATCCGTGATCCCGCCCCATACAGCTGCAGAAGGACATCGCGGAGATGCTTCCCCTCGTCCCGAGGAGAAAGAAGCCCATCCGTGAGCCCGCCCCTTGCCCCAAGAGGATCACGCCACCCCTCGCGCCCGCCGGACCATCTAGCTCCAGGGCCACTACCTCGCGCCCCGCCATCGTCGCCGACCCCATCATCGAGAACTTCGTCGAGCCCACCGTCCCTTAGGACCCTCGTGGTTCCGAGAGTACGGATACCACCCCAGATGACGAGTAGACGATATCTCTCATTGATTGCTTTATAATAATTTTGTGATTGTGCTACCACCTGCAACAGCATGTGTTGGGGGTGGATTAAAAATAAGAACTTTGGTGTAATGAACATTTTTATGCCACTTATAGATGAGCCCCTCTTGACTGTTTTTGATAAAGTTCTTTTTACAAGTTTTTCTCTTATAATTGGACATATTGTGTACTCAGAAGATGGCCGACAACCAAAACACTGGTTCCAACAATGGAGAAGGGGCAACCAACGGTCTGCCCGGGAGTGTTGTGCCCAACTAGGGCGCAACAGGCCAACGCCAGACAGGGCCGCCATTCGCCAACCATCCCACCTTGGCAGAAATGATGGCGAACAGAAACCAGTTGATCACCGCCCTCCGCACTCAAATGCAGCACCAACAGGCTTAGTTGGATCGGCAACAACAACAGAACATGGAGTCGATCCCTCATGCACCTGCCCCTGCTCCCACGCCTCAACTCTCAGAGTTTTTGCGCGTGAAGCCCCCTATCTTCTCCAGCACGACAAACCCCATGGAGGCCGGCGATTGGCTCCAGACCATTGGGAAGAAGTTGGACCTCCTCCCATGCACCGACCGGGAGCGAGTGGCGTTCGCCACTCACCAGCTCCAGGGTCCCGCCACGGAATTGTGGGATAACTACCGTGAGTCCCAGCCGGAGGACCACGAGGTGACTTGGGCGGAGTTCACCATCGCCTTCCATGCCGCCCACATCCCCGCCGGAGTCGTCACCATCAAACAGGAGGAGTTCCAGGACATATAGTAGGGAAATCGGACCGTCATGGAGTATCTCCATGAATTGAACCATCTGGCCCGCTACGCGCCGGAAGAAGTGCGCACCGACGCTCTCCGCCAGGATAAGTTCCTCCGAGGACTTAAGGATGAGCTCTCCATCCAGCTCATCGCCACCGACTACGCCGACTTCCAGCGGTTGGTGAATAAGGTGCTCATCCAAGAGACTGAGCAGAAAAAGATGGACCTCAAGAAGAGGAATATGATCGCGTTCAAGCATCATCAAGCGAACCCCTAGAGGCCCCGCTTCGTCCCTCCACCACCGACACTTGCCTACCATCCTCAGCCCGTCTACAGGCCACCACATGCCGCCAATGGCTCGAATGCCGGGAATCCTCGCCCCGCTCCACCAGCTCCGGCCGCTCAACCGGCGCTCGCCGCTAAGGCCCCAATCATGAGGGACCATAATGGAAAGCCGGTCATCTGCTTCAACTGCCGGAAAGAAGGGCACTACTCCCACTAGTGTCCTCACCTCAACAGCCCCAAGGCGTGGCACCCAACCAAGTAGTTTGTGCCTGCGTCAACCATATCAGCGCGGAGGAAGCTCAGGAGGCCCCTGAAGTCGTACTCGGTATGTTCACCGCGAATTCCATACCTGCAATAGTATTATTTGACTCTGGGGCAACACATTCCTTCATATCTGAATGGTTTGTGAAAAAAATAACTTGAAAGTACTACCTCTGCCCATCTCCATGATGATTGACACCCCTGGCAAGAAGACCCTAGCTAACTTGTTCAGCCCAAAGGTAAGGGTAGAAATCCAAGGAGTGCTATTCTAGGCTGAGCCAGTTCTTATCGAGTGCACCGGACTCGACCTCATCCTAGGGATGGACTGGTTGATGAAGCACAAGGGAGTAATAGACTGCGCTAGCAAGTCCGTCACCGTGACCAGTTCCGGAGGCGAAGCCATCACTTTTCAGATGACCACCCGTGGTTCTAGCGGAGCATCTCTTCACTCGATGGCCCTAGAGGAAGTGCCTATGGTCAGAGAATACATGGACGTCTTCCCGGAAGACCTGCCAGGAATGCCTCCCAAGAGGGACATGGAAATCAGGATAGAGCTTGTCCCCGGGACCACCCCAATCTCCAAGCACCCATACCGGATGGCCGCCAATGAATTAGCCGAAGTAAAGAGCAATATTGAAGACTTGGAACAGAAAGGGTACATCTGACCGAGTACCTCACCCTAGGGTGCACCGGTCATCTTCACCATGAAGAAAGACAAGACCAAAAGGATGTGCGTAGACTATAGAGCCTTAAACGAGGTGACCATCAAGAACAAGTACCCGCTGCCTCAGATCGATGACCTATTCGATCAGCTGAAGGGATCCTCAGTGTTCTCCAAGATCAACCTCATGTCAGGCTACCACCAGCTGACGATTAGGGAAGAACACATCCCCAAGACTGCCTTCACGTCTCGCTACAGATTATACGAGTATACTGTGATGTCGTTTAGACTCACGAATGCCTCGGCCTTCTTTATGAACATGATGAACAATGTATTCATGGAGTTCTTGGATAAGTTTATCGTGGTATTCATCGACGATATCCTCGTCTGCTCCAAGACCAAGGAAGAGCATGAGACCCACCTCCATTTGACCCTCGGAAAGCTAAGGGAGCAGCAATTGTACGCCAAATACAGGAAGTGCGAGTTTTGGTCGTCCGAGGTAAAGTTTCTCGGCCATGTCATATCTGCTGGAGGAATAGCGGTGGACCCTACTACCGTAGAAGCAGTGAACAATTGGTTACAGCCGACGAATGTGATCGAGATCTGGAGTTTTCTTGGATGGGCCGGATATTACCGCCGGTTCATCGAGAACTTCTCAAAGATAGCCAAGCCCATGACCAGACTGCTGCAGAAGGAAGTGAAGTTCGAATGGACTCTAGATTTTGAGGAATGCTTCCAGACCCTTAAGAAAAAGCTCGTGTCAGCCCCGATTCTGACCCTGCCAGACATCCGGAAGGACTTCCACGTCTACTGTGATGCCTCTCGCCAAGGGTTGGGGTGTGTCTTGATGCAACATGGGAAGGTGATATCTTACGCCTCTCGTCAGCTGAGGCTGCATGAGCTAAATTACCCGACCCACGATCTGGAATTGGCAGTCGTGGTTCATGCCTTGAAAATATGGAGACATTATCTTGTGGGTAATCGATGTGAGGTCTTCACCGACCACAAGAGCCTCAAGTACATATTCACCCAACTAGACCTAAACCTCAGACAAAGAAGGTGTTGGCGTAAAAGATTACGCTAACAGGTTTCTGTAGAAAAGAAACTAACAAACGAAGTGTTTGCGAAGCAAACTGTTCTAAGCCTCCGAAAGGATAATAACTTAGAATAGTTCGAAAGTGTGTAATGATTCACTTGTAATCGGTCCCTCTTACAGGATGAAACGGGGGGTATTTATAGACCTAAACATTAAGGAAAAGACCTATTTACCCCTCTATTACAACCGACATTAAGGAAACTATTCGGTTTCCTTAATAGGGCTAAAATGGTAAAAGACTAATCTAATAGGATAGAAGATAAGTCTTCCATCTTAGCTGGCAAAAAAGATCCTGAAGGGCTTTGGTTCGAAGACATACTTCGAACCAGTGCCTGTCTTCGGGCTTCGAACCAGGTTCTGGACATCTTCGAAGATGGTCTTCGGACAATCTTCGAACTGGTTGACTGTCTTTATGCTGCTTCGGCAATAACCCCGAAGATGAGATATTTTCCCCCAACAGTAGCCCCTCGAATACGCTTCTCCGTTCGACCTGTAACGTTAGGAGAGCAGTATACGGAAAGAAAAGATAACCAATCATAGGGGTTATTGATTTTCGTTTTACCTCCGAAATGCATGAAGATATGAACTTCGAATCAGTCATAAGGTAATTACCTTTCGAACCATTTTAGAACTGACTCAGGAAGTTCGAAAGTCTTTTTAGACTTAGAAAAAATAGCCGTTAGTTTCTGTTTCTAACGGAAGCTATACGAGGCGTTATTTTCGGAGGAAAATAACAGGCGGGAATGCGAAAGGGCAGAACCCAAACGGTAACAAACGGAAAGATTAGGCTATAAATAAAGAGCCCCAAAACTTACCCGATTACCTTTTCACCGCTTCCTCTCAGTCAAAAATTTTTGGAGCCCTTTGAGTTCTTGAGCCCTAGCCTCCGAGTTCTTGAGCCCTAGTCTTCATTCCCTCATATCAATCTGGCAATCGTGATGGTGAAGACCAAGGGATCTGCGCCTCCTTCGGCTTTGGCTCGGCAGCAGGCAGCTGCAGCAGCAACGGCGGCGACATCGGCGGCGGCATCCTCGACGCGGGCGACGATTTCCATGGCGGCAGGGGGGAGAAATCCCCAAATCCCCGACGATCAAGGTCTGTGCCCACCCTCAACCAAGTACTTGGATCAATCTTTTGAGTTGGGGCCGTCTACCTGCAAGAAAGAATCTTTGGCAATCACAACGGGGGGAAATATTAGTGATGGGGTTATGATTCGGAAGCCGGGCAAAGAATCGATTCCATCACCGAGACCCGGAGAAGTTGTAGTGTTCGAAGCTTTTTTCGAAGCGGGCTTAGGCCTCCCGGCTGTGGATTTCTTAGCCGAAGTACTTGACTTGTTTCACGTAACCCTCCCCAGCTGTCTCCGAATGCTGTAGCCAGATTAGCTATCTTCGAGTGGGCACTGAGAGCCGAAGGTTGTGAGGGGAGGGCTGAAATCTTCGCTGCGCTACATAGAGCAACTTGTCAGCCAAAGACCTTCGTAGGCTCCGGAGGTGAGAAGGTGGTGGTTTCCTTCGAAAGCATCAATTTTAGGCTTCGTGATGAATATGCCCTGCAATTCCCTGCTAAGGCCATCAATGCTAGATGGTACACCGATTGGGTTCTGAGGTGGTTTTATGCCGAAGTTGGAGTGAGTAGTCCTCTGGCCGGTCCCCTCAAGGAAATCCAGTTTCGGAAGGAAGCCTTAGTGCAACCCGACGAAGGCCAACTCGAGGCTCGCCTCAACTTGCTTCAGAAAATCAGCAGAAGGTTGAGCATGCGGGACTTAGCCGAAGAGTTCCTCGGACTTCAAATTCCTCCATTGATGGCCAACTGGCCTATCGCCTTCGAGGATGACTCAGAAGGCGGTCTTCGCAAGATAAGCTATACTTCGAGCCCTGCAGGTAACTTCGAAACCAACATGCATAGTACATATTTACTTCGAAGAAAGATTAACTTGAATTATTTTTTAGCTTCTTCAGCCCCTATTACTTCAGAGCAAATTGTAAGGGCTTCGGAGAAGATTTTGGGTGCTCCAACTTCGTCCGAGAAAGAATGGCGAATTAAATTAGTCGGAAGTTGGGAGCGATTTAACAGAGTATGGGGAATGTTGGAGTTAACTCCGCCCCCTTTGATGGACTGGGTGCCTCAAGAAAAAGGACCCAAGAAGAGAGTAGCCGAAGCTGGAGCCTCCAGCTCCGCTAAGACTCCGGTGAAGAAGGTGGCTCGGAAGCCGAAGAACCTCGCACCTTCGAGCTCAAGAGCTTCGGTTTCTAGCTCTAAAGAAGATGAAGGTATATTTTTAATGAAATTGATTGAGGAAGATGCAGCTCAACGAAGCATTCACATTGAAGATACTGCAGGTATACCGGAGCCCCAAGCCAACATCGAAGAAGTAAGAGCTCCGGATACCCAGGAAGAACAAATCGAAGCCCCTATGGGTGTAGATGAGGCCGAAGTGCCTGCGAACGTACCGGAGTCTGGATATAATGCTGATCAACCAATGACTTCGGTAGTTCAAGAAGATACAACTCAGGCTGGAGTTCCTGTGGATGAAGGTGGAGTCGAAGTCACTATGGCTTCGATTCTCGAAGAAGTAACGAGGACTCTTCAGGACGATGCTCCTGCAGTCCAAGATTTAGCGGCTGATTCGGATGAGGACTACACTTTTGATCCTCCGATCAGTCCGGTGCTCGATATTCCAGAGAATGTCGAAGGTAAATTTTGCTTGATTCTTATCAATTTTTGCAAAATTATACAATGTGTAATATTTTTGTTTTTTCAGAGCCTCCTGTTGTCGAAGTATCCCTCGAAGATACAATGCAAAGACCTTCGACAACTTCGGAGCCACAACCGGGTGTTACTCTACCGGGGCCTGGAAGAGGAAAAAGACACATAGAGCCCCTCCCAGCTCAAGGATCAACTTCATCTGAGTCAACGGATGAAAGCGAATCAACTGAGGGGGGGCCATCTTCGGAAGTTCCAAGGACCTCAGAAGAACCCTCCGGACCCTCGCTAAGCAGGGCTGACCAGAAAGCTTCAAAACTGCTTCCTCTCATAACTCCTTTTTTGGAGGAGAAAACCGGACTTGGGACTTTGGTTAAACCTTTGGGTGAAGCCAGTCGCCAAGTCGGGGAAACAGAACTGGTAGCCCGTTTGAGCAGAGTGAAGGGTTCGGAGCTTAACCTTGCTGTGGAAAGAGCAGCTTATCAGGTATAAAGCATCTTCGAACCAAATAATGAATTATATATGAATAATTTCTTATTCCAGTTTTTCTTTTTCTTAGCAAGCAGTCTTAGCCCGCGCTGCAGCTTTGTCGAATGAAAACGAAATTGCTCAACTTCAGGAAGAGAACGAAACTCTTCAAAGAAATTTTAACTTCTCCGAAGGTCGAGTAGCTCAAATGGACAATGTGATAATAGCAGAGCGAAGGGCTAGGCAAAGCTTGGAGGCTGCAAAGAGAGAGCTCGAAGCAGAAAGAATTGTGCTTCGAGCGGAGATTGAAAGACTGCGGACGGAGGATGCTGCGAAAGGCTCCGCACTTGTAAAGCTACAAGAAGAGGCTGGCCAACTCCGGACTCAAAAGAATGCTTTGACTACGGAGAATGCTAGAATCTCCGGAGTTTTAGCTGAAACGACTTCGGCCAAGGATATACTTACTGAAGAAAGGCTTAAGTCCGAGAAGGTGGCTTCGGAGGTCATCGAACAAATGTTAGGTGTCTTGGAGTACTTCGGTACTACTGGATCACTACCTTCGGATGACAATGTAACTCTGCTGCGCCGGCTAAAGAGGATCCAAGGAGCAGCGAAGCAAATGAAGACGGCAGGCATACGTTATGGAGAACTCTCCGGACAAGTGTCTGCCCTTGGAATACTTCGCTACTACGAGGATTTGGGCCGAACAATCACTCCGAGCGCACAGGGCTCCATCATCTTCGACGACGACCGACTTTTAAAACCTTCCGAAGGTGTAGCTGCTGCTTGGCGAGCCTTCCAAACTTCGTGGAGAGCCGAAGGTCGATCTGCGATCAAGGCTTGGATTGATGAAGGCCAACGCCAAAAGCAAGTTCGGAGTCAAGCTTCGAGCAGTCAGCCTCCTCCGAATCCGCAGGTTTAGGATTTTTTAGGATTTTTTGATTATGTAAAGCTGATGCTTGTAAATATTTATCAATAAAAATCTTGTTTGTCATATTTTTAGGCTTTGCCTCTTATGGAAGATATCGAAGTGTTAGAGCTTAACAGCGAACTTCGCTCACTGTGGAACACCTTCGAACTTCTAAAAAGTTATAAGCGTCCTCGATTCCTTATCCCTCGAGATGACTCCGGCGTTATTGCGCCCGAAGTAACCAAAGACATATTGTCTTATGTTAAAGAGGAAGATAAAGAGATCGACGCAAACACCTCGCCTTCTGAAGACACTAACTGGTCCGAAGACGAAGGTGAAGCCCAAAATAAAAGATCTGAAGATCTTAGAAGCTGGGAGAGAAGCCCCGAGCGGCTTCGAACTTGGGCCGAACTTCAACAAGAACAGAAGGATTTTAGAGCTTCGAAGGGGAGAAAGAGAGTTAAACGTAAAGTTCTTAGAACTTCCGATGTTGGAACTAGTCGTTCCACCCCTAGCTCTCGGGACCGAAGAGGTCTCCGATTCCTTCTTGGTATAGATACCAATTTTTCATAATGTAATCTGTAAATACATTTATTTTGATAATGAATGCCGATTTAAAATTGTCTCCATATTACTAGCCCCTCTTTGGGTATAAGCAACTTCGAACTGTATTCAAAGATGGTTATGCGCAAAGAAAAACTTCGGAGTACAATTTTTTCTTGGGGGTTCGGAGCCCCTCTGTCATTTATAAAGATCTTTTGAAATCTTATGAAATGTCTTCGACTATTTGTAGTCAGAAGAATGGTAACTTGGTACCTTTGTTTATTTCATGAAAGAAATCAATTGAGATAACTTCCAGGACACTTTAGTGTCTTTAAAAAATTTGTCACTTTGGACGTATATGAACAGTCATTCGAAGCTCATGGCTTAAATGCTGTTTTGCTTTAGCCACCTTTAGCTGTTTTTTTGCAGAAATCTACCAGCCGGAGCTTGGATTTCGCAGAAATTGTAGCCACCTTCGGCTATTTTTGCAGAAGTCTACCAGCCGGAGCTTGGACTTCGCAGAATTTGGCCACTTGGGCTCTTTTTTGCAGAAGTCTACCAGCCGGAGCTTGGACTTCGCAGAATTTGGCCACCTTCGGCTCTTTTTACGGAAGTCTGACAAGCTGCAGCTTGGACTCCGCAGATTTTGGCCACCTTCGGCTCTTTTTACGGAAGTCTACCAGCCGAAGCTTGGACTCCGCAGATTTTGGCCACCTTCGGCTCTTTTTACGGAAGTCTACCAGCCGGAGCTTGGACTCCGTAGAGTGTGGTTTTGGGCTCTTTTACGGATGCCTACAAGCCAGTGGCCTGGGCTCCGGTTTATGTCAGCCCCCACATCGGAGGCTTCGAACTTTATGGGTTCGAAGTCCGAAAATACAACCCTGCTTGATAACGCTTCCCTCTCGAACGACTTCTGTCCCAGCGCGTCCGCTCGGGAGACTAGGAGCGTCAAGGGGAAGGTAAGCCACAAGGTGTATGCTTTATTAATTTAGAGGTGGTTACAAGCGGATTACAAGGAGCCCTTATGCGAAGTATCGCTTTAGGTGCTCCGCATGCCAAGTATGTGCTAACTCTTCACCTTCTAAATTAGCTAATTTAAATGAACCAGGGCGTCCCGAGCGGACGATTAGATATGGACCTTCCCATTTATTGCCTAACTTCCCTGGTGCTATAATGCTTCGTAGAACAAGATGACCCGGTCTTAACTCGCTGAGCTTAACCTTCGGGTCATACCAAGTCTTCGTCTGCTGATGATACTTTGATAAATTGGCTACAGCTCGAAGCCTTGTTTCTTCTGACAAATCTAACGAAGCTTGTCTTTCTTCTTCGATGTCTGGTTCGGTGCTGCGAAGTGATCCTCCTTTGAGCTCCGTTGGAGTCATAGCTTCATCTCCGAATAGTAGTCTGAACGGAGTAAATCCTGTGGACCTTGTTTGCGTAGTCCGAATGGACCACAGAATCTTCGGAAGCTCTTCGGTCCACAGTCCCTTTGACAACCCTACTATTCTTCGATTTAGCCCTGATAAGATATTTCCATTGGCTCGCTCAACGGCTCCATTCGACTGAGGATGTCTCACTGCAGCAAAACATAGTTGAATGCCTAGGTCTTCGCAAAACTTTCTGAAGGGTTCTGCATCGAACTGTGTTCCATTATCAACTGTGAGATATCTAGGCACTCCGAACCGGCAAATAATGTTTTTCCAGAAGAATTTCTGTACATTATTCGAAGTGATAGCTGTTAAGGGCTCTGCTTCCACCCACTTAGAGAAATATTCGATGGCTACCACTGCGAACTTCAGATTTCCCTTTGCTAACGGAAAGGGACCAATTAGATCCATACCCCATCTGGCCATTGGCCATACCGGAGCAATGACTTGAAGAGCTGTTGGTGGGCGATGACTCCGTCGACCCATCCACTGGCATCCTTGACAAGTGCGGACTAAGCTCTCCGCATCAGCTGTTATTGTGGGCCAATAAAGCCCCTGGCGAAGTGTTTTTCCTGCCAGAGCTCTAGGGGCTAAATGACTTCCACAAAGGCCTTCATGAATTTCTCGAAGAATTTCTTGGCCTTCGGCTTGAGATATACATCGGAGTAGAGGGGAACATACTCCGGCCTTGTATAATATACCGTTGATTAACTGATAGTTTCTTGCTCTGAGCTTTAATCTTGACAATTGGGGCTCTTCTGGCAAATTTGTTCCTTCTTGCAAGAGTTCTATGATTGAATCTTTCCAATCTGCACTAGGAATGCATAAAATCTCTGCAGAAGCAACTTGAGGCACCGAAGGTATATTGAGCTCCTCATAGAAAGCTTCGTCGGGCACATCCACAGCTCCGGCAGCAGCCTTCGCTAAAATGTCCGCTTGCACGTTTTCAGCTCTTGGTATACTCCGAATGGAAATACCCTTGAAATGTGCTTCGATCTTGCGAATTTCTTCCAAATACTTTGCGAGCTGTGGATGTCGGACCTGAAAACTTTTGTCTACGTGCCCTGCTACTATCTGAGAATCTGTTTTTATAATTATTCTTGTAGCCCCTAGAGCACGTGCTTTCCGAAGTCCCAATAATATTCCTTCGTACTCCGCTATATTATTGGTAGACTTAAAGTTGAGTCTTGCGGAGTACATTGCTCTTTGCCCTGATGGTGAAATTAATACTGCCCCAATGCCTGCTCCGGATGCTTGAAAAGCCCCATCGGAGTAAATAGTCCAAACTCCGTCATCTGATTTCTCCGGAGTCAGCTTCGCAGGTGGAGTCCACTCTGCTACGAATTCTGCTAGAACTTGAGATTTGATAGCTGTCCTTGCCAGGAAAGATATGCCGAAAGGTGCTAGCTCTACTGCCCACTTTCCAATCCTTCCAGTGGAATCTTTGCTTCGAAGCATATCTCCTAAAGGATACGAAGTTGGTACAATTACATTATGAGCCAAAAAATAATGTCTTAGCTTCCTCGAAGCCATTATCAGAGCATAAACGAACTTTTCAAGTTCGGAATATCTTGTCTTTGCTCCTGACAATGCTTCGGATACAAAATAGACAGGATTTTGGACCAACTTCCCATTGATATCTGCTTCTCTGACAAGGACTGCGCTGACAGCTGAACCTGTAGCTGCGAGATATAGGAGTAGGGTTTCGTCCGCAATAGGCACCGTGAGTGTAGCAAGATTGCTGAGATAATCTTTAATATCTTCGAAGCTTTTCTGACACTCCGGTGTCCATGCAAAATCTTCGGACCTTTTCAAAGCTTTAAAAATTGGCAAACTCCTCTCCGCAGACCTTGATAAAAACCTGCTAAGTGCGGCCAGACGTCCAATCAACTTTTGCACTTGCTTTAAATTCTCGGGAGGAGCCATCTTTTGCAGCGCAGTTATTTGAGTAGGGCTAGCTTCAATTCCCCTGCTTGAAACTAAGTACCCTAACAACTTTCCAGCCTTAGCTCCGAATATACATTTTTCGGGGTTAAGGCGGATCCCACATGCCCGAAGGCTATTGAATGTTTCTGCTAAGTCTAGGCTATGTTGGTGCTTTAAAGCACTCTTTATTACAATATCATCCATATAGGCCTCCACATTGCGACCTAATTGATGACCTAGAGCCTTAGCAACTAATCTTGAAAAAGTAGCCCCGGCATTTCTTAGGCCGAAGGGCATTCTTACATAGCAGAAGACTCCCGAAGGAGTTACAAAGCTCGTCTTGATTTCATCTTCGCGCTTCAACCATATTTGATGATATCCAGAATACGCGTCGAGGAAGCTTAGTAACTCCGAACCTGCCGTGGAGTCAACTAATTGATCAATTCGGGGCATGGGGTAGGGGTCACGTGGGCACGCTTTATTCAAAGATGTGAAATCAATGCACATGCGCCACTTCCCGGAAGACTTCTTCCTGACGAAGACTGGGTTGGCTAGCCATTCTGTATGGGCCACTTCTCTGATAATCCCAGCCTTCAACAGTTTTTCAACTTCGTCCTTAGCTAGAGCAGCTCTCTCTGCGGACATCTTCCGGAGCCCTTGTCGAACAGGCCGGGCCTTCGGGGTTACAAGCAAGCTGTGCTCAATAATATCCCGATCGACTCCGGTGATATCTTCGTCAGACCAGGCGAAGACATCCAAATTTTCTCCTACGACCTTTTCCAAGGAAGTTGCAACTTCGGGAGGTAAATCCTTACCAAACTGAAAAGTGTATTCTTTACCATCTTTGACAATGATCTTCGTTGCAATCTCTCCTTCGGGACTTGGTCTTGGAAACGATTTCTTCGAAGCTTCGGAGGAGGCTGAAAAAATTTCTCCATTATCTTGGACACTGTTTACTTGCCTCGGATCAAGAGGAGGACCATGACCATATTCTGCTCTCCGAGCTATGGCTTGATCTCCGAAGACTGTCAGAACTCCTGATTGTGTGGGCATCTTCATGCACAAGTAATTGTGATGCGCCACAGCTCCGAACTGATTCAACATGCCTCGGCCAAAGATAACATTATAAGCATACGGGGCATCCACCACATCAAAGATAACTTCTTCAGTTCGGGCTAGTAAACCTTCTCCGAAGGTTACTTCCAGGCCTATCTGGCCAAGTGCATCTAGCGGGGGTCCTGCGAAGCCTTGCAGAGGACGAGCCGCTGGAAGGAGATGCTTCCGGGAAATGCATAGCTGATCGAAGGCTTGTACAAATATGATATCTGCCGAGCTACCTCCGTCAATTAGCACCCTTCGAACTTCTGTTCCTGCAATATCAGCAGTGATAACCAATGGATCTGCATGCGGGAACTTGATACCAGCTGCATCCTCCGCAGAGAAAGATATTGGAACATGAGACCACTCCGGCATTGCAGCTGCAGATGACGAAGTCCCAATGTGGCCTACTTCTCGAACGTACTCTCTTCGCTGTCTCTTGGACATGCTTCCGAGGGTACCTCCTCCGGAGATAGGGAGAACTACTCTCTTCCCTCTATCTTGCCCTTCTTCTTGCTTCGGAGGTGGCATAACATTGGCCACCGGAGGATGCCTTGCAGCATCAAAATTTTCTATCCGCGCCACAGCCTGGACCGGCTCCGAGCGCACTGCTGCTGCTGGACTTCGGTCGGTACTACCTCGACCCGAAGTTCTCTCCAAGTATTCTCCCGAAGGGTAAGAATAGCCTTGCAGGTGTCAGTTGCATGGCTTCGGTTCTCTCCATGAATACAGCAAAAAAGGGTCTGGCCCTTGCCAGCCGTTTTCCCTGGCGGCCTCCAGCCGCTGGACTTGTTCCCTGCAGACTGTGGAGCTCTTGGTGCAAACTTCTGCGGGGGTGCAATGTTTAAGACCTCAGAACGAGGGTGCTTTTGCCCTCTTCTTCTATCATGTTGCACTTCGGAGACTGGTTCTTGCGGCTGAGCCGAAGTCTTCACCTCTGCTTTAACTTCTGTCAATACTGTCGAAGTAGCAGTAGTCCTCCGAAGCCAACCTTCTTCCGACTTTGAGTACTCCTCGAAGTACGACATCAACTGTGATACTGTGGTGATGCTCTTCCGATGCAATTTATCCAAAAGGCCTTTATGACTGACGCCTTCCCGAGCTGCATCAACCACCGAGGATGTGGACAGCCCCCGAATTTGCGACTTCGTGTGAGCGAAGCGCTTGAAGTACTGCCTCAATGTTTCTCCGGGGAGCTGTTTCACTTGGAAAAGGCTTCCTGTCGACATGGGGGGCACGAAGGTGCCCTGAAAGTTACTTATGAACTTCTTCTTTAACTGTACCCATGACGTGATTGATCCTGGTTTTAAAGACCAGAACCATCTCAACGCCACTCCTTCAAGGGCTAACGGGAAGCACTTTGCCATAGTTTCTCTGTCTCCGCCACTAGCCTCGATTGCTAGGGCATAAGAACGTGCAAACTCACTGGGATCTTCGTCTCCGGCATACTTGCAAAGCTTCGAAGCTTTGAACCTCGGATCGAAGCGAACCTTCTGAAGCTCGGGATGCAACGGAGATTCATTGTCGTAAGAGGCGTTCTCCGGGGCTTCGGGATAGTCAAGATCGTCGTCTTCGTGCACTTCGGGGATAGCTGGGGTGGCTTGAGGGCGAAGCCTGTTCGCAGCCTCCTGTCGCCACCTCGCTACCTCGGCTTGAAGATTGGCCATTTGAGTGGCCATATCTCGAAGGCTATCTTCATCTCCTCCGGAAGGACCTTCCGGGTCTTGAGAACTGGTATGATCAGTTTGAATCGGAATGGAGGGTGGCAAAGTGGCTCCGGGCGGTCGGAGTGTAGAAGGGGTTGGTGGAGAGGTTTCGTATCCTCGAGGGATAGAAGCCCCTTGCGGAGTTTGAGGTGGAGGGATAGTCGAAGACCCTCCGACTTCGACTGTGTCGAAGGGTATCTCTCCGGAGATCCGAGAGGACCTCCGAGTAGGATTGCGAGGTGCACTCCGCTTAGGAGGCATAATGCAAAAGGTTGGTAGAGAACGAAGTTTTTTGGACTAGGTTCCCCACGGACGGCGCCAACTGTTGGCGTAAAAGATTACGCTAACAGGTTTCTGTAGAAAAGAAACTAACAAACGAAGTGTTTGCGAAGCAAACTGTTCTAAGCCTCCGAAAGGATAATAACTTAGAATAGTTCGAAAGTGTGTAATGATTCACTTGTAATCGGTCCCTCTTACAGGATGAAACGGGGGGTATTTATAGACCTAAACATTAAGGAAAAGACCTATTTACCCCTCTATTACAACCGACATTAAGGAAACTATTCGGTTTCCTTAATAGGGCTAAAATGGTAAAAGACTAATCTAATAGGATAGAAGATAAGTCTTCCATCTTAGCTGGCAAAAAAGATCCTGAAGGGCTTTGGTTCGAAGACATACTTCGAACCAGTGCCTGTCTTCGGGCTTCGAACCAGGTTCTGGACATCTTCGAAGATGGTCTTCGGACAATCTTCGAACTGGTTGACTGTCTTTATGCTGCTTCGGCAATAACCCCGAAGATGAGATATTTTCCCCCAACAGAAGGTGGTTGGAGTTGATCAAAGATTATGACTTGAGCATCCACTATCATCCAGGCAAGGCAAACGTAGTGCCAGACGCCTTAAGCCAAAAAGGGTACTGTAATGCCATCATGGTGCAAGACTAGGCTCTGTTGTTATACAAGGAGATGGAAAGGTTGAATCTAGGGATAACCACCAAAGCATATTTCGCTGCCCTAGAAGCCAAACCTATCTTGATAGACCAGATCCATGAGACACAGAAGGAAGACCGTGACATGTTAGAAATCCAGAAGAATATGAGGAAGGGCAAAGCCCCAGGGTTCTCCGAGGACGAGAACAGTACCGTGTGGTTCAGAAACCAGATATGCGTGCCCGACAAGCCATAGTTGAAGGCCCTCATCCTTCAAGACACCCATGAGACTCTATACTCCATACATCCCAGAAGTACAAAAATGTACCAAGACCTAAAGGAGAAATACCGGTGGGTCAGCATGAAGAGGGAAATAGCTGAGTATGTGGCCAAGTGCGACACATGCCGACGAGTCAAGGCAGAGCAACAGAGACCTGCTGCACTATTGCAACCCCTCAAGGTCCCCGAATGGAAGTGGGAAGAATTAAGGATGTACTTCATCACAAGACTGCCAAGGACCCTAGCCGGTCACAACTCTATCTGGGTGATCATTGATCGACTCACCAAGGTGGCTCATTTCATCGCCATCAAGACGACATACACCGTCGCCAGATTGGCTGAGCTGTACTTGAACCAGATTGTGTGCCTGCACGGAGTTCCAAAGAAGATCGTATCCGACCGGGGGAGTCAGTTTACCTCCATGTTTTGGAAGAATCTTCAAGAAGAACTCGGCACCCGACTGAATTACAGTACCGCCTATCATCCACAAACCGATGGTCAAATCGAGAGGGTAAACCAGGTGTTGGAGGATATGCTTAGAGCATGCGCTCTAGACTTTGGCGGAATGTGGGATAAGAACTTGCCTTATGCGGAGTTCTCCTACAACAATAGCTACCAGGTCAGCCTACAGATGTCCCCGTTTAAGGCACTTTATGGGCGCAAGTGCAGAACGCCACTGCTCTAGGATCAGACTGGAGAATCACAGCTATTCAGGACAAACATTTTGCGGGAAGCAGAAGAGAAGGTTAAGGTCATCAGGGACAGGTCGAAGATAGCCCAGTCCTGACAGAAGAGCTATGTCAATAACCGACGAAGAGATATGACCTTTGAGGAGGGTGACTATGTCTACCACCGATTCACTCCTCTCCGTGGCACCCAAAGGTTCAACATGAGAGGAAAGTTAGCCCCCCGTTATGTCGGACCCTTTCAGATCCTTCGACGACAAGGAGAGGTGGCATATCAGTTGGAGCTACCACTATCTTTAGCAGGAGTCCATGATGTGTTCCACGTCTCCCAGCTGAAGAAGTGTCTCCGTGTGCCCACCGAGCAAGCTGACCTCCAACAGCTCAATGTCCAAGAAGACTTGACCTACATCGAGAAACCTGTCTAGATTCTAGAAGTCAAGGAAAGGGTAACTAGAAGCCATTTGGTTCGCTTCTGTAAGGTTCAGTGGGACAACCACCCGTCGAAGAAGCCACATGGGAAAAAGAAGACGAGTTAAAGACCCAATACCCCGAGCTATTCAAGAAACTTTCTGAATCTCGAGGACGATATTCTTTGTAAGGGGGATAGGTTTGTAACACCCCAAATTTTCAAAAGAAATAAAAATACCTTTTATTAGATTTTTCCGGAAAAGATTATTTTTGGAATTTCTTTAATTATATTTATGCCCAAATGAACTAGAACCTAGAGGAGATGTCCAAACCAGAGGCTACGAAAATTTGCATATGATCCCAAGGCCAAGTTATATTTTTGAGAATTTTTACAAATCTTTATCACTCATGGAAGCAACCCAAATAATTTAAACCAATTTTAGCAATTATTTTTATTCAGAAAAGGATTTAAACAGTAACAGGCCCTTTCCCCCTCTTCTCCCCCATCTAGTCGGCCCAGCCCACTCCCTCCCCGCACCCCTCACTGATAGACGGGCCCCGCTCGTCAGCGACCACCTCTCCCTCCACACTCGCGCCCGACGCCTTGGCCCTACATGTCGGCGCCAACTTTCCCCTCCCGTCGGCCAAGCTCGACCCACCTGTCAGCCACGCCCATTACCACACCCGCATCCCTGCGCTCGCTGACCACCATGGCCCACCTGTCGGATCCATCGTATCCGCAAGATCCGCCCCCAAATCCCCCCTCGCCGGCCGAAACTCTAACCTCCGTCGGATTCGCCCCCATCGGCCCCCTCTCATTCAATTGATGCCATGGGGCATGTGTTGATAGCAAAAAACGAAATTAATGGTTGGGATTGTCAAAATATCAATTTTGGTAATTTAGGCCAAAAATACACATGTTCGGGGTCAGGCCGAAGCCCTATAGGGCCGAAGGTCCATTGGGATGTGGGCTCCGAAAGCCTCTAGCCAGCCCACGGACTTCGGCCAGGAAGCCTTCGGAGGCCCACGCCACCAAAGCTTCGGTCCGAGGAGCAGGCCTCGACGGGCCTGGCCGAAGCCCACTTCGGTAGAGATAGAGTTGGATGCAATTCCGGCTAAGTTTTTATCTCTATCCAAGCTGAATTATAGCAAATTAGATCTGAAGTTTGGCCCCTATAAATAGAAAGGTGAGGTCAGCTTAGAGGCCCCCCAACACAAATCAAACACAAAGTCCTAGCTTTGATCGCATTTATTTACCTTTACTTTTCTGTACCGCTTCGTGGGTTTGCCTGGAAGCCCTCCGCCGGCCACTTCAGAACAGTGGTAACCCTTGTTACTTCGCTTGTGAAGTATCCGTTAATCTACGTAATAGATTGCTATCGCCTTGTTACTTCGCCTGTGAAGTATCCGCTAATTGCGTAACAGATTGCTACCTTCACTACTAGTGCAACCCTTAGCAGAATTCGGTCCTCAGGCCAAATTGGTACTTCAAACCCTCTTTGTTGCAGGTTCCCACATTCGAAGCTACTTCGTCGGAGGTGTCCGGAGCTGAGAGATAGGTTTAGGAGGTCATCAGGACACCCTTCGGTGAGACTATAGGCTTCGACGACACGCTTCACCATCACACTTCGTCACAACAGGCTTCACCACGATCGTACTCTGCACTCGATGAAGTTACGCCCGCGCGCGGCCCTCGCGTCATTATTCTATAATTTGCCATATCGGAGACCTCACGTCGAACCCCGCTGTTCGGAGGTGATCGTTGCATCCAGATCCGTTCGGGGTTCATCTTCGGCCAGATCAGTTTGAGGAGCCATGCTGAAGAGCATGGGCCTCATGGCTCCATATGTGATGAGTCATTGTCAACGATAGTCAAAGAGGACAGTAGAGAGGAGAAGACATACTACGTCTAGGCCGCGTGTGACTCAAGTACACGAGCAGCGAGCGACTATCGGGCAGAGGGGCCGCGAAGTCGGGCTGGCCCAATCCGGGTACATGGGCTAGGAGCAGCAGATGATCCACTGGGCTGTTGACCAGGATTGACTCAGGTACACGGGCGGCGAGCGATTGTCGGGCTGAGAGAGCTACGAAATTGGGCCGGCCCAATCCGGGTACCTGGTGCAAAGTCGGTGGACGCTTTGTCAGTTTCGGCGCAAAACTGACGACCGCTGATCTCAGATCGGACTATCATGAAGAGAAGCCGTAGTCGCTATGAAAGCTTAGCTTCCGGATAAGTCATCTGTAAATAGGAGTTTACTATTTTGTCCTTAGGCCCACAGTCAGTCAGTTGAGTCTATAAAAATAGACTAAGGGCAGTTTGGTCTTTTCCATTTATTTCAGCGTCTCTAAAAAACCCTAAGGGTCTTTTGGTATTTTCCTAGTTTATTGGGCTGCCTATAAATAAGCCCCAATCCCTAGGGTTAGGGTTAACTCACTTAATGACAAATTTGAGTTCACTTTCCCCACGTTTGGTTCCTGTGCATTTTTCTGGTTCATCGTGAGCGCCGCCAAACTTGTGTTTCTCTGTTCATCACGAATTTGGGTGATTTGCATCGATGGCTCGCCTAGAAATCTTCTAATCAGGTCTTATTGTCTTTTCCCTTGATTTTAGATCTAGAGATCTCTTGCTTTTTATCACGGTTTTTCCTGTTGGTTTGTGCCTCGTTTTGTGCCGTGACATGCGCATAGGCCATAGATGCTCTATGAGAAACCATGTTGAAGAATATGGTTTTGATATTCCAGATGTGATGAGTGATTGTCAACGGAAGTCAAAGGAAGGGAGAGATGAAGATCTGCCAAGTCTGAGGCGCATGTGACTCAGGTACATGGGCAGCGAGCGACGGCCGGGCAGAGAAGCCGCGGAGTCGGGCTGGCCCAATCCGGGTACATGGCTAGGAGCGGTAGATGATCCACTGGTCTGTTGACTGGGTTTGACTCAGGTACACGGGCGGCGAGCGATTGCTGGGCTGAGGAAGCTGCGGGGTCGGGTCGGTCCAATCCGGGTACCCGGTGCGAGGACGGTGGACGCTTTGTCAGTTTCGGCGCAAAACTGACAATATATGATTAATTCATTTTTAGGATATTAATATTTAGTTTTTAAGTTTAGAATATTTTTATTTAAGCCAGGTGATTTTTCTAAGAATATTTTAGTAATTTTCCGAATTTATTTTAGAGTCAGTTTAATTTTACCCGAGGGTAAATTAGTCTTTTTATGTATTAGGAGTCGCCTATAAATAGGCCCCTATCCCCTTGGGGATAGATGACAGTTTTTATCAGATCAATCTACAATCTACAGTCCACCTTTTGTTTTTTCGGCCACAAGTTTCTTTTGCCGTTGACGTCCCCGCCGTGATGGAAAAAAACTTAGGGTAATCTCTAGGTCTAGGACTAGCAGGGTAGATCTTAGGGTTACCTCTTTGGGTTGCACGAAGAAGAAGACGCCATGGCCATGGTGCTGTGGCGTCGGAGTCCGGCAAGACGGCGGTGTGGAGGCGAGGGAGGCTTCCCACCGCTGCACTGCCTTAGCAGATCGGATAGTTAGGTGGGTTGGAAGAGGTTTTTAGTCGCGCGAGCATTAACCCTGGCGTTGAGAACCTCTCCCCTATTTATCTGGCACTGCGCGGCAGGGGCCCCTCAACCTAGATAGGTTGGGGCGCCCCCGATCAGGGCGCCTGAAGAATAGGGGAGTAGTTAGGTTTAGCCCGAGTCAAAAGGGGGAGGAGAGGGTCTCGGTTTCCCTCTCCTCCCATGAGATCTTAATTGACTAATATTCTCCCCCTAGATCTCAACTTAGTTCTTAACTTAACTTAACATTACACCTATTCCATTATAGATCAATGCATAGAGCATGCTGCATCATAATAGTCAGTTACGCACTATATGACTCAACAACTACAGTGCACATTTCCATTTTGAAATAGTTTCTCAACATATTTTGGGCCCTTATAAATCCAGAGATCATAGGCTTACCTTAAACCCATGTCGACTAAGTGTTCTCTGAACACAGTGGGATGTAAGCCTTTTATGAGCGGATCCGCAAGCGTTCGCTTGGTACTTATATGCTCTACTTATCATTTGATCTTGGATTCTCTCCTCAACAATATAACACTTAACTTAGATGTGTTTGGCAGCAACACACTACTTGTTGTTATAGGAGAAATATACTGTTGACTCATTGTTACAGTACAACTTAAGTGGTTTTAAAATGCTGTCGACCACTCTTAAAACCGGAATAAATTTCTTAATACATAGTGCATGTCCGACGACCTCATAAAATACTACAAACTCGGCATACATCGTGGAAGATGCCGTCACAGTTTGTTTGGAGCTTTTCCACGACACAACTCTCTTCGCGAGTGTGAATACACAACTTAATGTGGACTACTTAGCATTCACTCATCTCGCAAGGTCTTAATTTGAATAACCCGCAATCGCTAGGTTATCTAATCTTACATACATTAGCATGAGTTCGTTGTGCCTTATATAAATCTCAAGGCTTTCTTAATTTAATCCAGAGATCTATTTCTGGATTTCCTGATATCTGCCAAACATTCCGGCGGCATAAACTTAGTCAGGGCGAGTACATAATTGAGCATACATTGGCTTCCGACAGCAGAAGCATATGGAACCAATCTAATTTGATCGATCTCATATTGGTTCCTGGGATACTAAAAGTTCCCAACTTATCACCCTTGACTATCGGATCAGACGATAGCTTATACGCATGCATACTATATACTTTATCAGTATATCTTCTAGTATGCCGTATGCAATAATCTTAATACCCCCTTAATGGTAATCTTAGAGAAACTCCAGTTCTAACATATAGGAAAATTTCTCCAAGATTCTTAATGTCAAATTGAGAGGACAAGATTTCTTAGTTTCTAATATTAGATGGACATTACCACTTGCAAGCAGAATGTCATCCACATGCTAAACTGGGAAAATAAATTCCCCATTCTTAAACTTAGACAAACACAATTGTCCTCTTCATTATTCTTAAAACCCAAAATTTCTAATAGTCTAATTTAAAATTCAGATACCCTTACTTAAAACTTATTTAAGTCCATTGGACTTAGATAAAACGGTATCATAAAAGTTCCTTTCATTTCTATGACAAAACATTTAGTTGTGTCATATAGACATTCTCATTTAAAACTTATTGAAAATGTCGTCTTTATATAAATCTGATGCAGTTCTAAGTCATAATATGCCTTAATGATTCTTAAAAAATCCTTAAATAAGACATACAAAATGTCTCATTTAATCTGCTTCTTATCTGAGTTGGCACATTATTTACTAAGTTAGAGAGTTATTCCTTTACTTCTTCATTAGCATCATCTAGAAATGCAGATTCCTGAATAACAGGAGTCTCATGAACAATAGATGTCGCTAATGAAGGTCCAAACTTAAGTGTTGGACAAAAGGACACTACCACAGGTACATGGAAAATTGCTCTTGAATCATAGGAGTGGATTCACTAACCCACTTCTCTTCAAGATTAATTTCTCTAAGTACTGTGCTCCCCCTGATTAAAGCATCTTCTATAAAATGCATATCTCATTTCTACAAACTTAACATGTCTATTAGGACATTACAAAACGAGATCACTTAGACCTATCTTTGCAGTCAATAAAATTGACAACTTACTGTCTTAAGACTTTAACTTATTAATATTTGGGTTAAAATATAGCCTTAGCAGAACGACATACCCTTAATCTAAAATAGTTTAGAAAAATGGTTATCGTCTTGTTCATAATTCTTATGGTGCTTTTAGGCACAGACTTATTGGGGATCCAATTAAAAATATGAATGGTGGTTTTAATGCCTCCATCCACAAATTAATCGGTACAGTGGAATAACTTACCATACTACTTACTATGTCCACTGAAGTGCGAGTGCATCTTATAGCTACTCTATTTTGCTAAGGTACACCCGATATAAAATACCGGGCTATTTTACCTATTTTCTATAGAACCTTGCAAAAGAGTTCAAGAAATCGACCATACGGGGTATATTGACCGTAGCGCGGTCAGATCTTACTCTTTTAAACTTTAGATCATACTGATATAAGAATCAGCCTTAAAACATCTTAAATTTATCCATAGCAACTTATGATCTGATAGCTATGATCTGATCGCTCTTAGATTGGATAAATGTTAATCAATTAATTTTAAATCATCGTTGGGCAGAATTAGAATCAATTGAACTTAAATATAATAACATTATCACCAACGTTGGTCAGGAGATAAAAAATTACTACAATCATTAAACTTAATTTCGCGTCTTTCTTAATTTATTTGACGTATTTATCTTAATGCAATATATGCTTGAAACTCAGTCTAAAGGAACTAAAGCGGAAGAATTGACTAAACGTTCAATCCTCCCCTCGAAATATGGTCCATTAGATAGTGCCATAATTTCGAAAATACGTCATCAATTCTTTTGGTCTTATCATTATTCTCAGATGATAAAATCATCTTGAGAAAATAAATAAAGTTTGTCATGCTCAAAAGCAAGACTAAAGAATTTATTTCTAAGTGCGAAAATTCATCTATTACCATTCTTGTTCATCCATTTTGGGAACTCAACATATTCCTTCATGTGGTGTTCCTCCTTACATGTCTGTACATGCCCTTCAAGACATCATGTTCCTTTATGTGAGCTTATAAGGGGAGTCCTTAGCATCATTAGAATGAGTCTTATAATGCTTCTTCCCCTTTATTTATGTTGCACATTATGACCTAAATCATTATGTGCTTACTTAATTCTTATACATAGTTTGAAATCAGCATCTACAAACTCCAACACTCTCGCTGTAAGTTGTAGTTGATCACAAAATGATCAGAAAACTTAGTGTGACATCATAATAAAAATTGGACGATAATATCGTCCTCGAGCTCTTTACTCATGGGTTTCAGCTTTGAAAAACATGTCGCAAAAACTTACTAAGCTTTTCTTAATAAGCGTGCTAGCATACGCCTTAGAAAAGTCAGGATGTGGGATAGAACCCCTTAATCGGCTCCATAATGGAGCTCTTAATCATAATACATTTTGTGTTTCCACTGATTTTATCTAGTACGATATATCTTATTTTATTCTTATTTCGGCGAAGTCACGTAACCTTATGACAAAAGCCTCTTGGCTTTCATCCTTTCAGATCACGGGCTTCGCACGCTTAGTTAGACAATCAAGCATTAAGACAAGATCTATGTCCTATAGCACAATCTCTATCTTAATATCTCATCTCCGGGAACCGTAGTTCTTACCATTGAGAGACTCAATGTCGGAGATATGACTTAGCAAATTTCTAATAAGGAACATTATCAAAGTATATTATAACAGACATAATATGACACATGAAAATTTAACGTTGGTCAAAATTAACGTGTGACATACTTAAAACTTAAAAGGCGAATTAATTCTACATCACCGTTGGGCAGAAATAGGATCAATTCAACTGAACCACAGTAATTTCATCACCCACGTTGGTCAGGGGATAAAATCATTATGTTAACAAAATACAACATTTATAATGCCAAATTAAATTATCTCGTTGGTTCAAATCTAATTGACAGAATAAATGCTACTTAATTGATAGGATGAACATGGTACTAATCTTAAAACAGTGTATTCACAGCGGAAGTCTTAATTAATACACTACTTAATCAGTAATAAAATTCTAAATTTACAGCATGGTACTAATTTTAAACAGTGTAATGAAAGACTTAATCTAAAAATGCACAACAAAAGACTTAATTTTAATTGATACACTGCTTAAAACAGTAATAAAATTCTGAATTTAAACTTAAACAAAATTCCTAATAGATATTCTTTAATTAAATGTAGTCCTTGGACTAAACTTAATAAATAAATATCACAAAAAAATACTAAAAAATGCTTTAAAACTCAGAACACAAAATTTCTGAGTAATCTTAAATAGTGTATGCACAACGGAAAACTTAATCATAATTGATACATTACTTATTTTAAACAGTATATGCACAGCGGAATACTTAATGTTAATTAATACACTGATTAAAACAGTAATAAAATCTAAATTTAAACTTAATCAAAATCTAAACGAATATTTCTCAATTAAATATAGTCCTTAGACTAAATTTAATAAAGAAAACATCATAAAGGTACTTAAGAAATGCTGCAAAATTCAGAATAAATTTTCTGAGTCTGTACAAACTTATACAAAATTTTCCCCGCAGCTAACTTATTTTATATCAAGTTTTGGGCCATTACTTAATTTCCAGAAATTAATAATCAGAAAACAATTACAGAAATTCTGAAAAAATAATAAACGAAATCTGGCCCAAAACAGAAAAACGGGTCCGGCCCATAGACCCCCCCACACGCTCCCACACACCCAGGCCGCAACCTGGGCCTGGGCCGCGTTTTTTCCACCCCGCCTGGGCTAAATGTCGGTCCGATCGCTGCTGGCCGTCGGATCAGATCCGACGGCCGAGCGTCGTTTCCACCCGCACCAAAACGCCTGCTGTTGCGCCACCGAAACCCTAGCCCCCATTTTCTCTTCCTCTCCCCGTGCGTGCTTGCGAGCCAGAGCGGCGGTGCAAGCGGCGCCTTGAGCGGCGGCGCGAGTGGCGTGGCGGCGGGCCTCGCACGCGGCGGCGCGAGTGGCGGGCGGCGGGCCTCGCACGCGGCGGCGCGAGGCGGAGCGCTCGGCGGCGGCCGCGGGAGGCCGTTGCCCGAGGCAGGTGCGCTCGGCGGCGGCCGGAGGCACGAGCTCGCGGCGGCCGCACGAGGCGCGAGCGCGCGGCGGACGCCCGAGGCGCGGCGGCGGCTCGAGCCCTTCCTTCTTAGCTAGGGTTAGGGTTAGGGTTTAAACCCAACCCTAACTCCCAGATCTGAAGCCCCTCTTCCCTTTTTTTTTTGTTTCTTTTCTGTTCTTCCGAAAGCTTACCAGGGTTTTGGAGGGTAAACCGAGGTGATTTCATGGTACTTAGGGTGTTAACCGAATGTTAACAGGGTTCTTAACTGAGAGACTTAGGGAAGCCACAATGGCGTCGGTCCAAGAGGTCCGACGCCTAAAAAACCCTAACTAGCCTTGAGTACTAGTACCGCTCTGATACCATTGATGGAAAAAAACTTAGGGTAATCTCTAGATCTAGGACTAACAGGGTAGATCTTAGGGTTACCTCTTTGGGTTGCACGAAGAAGAAGACGCCATGGCCATGGTGCTATGGCGTCGGAGTCCGGCGAGACGGCGGTGTGGAGGCGAGGGAGGCTTCCCACCGCTGCAGTGCCTTAGCAGATTGGATAGTTAGGTGGGTTGGAAGAGGTTTTCAGTCGCGCGAGCATTAACCCTGGCGTTGAGAACCTCTCCCCTATTTATCTGGCACTGCGCGGCAGGGGCCCCTCAACCTAGATGGGTTGGGGCACCCCCGATCAGGGCGCCTGAAGAATAGGGGAGTAGTTAGGTTTAGCCCGAGTCAAAAGGGGAGGAGAGGGACTCGGTTTCCCTCTCCTCCCATGAGATCTTAATTGACTAACACGTCGGAGATTGCTTTTTGCCGACGATCCAAGCTGCAGCAACGTTTGCTTCGGCGTGCCCGGGATTGCACATCACGACGGCAGTTTGTGCTATTTTTTTCTCCATGTGCAGGCGGGCCCCACGGTGGCAGTGCTTGCTTTCCCAAGCGGTGGCCGCTTTAGTGCACGGCGGAAAAATTCTGGGCGGAGGTATTTGTGCTTCACGCGGAACGAAGTTCCTGCAACGTTTTGGTGCGGGCCCCATGGCACAAGTAAAAGCAACATCCAGAGGCTAGTGCTAGCAAGCTTGTGCAGCTAGTCGTCTAGCACGGCTGCAGCTAGCTTGCCATCTATTTGCTTCAAACCGTGCACGCAAACCGAGGTGTCCATGCTCCAGTGATTTCGCCGGCGATGACGAGAGTTTTCACGGTGCAGCGTTTCGCATATTGGAATGCAGGTTAGTTACTTTAATCTCCTATTTTTTAGTTTTTGATTAAACCAATATTTATATGGTCTTAATTAGTTGCACATCTGTTTAGAAATTTCGTGATTAAATAGATAATCATCTATTAATTAATTAGCTGAAAATTTATTCAGAAATTTCGTGGGTATTTTAATATGTCAAAATATTTTTAGTACTCGACTATTTTATTTAAATATTATTTAATCCGCTCGTATAAAAAGAAAAATTTATTATTAGTTGCAGTACTATTTTCATTCTAGATTTACATGAAATATTTTAGATTTATTTCTGAATTAATTTTTGGATAATCCATATTTTATTCAGTTAATTAGTATTTTATTTTTAGACTGCAATCTGAACATTTTATTAAGATATTTAGTTTTTTTATTACGTCACTAAATATTTCTAGTACCCATTTTTATCTACCGCAGTATTTCTGTTTAGTTTATCTTTAATATCATTTTAATTAGGACACCGACCATTCTTAGGCAAAACCAGTTTCATTCCTACTATTTGCGTTGCTAATATTATTTGTCCGGTTAAATTGGGTGGGTGTTGGGTTTTTGACATAGTTTAGCAAGAATTTTTTAGGCGCCCATTCACCCCCCCCTCTGGTCGCTACTTTCGGTCCTACAAGTGGTATCAGAGCAAGGTTAGGGTTTTCTAATATCTTAACCGATTCTAAACCTAGGTAGTGACCATGATGTCTTCTAGTAAAATCCCGTCCCTAGAAGCTTTTGGCTACACTTATTGGAAGACTCGCATGCGAGCATACCTTATGAGCCAGAGCTCGGACATATGGGAGATTTGTGTTCATCCTAATTTCACCATAACGACTATTGTTGCGGATACTGCTGAAAATGTAATTACCCAACATCAAAATAATAGTAAGGCGGTGAATATTTTATTTTCTGGTCTAGGTTCTAGAGAGTTTGAGCGTGTTAGCCATCTCACCACTGCTCGAGAGATCTGGGCTACCCTCCAGGCACACCATGAGGGGACAGCTCAGATCAAGGCTAGGCTATACCAGACCTACCGGCGAGAGTATGAAAATTTTCATAGAAGCCGGGTGAGACTATTAAGGCTTTGTTTGGTCGTTTTCAATCGATCATTAACAAGCTTCGCGTTAACAAGGCCGAGCGTGATCAGCTGGTCTCGGATCATGAATAGGCGCTTAAGGTACTCCATACCTTGGACCCTAAGATCTGGGAGATCAAGGTCTCTTCTATTGTTGAGAGCGCGTCTTATGATACCTTGACCGTCCCAGAGCTTTTTAGTAAGCTCAAGGCCTCAGAGGTCGATATTCAATTGAGATCAAATCTCACTGATTCTGGCTCAAAGACTCTGGCGCTTGCAAACACCGTCGGCTGATCCTAATGCCATGAGTTGTACTGCCTTTTCCTTGATGTCTATCTCCGAGGAACAACTTGATTCACTAGGAGATGATGATTTGTGCTTGTTTAACAACCGTGTGCGACGTGTTTATGATAAGTGAATGTTTAAGAGACACGGCACAAAATCCGGATGCTTTGAGTGTGGTGACCCAGGTCATTTTATCGCCAACTATCCCAAGCAGAAGAATTACAAGAAGGGAACCGACGGTAACTCCTACAACTCCGGCAAATACGACAACCCCACGAAGGGCAAGCCCAACACATGTTTCTTTAGAAAGGCTCTGAAGGATTACAGGCGTGAGAACAAGAAGCGAGACAAGACCTTCTTCACCGAGATGGAGAAAAGATACTCCAAGAGATCCTCGTCTTCCTCATCGTCTTCAAGTTCATGTGATGAAGAGATCATGATCAGGAAGGGGAAGGACAGGGACAATCCGGCGGGCCTCTATTTCATGGGCTTCAGGGACAAGCTGAAGAGTCGCTCACATCACAGCCGAAGATCCCACAGGAGCTTCTGCTCAATGGCTCTTGGGGAGAAGAAAGAGAAGGACTCCTCCGATGACTCCGACGACGATGACGACGAGAAGGCATCTTCCTATGAACAAGAAGTTGTAAATTTACTAGAACAGAACAGTCATGAGTTGAAGTATAGGGAGAAACTGCTTAGGGGGGCTAAGAAGAGGATAGATGAGTTAGAGAGTGAGCTTGCCGTGGCCAACAGCAGAATTGAGAGTCTATCTTCGTCCCCTTGCTTGGGTGATAGCAGTGAGTGCCCAAAGTGTGAGGTGCTTCTATGTGACCTGTCGACTCTGATGTCCAGGTACACAGAAAGAGTTGATGAGAGCGATGCTTTGGACACTGAGCTTGAAAGCGCTCAGCTGGAGCTGAAAGATGCTCAAGCCACTATCGTCGTGCCCTGTGCTGATTGCCCATCTCATCTTGCTAGTTTAGCTGAGCTGAAAGCCAAGGGCGACGAGCATCTAGGTGGTTTGGAGAGAGTGAGAGTTGAGCTGGCGCAGACTAGGCTAGAGCTTGAGACACTGTCAGTTCCACCCACTGTCTGTGAGAACTTCTTATCTCTTAGATTGGAGTTGATTAAGCTGAAAGCCGAAAAGTCTGTCCAGGTTAATAGAGAGTGTGAGACCTGCTTGTCTCAGGTGGAGGTACTAGCTTCCTTGAGAGAGGAGCTAGCTGATACTCAAAATGAGAATTTTTACCTCTGTTCAATCCTGAGTTGGATCAGTGCTAGAGAGCCACAACTCGGCATGATGATCCAACAGTTTAAGAGGCAGGATGGGTTTGGGGTAGGCTACACCTACACCAAGGTTGACTTTGAGAGTGTCATTAGCTGGGCAGTGGAGTGGAGTAAGATGACTCCTGAACAGAGATATCCCAAGACTCACTCCACTGAGTCCTTTAAGGATAGTCAGCACAAGGATGGAGTGTTCCAAGAACAACATAAAGCTCCACCTAAGAAGCAAATATGGGTTCCAATACCTAAAACTCTCCACACTTCTCTTGATTCTTTACCTGGACCCTCTCACACCAAAGATGCTATACCCAACACCACCAAGACTAAGAATCATAAGCCACAACAACATCCCAAGAAGCCTACCTATCATTGTGAGTTTTGTCAGAGAGACAGGCATCTTGAGGAGTTTTGCTTCAGGAGGAAGCGGGTTGAGCGAGTAGAGAGAGCTCGAAGTGGGCAGGAGTAGTTCTACCAGCAGGGTGGTAGACAGAGAGTTTCTCGACGTAGAGAGAGGCTAGAGGCCAGGCCACGTCGTGTAGGTGGTGGTAGAGGAGACGGTTTTTATGATCGTGCTCCGGAGGGTGGTTTCATTCCAGCAGAGTTCCAGATCGTTATGGATACGACTTTGGACCTCGTGACCGTGATTTTAGGCAGAACAGAGGACCGCGCTTTGAGCCGCGTTTTGGTCCAGACTCATATGATTCCTTCTGCTTTCCTACATTTGAGCAGATGGCTAGACACTGGTTTAACTCCTTTGCCAAACTTGGTGTTGGACCGTTTGTACCCACTCATGATTATTGATCATGATTTGGGAGTTGTGTATCCTTTTGGGGATATTTTGAGTCAGCTTTTCATTGGTATCAGTTTTTCTTTCTTTTTTATTTTTATTGAGTTTTTTTTGTGTGTGTTCATATCATGCATAATCATAAATCACATTTTGAGCTTGCTTCTTCTATATGATTAATCTGCTTTACTTTCTCTAGCTAGTATATGTGGCTGATTACCTGTTAATGATCATGTTCTGTTTTAGTTCACATGATATATCTGATATTTGTCATATGCATGGCTTTTATGCTTAAAATTAAAAAATGATCACCATTGCTTCTGGTAACTAGCATGTGTAGGCTGAATGCTTTCGCTATCTTTACATGCCTTGTAGCTAGATCCTTACTTAGATGCAGATACGCAACTTGGACATCCATATGCTTTAAATATGAAAATTGTGCTATAAAAATGATAAAAAATTCAGAAAATGAAAATTTATGCATTTTTATGATTATCAGAAAAGATCCAGGTGGGTTTGCTTTTGTCGCATTGCATTGTTCTGGACTACTTACCATAGCACTTCGGTATGAACTAGGACGGTGTAATGTATGCCAAGACCAATGTCTTAAGCTTCTGATGGTCCAGTTCTGGCCTAGGCTTAACTTGGTCGGTCAGCATAAGGTTTGACATGCAAATAACCCCTGGCAGAAATGAAAAATAAACAGAAAAAGAAATAATCTGAAAAGTTTAAAATAAAGATGACAAGTTTGCTGAAGCACTTTGTTTGGACAATGCTTATCTTGGTAGATATCAGCTAGCTTTTGCATCTCATGCTTTACTTTGCTTGTCAACTAGAAAATGTGGTGATGCTTTTGTTTTGCAAAAATCGAAAAATGTGTGCTAATGACTTTCTTAAGATATCATCTATTGCACTGATCATGTCATGTATCTTAGACAGTATATCTTTCGCTACACCTGTTAGATGTTGTTATTGCAGTTAATCATATCTAAGAAGCATGCTTTTCACACTCCACCTGCACTCCATCTGCATTCATGGCATATTTTTAGGGGAGCTGCATTTCAGGAGGAGTTTGTGTTTATGTCTTTTTAAAGTGCATTTAGTCTCACTTGATGAGTCCAATTGTCAACAAGGGGGAGAAATTTGGATATATTTTTGGCTTTCTCTGAGATTTATTTCAGGGTGAGTTTCTTGTTGGTAATTCTGAGATTTGCACTTGTTTTGAGGCTTAATTTTTGGTTAACCATAATGACCATTTTTCGTGCTTCTGTTGGCTTTTGGTCATTAGGGTTAAACTTTTATTTTCCTTCTTCTATTTTCTTTTGTTTTGTTTTTCTTGTTTCACTTGTTTTGCATGTTCTGGAGATGAGCTGAAAAGGGTGTTGGATAATGCACTCATCAAGGGGGAGATTGAGAAAACCATGTTGAAGAATATGGTTTTGATATTCCAGATGTGATGAGTGATTGTCAACGGAAGTCAAAGAAAGGGAGAGATGAAGATCTGCCGAGTCTGAGGCGCATGTGACTCAGGTACACAGGCAGTGAGCGACGGCCGGGGCAGAGAAGCCACGAGTCAGGCTGCCCAATCCGGGTACATGGCTAGGAGCGGCAGATGATCCACTGTCTGTTGACTGGGGTTTGACTCAGGTACACGGGCGGCGAGCGATTGCCGGGCTGAGGAAGCTGCGGGGTCGGGTCGGTCCAATCCGGGTACCCGGTGCGAAGACGGTGGACGCTTTGTCAGTTTCGGCGCAAAACTGACAATTTATGATTAATTCGTTTTAGGATATTAATATTTAGTTTTAAGATTAGAATATTTTTATTTAAGTCAGGTGATTTTTCTAAGAATATTTTAGTAATTTTCCGAATTTATTTTAGAGTCAGTTTAATTTACCCGAGACTAAATAGTCTTTTTATGTATTAGGAGTCGCTTATAAATAGGCCCCTATTCCCCTGGGATAGATGATGGTTTTTACCAGATCAATCTAAAATCTATAGTCCACCTTTTGTTTTTTTGGCCACAAGTTCTTTTGTCATTGACGTCCCCGCCGGAGATTGCTTTTTGCCGACGATCCAAGCTGTAGCAACGTTTGCTTCGGTGTGCCTGGATTGCACTTCACGACGGCAGTTTGTGCTGTTTTTTTTCTCCACGTGCAGGCGGGCCCCACGGTGACAGTGCTTGCTTTCCCAGGCGGCGGCCGCTTTAGTGCATGGTGGAAAAATTCTAGGCAGAGGTATTTGTGCTTCACGCGGAACGAAGTTCCTGCACGGTTTTGGTGCGGGCCCCACGGCGCAGGTAAAAGCAACATCCAGAGGCTAGTGCTAGCTAGCTTTTGCAGCTAGTCATCTAGCACGGCTGCAGCTAGCTTGCCATCTATTTGCTTCAAACCGTGCACGCAAACCGAGGTGTCCATGCTCCAGTGATTTGGCCGGCGTGACGAGAGTTTCACGGTGCAGCGTTTCGCAGATTGGAATGCAGGTTAGTTACTTAATCCTCCTATTTTTCAGTTTTTGATTAAACCAATATTTATATGTTCTTAATTAGTTGCATATGTGTTTAGAAATTTCGTGATTAAATAGATAATCATCTATTAATTAATTAGCTGAAAATTTATTTAGAAATTTCGTGGGTATTTTAATATGTCAAAATATTTTTAGTACTCGACTATTTTTATTTAAATATTATTTAATCCGCTCGTATAAAAGAAAAATTTATTATTAGTCACAGTACTATTTTCATTCTAGATTTACATGAAATATTTTAGATTTATTTCTGAATTAATTTTGGATATTCCATATTTTATTCAGTTAATTAGTATTTTATTTTTAGACTGCAATCTGAACATTTTATTAAGATATTTAGTTTTTTTTACATCACTAAATATTTCTAGTACCCATTTTTATTTACCGCAGTATTTCTGTTTAGTTTATCTTAATATCATTTTAATTAGGACACCGACCATTCTTAGGCAAAACCAGTTTCATTCCTACTATTTGCGTTGCTAATATTATTTATCCGGTTAAATTGGGTGGGTGTTGGGTTTTCGACATAGTTTAGCAAGAATTTTTAGGTGCCCATTCACCCCCCTCTGGTCGCTACTTTCGGTCCTACACTTTGCAGCCTAGATACGCAAGCTTTGCTTGTTTTGAGTTTGTGCATAGGTTGCATGCACTTGAGCACGACACCTGTTGTGTGGAGATTTATGGAAGTAACGAGGCGCAGAAGTGACGGTGTTTTTTCTCTATCTTATACTATGTGATTCATCTGGTGACGGATTAATCTGCTTAAAATAGTCTTCGTTGCCATCGTCCTCTGTTTGTTTTCCTAGTGTGTTCCTGGCGTTTATTCTTTTTTCCTCTCGGGTTTTCGTTTATGTGCACATTTCCTGAAGCAGCTAAGCAGCGGCAGCACCTTGCATCTAGTGCACCCTAGTAGCGTGCAATAGCCTTGTGCAGTGCTAGGCCGCAGTGTGCGCAGTACCTACGCAGCACTTACGCAGCTAGCAGTGCCAGCTTGCTGTTTATTTCTGCACTGCACGGTTGCTGTGACATTTTATATATATAACCAGCAACAATAGCTTGTGTATGGAAGAGGTATAGCAGGTCATGATGGCCTATGAGGAGGCATGTCAGCCTATTTGCCTAGGCTGAAATCTGTTCAATTTACTTCTTTTCTCCGGGGAGTTGTTTTCTCGCTCTCGGTTTTAGTTCCTCTGCTGTAGCAACTTGAATGCATTCTGTTCAGAGGGATTC
>JAAALK010000290.1:49393051-49477324 GCA_019279435.1 Zizania palustris | reverse complement strand
TTCGTCTATACCAACTTTTACATCATGCCTCCTAAGCGGAGCGCACCCCGCAATCCCACTCGGAGGTCCTCGGATCTCGGAGAGATACCCTTCGACACAGTCGAAGTCGGAGGGTCTTCGGCTTTCCCTCCACAAACTCCGGAAGGGGCTTCTATCCCTCGAGTATACGAAGCTTCTCCGCCAACCCCTTCCATACTCCGACAGCCCGGAGTCCCTTCTCCACCCTCCATCCCAATTCGAACTGATCCTATCAGTTCTCAAGACCCGGAAGATCCTTCCGGAGGAAATGGAAATAATCTTGGAGATATGGCCAGTCAAATGGCCAACCTTCAAGCTGAAGTGGCAAGGTGGCGATAGGAAGCTGCAAGCAGGCTTCGTTCTCAAGCCACCCCAACCATCCCAGAAGTGCCCGAAGACGACGATCTTGATTATCCCGAAGCCCCGGAGAACGCCTCTTACGACAATGAATCTCCGTTGCATCCTGAGCTGCAGAAGGTTTGCTTTGATCCAAAGTTTAAAACTTCGAAGCTCTGTAAGTATGCCGGAGATGAAGATCCCGGAGAGTTCGTTCGCTCTTATGCCATAGCGATTGAGGCTAGCGGCGGAGTTAGAGACACTATGGCGAAGTGCTTCCCTCTAGCTCTTCAAGGAGTGGCATTGAGATGGTTCTGGTCTTTAAAGCCAGGATCAATCAATTCATGGTCACAGTTGAAGAGGAAGTTTATAAGCAACTTTCAGGGCACCTTCGTGCCTCCTATGTCAACAGGAAGCCTTTTCCAGGTGAAACAGCTCCCCGGAGAAACATTGAGACAGTACTTTAAGCGCTTCGCTCATATGAAGTCGCAAATTCGGGGGCTGTCCACATCTTCAGTGGTTGACGCGGCTCGGGAAGGCGTCAGTCATCAAGGCCTTCTAGATAAACTGCATCGGAAGAGCATCTCTTCAGTCTCTCAGTTGATGTCGTACTTCGAGGAGTATGCGAGGTCAGAAGAGGGTTGGCTTCGGAGGACTGCTGCTACTTCGTCCATATTGCAAGAAGTCAAAGTAGAAGTGAAAACTTCGGCACAGCCGCAGGAACCAGTCTTCGAAGTGCAACATGATCGGAGAAGAGGGAAAAAGCACCCTCATTCTGAAGTTATGAATATTGCACCCCCAAAGAAGTTTACACCAAGAGCTCCACAGTCTACGGGGAACAAGGCCAGCGGCTGGAGGCCGCCAGGGAAAACGGCTGGCAAGGGCCAGACCCTTTTCTGCTGCATTCATGGAGAAAATCGAAGCCATGCAACAGACACTTGCAAGGCTATCCTTACCCTAAGGGGAGAGTACTTAGAGAGAACTTCGGGTCGAGGCAGTACCGACCGAAGTCCGGCAGCAACGCGCCCAGAGCCGGTCCAGGCTGTGGCGCGGATAGAAAATTTTGATGAAGCAAGGCACCCTCCGGTGGCCAATGTTATGCCACCTCCGAAGCAAGAGGAAGGGCAAGATAGAGGAAAAAGAGTAGTTCTCCCTATCTCCGAAGGAGGTACCCTCGGAAGCATGTCCAAGAGACAGCGAAGAGAGTACGTTCGGGAAGTAGGTCATATTGGGACTTCGTCATCTGCAGCTGCAATGCCGGAGTGGTCTCACGTTCCGATATCTTTCTCTACGGAGGATGCAGCTGGTATTAAGTTCCCGCACGCAGATCCATTGGTTATCACTGCTGATATTGCAGGGACTGAAGTCCGAAGGGTGCTAATTGACGGAGGTAGTTTGGCAGATATAATTTTTGTTCAAGCCTTCGATTAGTTATGCATTTCCAGGAAGCATCTCCTTCCAGCGGCTCGTCCTCTGCAAGGCTTCGCAGGACCTCCGCTTGATGCACTTGGCCAGATAGGCCTGGAAGTTACCTTCGGAGAAGGTTTATTAGCCCGGACTGAAGAAGTTATCTTTGATGTGATAGATGCCCCGTATGCTTATAACGTCATCTTCGGACGGGGCATGTTGAACCAGTTCGGAGCTGTGGCGCATCACAATTACTTGTGCATGAAGATGCCCACACAAGCAGGAGTCCTTACGATCTTCGGAGATCAAGCCATCGCTCGGAGGGCGGAATATGGTCATGGTCCCCCTATTGATCCGAGGCAAGTAAACAGTGTGCAGGATAATGAAGAAATTTTTTCAGCCTCCTCCGAAGCTTCGAAGAAGTCCTTTCCGAGACCAAGTCCCGAAGGAGAGATTGCAACGAAGGTCATTGTTAAAGATGGTAAAGAATACACTTTTCAATTTGGTAAAGATTTACGTCTTGAAGTTGCAACCTCCTTGGAAAAGGTAGTGGAAGAAAATTTGGATGTCTTCGCTTGGTCTGACGAAGATATCACCGGAGTCGATCGGGATATCATTGAACACAGTTTACTTGTAAACCCGAAGGCCCGACCTGTTCGGCAAGGACTCCGAAAGATGTCCGTAGAGAGAGCTGCTCTAGCTAAGGACGAAGTTGAAAAATTATTGAAGGCTGGGATTATCAGAGAAGTGGCTCACACAGAATGGTTAGCCAACCCAGTCTTCGTCAGAAAGAAGTCTTCCGGGAAGTGGCGCATGTGCATTGATTTCACATCTTTGAATAAAGCATGCCCACGTGACCCTTTCCCCATGCCCCGAATTGATCAACTGGTTGACTCCACCGCTGGTTCGGAGTTACTAAGCTTTCTCGACGCGTATTCTGGTTATCATCAAATATGGTTGAAGCGCGAAGATGAAATCAAGACAAGCTTCGTAACTCCTTCGGGAGTCTTCTACTATGTAAGAATGCCCTTCGGCCTAAGAAACGCCGGGGCTACTTTTTCAAGATTAGTTGCTAAGGCTCTAGGTCATCAACTAGGTCGCAATGTGGAGGCCTATATGGATGATATTGTAATAAAGAGTGCTTTAAAGCACCAACATAGCCTAGACTTAGCAGAAACATTCAATAGCCTTCGGGCATGTGGGATCCATCTTAACCCCGAAAAATGTATATTCAGAGCTAAGGCTGGAAAATTGTTAGGGTATTTAGTTTCAAGCAGGGGAATTGAAGCTAGCCCTACTCAAATAACTGTGCTGCAGAAGATGGCTCCTCCGGAGAATTTAAAACAAGTGCAAAAGCTGACTGGGCGTTTGGCCGCACTTAGCAGGTTTTTATCAAGGTCTGCGGAGAGGAGCTTGCCGATATTCAAAGCTTTGAAAGGGTCCGAAGATTTTGCATGGACACCGGAGTGTTAGAGAAGCTTCGAAGATATTAAAGATTATCTCAGTAATCTTGCTACACTCATGGTGCCTACTGCGGACGAAACCCTACTCCTATACCTTGTAGCTACAGGTTCAGCTGTCAGCGCAGTCCTTGTCAGAGAAGTGAATTTCAATGGGAAGTTGGTCCAAAATCCTGTTTATTTTGTATCCGAAGCATTATCAGGAGCGAATACAAGATACTCCGAACTTGAGAAGTTCGTTTATGCTCTGATAATGGCTTCGAGGAAGCTAAGACATTATTTTTTGGCTCACAATGTAATTGTACCAACTTCATATCCTTTAGGAGATATGCTCCGAAGCAAAGATTCCATTGGAAGGATTGGAAAGTGGGCAGTCGAGCTAGCACCCTTCGGCATATCTTTCTTGGCAAGGACAGCTATCAAATCCCAAGTCCTGGCAGACTTCGTAGCAGAGTGGACTCCACCTGCGAATTTGACTCCGGAGAAATCAAGTGACGGAGTTTGGACTGTTTACTCCGATGGAGCTTTCCAAGCATCCGGAGCAGGCATTTGGGCAGTATTGATTTCACCGTCAGGGCAAAGAGCAATGTACTCCGCAAGACTCAACTTTAAGTCTACCAATAATATAGCGGAGTACGAAGGGATTTTATTGGGACTTAGGAAAGCACGTGCTCTAGGGGCTACAAGAATAATTATAAAGACAGATTCTCAGATAGTAGCAGGACACGTAGACAAAAGTTTTCAAGTTCGGCATCCACAGCTTGCAAAATACTTAGAAGAAATCCACAAAATCGAAGCACACTTTAAGGGTATTTCCATTCGGAATATACCAAGAGCGGAAAACGTGCAAGCGGACATTTTAGCGAAGGCTGCAGCCGGAGCTGTGTATGTGCCTGAAGAAGCTTTCTATGAGGAGCTCAATATACCTTCGGTGCCACAAATTGCCTCTGCGGAGATTCTTTGCATTCCTAGTGCAGATTGGAAAGATTCGATCATGGAACTCTTGCAAGGAGGAACAAATTTGCCCGAAGAGCCCCAGTTGTCAAGATTAAAGCTCAGAGCCAGAAACTATCAGTTAATCAACGGTATATTATACAAGGCCGGAGTATGTTCCCCTCTACTCCGATGTATATCTCAAGCCGAAGGCCAAGAAATTCTTCGAGAAATTCATGAAGGCCTTTGTGGAAGCCATTTAGCCCCTAGAGCTCTGGCAGGAAAAACACTTCGCCAGGGGCTTTATTGGCCCACAATAACAGTTGATGCGGAGAGCTTGGTCCGCACTTGTCAAGGTTGCCAGTGGATGGGTCGACGGAGTCATCGCCCACCAACAGCTCTTCAAGTCATTGCTCCAGTATGGCCTATGGCCAGATGGGGTATGGATTTAATTGGTCCCTTTCCGTTAGCAAAGGGAAATCTGAAGTTCGCAGTGGTAGCTATTGAATATTTTTCTAAGTGGGTGGAAGCAGAACCCTTAACAGCTATCACTTCGAACAATGTACAAAAATTCTTCTGGAAGAACATTATTTGCCGGTTCGGAGTGCCTAGATATCTCACAGTTGATAATGGAACACAGTTCGATGCAGAACCCTTCAGGAAATTTTGCGAAGACCTAGGCATTCAGTTATGTTTTGCTGCAGTGAGGCATCCTCAGTTGAATGGAGCTGTAGAGCGAGCCAATGGAAATATTTTATCAGGGCTAAATCGAAGAATAGTAGGATTAGCAAAGGGACTGTGGACCGAAGAGCTTCCAAAGATTCTGTGGTCCATTCGGACTACGCAAACAAGGTCCACAGGTTTTACTCCATTCAGACTACTATTCGGAGATGAAGCTATGACTCCAACGGAGCTCAAAGGGGGATCATTTCGCAGCACCGAACTGGACATTGAAGAAGAAAGACAAGCTTCGTTAGATTTGTCAGAAGAAACAAGACTTCGGGCTGTAGCTAATTTATCAAAGTATCATCAGCAGACGAAGACTTGGTATGACCCGAAGGTTAAGCTCAATGAGTTAAGGCCGTGTCATCTTGTTCTACGAAGCATTATAGCACCAGGGAAGTTAGGTAATAAATGGGAAGGTCCATACCTAATTGTCCGCCCAGGGCGCCCTGGTTCATTTAAATTAGCTAATTTAGAAGGTGAAGAGTTAGCACATACTTGGCATGCGGAGCACCTAAAGCGATACTTCGCATAAGGGCTCCTTGTAATTCGCTTGTAATCATCTTCTAAATTAATAAAGCATACGACCCTGATAGTTGCCTTCCCGTCATAGACTTCCAGCTTCCGAGTGGATGCACTGGAACCGCGGGGTCGACCAAGAGGGAAGTGTCATTAAGCTGGGTTGTATTTTCGGACTTCGAACTCATAAAGTTCGAAGCATCCGACGTGGGGGCTGACATAATCCGGAGCCCAGGCCACCGGCTTGTAGGCATCCGTAAAAGAGCCCAAAACCACACCCTACGGAGTCCAAGCCATTGGCTGGTAGACTTCCGTAAAAAGAGCCGAAGGTGGCCAAAACCTACGGAGTCCAAGCTGCAGCTGGTAGACTTCCGTAAAAAGAGCCGAAGGTGGCCAAAATCTGCGAAGTCCAAGCCATTGGCTGGTAGACTTCTGCAAAAAGAGCCGAAGGTGGCCAAATTATACGGAGTCCAAGCCATTGGCTGGTAGACATCCGTAAAAAGAGTCCAAAAAGACCATTGCAAACTCCGAACCATTGGTTCGTCAGAGATCGCAAAGACAAGCCGAAGGTGGCTAAAGCAAAACAGCATTTGAGCCATGAGCTTCGAATGTCTGTTAACATAGTCCAAAGTGACAAATTTTTTAAGACACTAAAGTGTCCTGAAAGTTATCTCAACTGATTTCTTTCATAAAACAAAGGTACAAAGTTACCATTCTTATGACTGCAAAAAGTCGAAGACATTTCATAAGATTTTAAAAAATCTTTAAATGACAGAGGGGCTCCGAACCCCCAAAAAAAAATTGTACTTCGAAGTTTTTTCTTTGCGCATAACCATCTTTGAATACATTTTGAAGTTGCTTATACCCAAAGAGGGGCTAGTAAATATGGAGACAATTTTAAATCGGCATTCATTATTGAAATAAATGTGTTTACAGATTACACTATGAAAAATTGGTATCTATACCAAGAAGGAATCGGAGACCTCTTCGGTCCCGAGAGCTAGGGGTGGAACGACTAGTTCCAACATCAGAAGTTCTAAGAACTTTAGGTTTAACTCTTTTCCTCCCCTTCGAAGCTCTAAAATCCTTCTGCTCTTGTTGAAGCTCGGCCCAAGTTCGAAGCCGTTCGGGGCTTCTTTCCCAGCTTCTAAGATCTTCAGATCTTTTATTTCGAGCTTCACCTTCGTCTTCAGACCAAATAGTGTCTTCAGAAGACGAGGTGTTTGCGTTAACCTCTTTTTCTTCCTCTTTAATATAAGACAATACGTCTTTGATTACTTCGGGCGCAATTACGCCGGAGTCATCTCGAGGAATAAGAAATCGAGGACGCTTATAACTCTTTAGAAGTTCGAAGGTGTTCCATAATGAGCGAAGTTCGTTGTTAAGCTCTAACACTTCGATGTCTTCCATAAGAGGCAAAGCCTAAAAATATGACAAACAAGATTTTCATTGATAAATGTTTACAAGCATGAGCTTTACATAGTCAAAAAATCCTAAATAATTCCTAAACCTGCGGGTTCGGAGGAGGCTGACTGCTCGAAGCTTGGCTCCGAACTTGCTTCTAGCGTTGGCCTTCATCGATCCAAGCCTTGATCGCAGAACGACCTTCGGCTCTCCATGAGGTTTGAAAGGCTCGCCAGGCAGCAGTCACGCCTTCGGAAGGATTTAAGAGCCGCTCGTCGTCGAAGGTAATGGAGCCCTCTGCGCTCGGAGTGATTGTTCGGCCCAAATCCTCGTAGTAACGAAGTAGTCCGAGGGCAGACACTTGTCCGGAGAGTTCTCCATAACGAATGCCTGCCGTCTTCATTTGCTTCGCTGCTCCTTGGATCCTTTTTAACCGGCGCAGCAGAGTCACGTTGTCATCCGAAGGAAGTGATCCAGTAGTACCGAAGTACTCCAGAACACCTAGCATCTGTTCGATGACCTCCGTAGCTACCTTCTCCGACTTAAGCTTTTCTTCAATTAGTGCATTCTTGCTCGAAGTTGTTTCTGCCAAAACTCCGGAAATCCTAGCATTCTCCGTAGTTAAAATATTCTTCTGGTTTAGGAGTTGGCTAGATTCTTCTTGGAGCCTTACAAGTTCGGACCCAGCACTAGCATGCTCCAACCGCACCTTTTCAATTTCAGCCCGAAGCACGATTCTTTCTGCTTCGAGCTCCTTATTAGCAGCCTCCAAGCCCTGTCTGGCCCTACGCTCCGTTGAAATTACATTATCCATTTGAAGTACTCTAGCTTCGGAGAAAGATAAGTTGCGTTTAAGAGCTTCATTTTCTTCCCGAAGCTGAGCAATTTCATTCTCGCTTGATAAAGTTGCAGCGCGGGCCAAGACTGCTTGCTGAGAAAAGAAAAAACTAAAGTAAGAAATTATTCATGTATAATTTGCTGCTGGTTCGAAGATGTACTCCGAACCCAATATAATTCGCTAAAGATATTAGTTCGAAGGTGCTCCGTACCTGGTAGGCCGCTCATTCCAGGGCAACGTTAAGCTCCGAACTCTTCGCCCTACTTAATTTTGCTACCAGCTCTGTCTCCCCGACTTCGCGACTCACTCGACCTAAAGGTTTGAGCAAAGTCCGAAGCCCTTTTCTTTGCTCCAAAAAAGGAGTTAAAAGAGGGAGCAGAGCCGAAGCTTTTTGGTCATCCCTGCTTGGCGAAGCTCCGGAGCGTTCTCCTGAGGTCCTTGGAACTTCCGAAGATGGCCCTCCCTTAGTTGATTCACTTTCATCTGTTGACTCAGACGAAGTTGATCCTTGAGTAGGGAGAGGCTCTATGTGTCTTTTACCCCTTGCAGGCCCCTGTTGAGTGACCTCCGCGTGCGGCTCCGAAGTTGTCGAAGGCCTTTGAATTGTGTCTTCGTGATGTACTTCTACAGAAGGAGGCTCTGCAAAAGCAAAAGTATTATACATTGTATAATTTTGCAGAAAATAATAAGAGAATTATGCGAAATTTACCTTCGACATTCTGGGGGAGATCGAGCACTGGACTGCTCGGAGGATCAAAGGTGAAGTCATCATCTGAATCCACAGTTAAAATTTCTGCTGCCGGAGTAACTCCGTGAGCAGTCCTCCCTTCATCCACAACTGAAGTTATAGGAACTTCAACTTCATCTTCGCCCATAGGGGCTTCGATTTGCTCCTCTTGAGTATCCGGAGCTCTCACTTCTTCAATGTTAGCTTGAGGCTCCGGCATACCTGCAGTATCTTCAATGTGAATATTTTGTTGAGCTGCATCTTCATCAATCAATCTCACTAATAATATACCTTCATCTTCTTTAGAACCGGAGATTGAGGTTCTTGAGATCGAAGGCGCAGGATTCGAAGGTGCGAGATTTTTTGGCTTCCGAGCCACCTTCTTCACCGGAGTCCTTGCAGAGCTCGAAGCTTCGGCTTCAGCCATCCTTTTCTTGGGCCCTTTCTCCAAAGGCACCCAGTCCATCAGAGGGGGCGGAGTCAACTCCAACATTCCCCATACTCTGTTAAACCTTTCCCAACTCCCGACCAATTTAATTCGCCATTCTTTTTCAGTCGGAGTTGGGGCACCCAAAATCTTCTCTGAAGCCCTTACAATTTGCTCTGAAGTAATAGGGGCTGAAGAAGCTAAAAAATAAATAATTCAAGTTAGTCTTTCTTCGAAGTAAATATGTACAATGCATGTTGGTTTCGAAGTTACCTGTAGGGCTCGAAGTCAAGTTAATCTTGCGGAGACCGCCTTCCGAATCATCTTCGAAGACGATAGGCCAGTTGGCCATCAGCGGAGAAATTTGCAGGGCGAGAAATTCTTCGGCTAAGTCCCGCATGCTTAACCTTCGGCTAATCTTTTGAAGCAGGTTAAGACGAGCTTCGAGCTGGCCTTCGTTGGGCTGCACTAAGGCTTCTTTCCGGAATTGGATTTCTTTAAGGGGCCCAGCCAGAGGACTGCTTGCTCCAACTTCGGCATAGAACCATCTTAGGATCCAATCAGTATACCATCTGGCATTGATGGCCTTGGCAGGAAATTGAAGGGCATACTCATCTCGAAGTCTAAAGTTGATAGAGCCGAAGGATACCACCACTTTTTCACCTCCGGAGCCTACGAAGGTCTTCGGTTGGCAAGTTGCTCTGTGTAGTGCAGCGAAGATTTCTGCCCTCCCCTCACAACCTTCGGCTCTCAGCGCCCATTCAAAGATAGCTAATCCAGCTACTGCATTCGGAGATAATTGGGGGAGGGTTACATGGAACAGATCAAGTACCTCCGCCAGGAAGTCCACTGCAGGGAGGCCCAAACCAGCTTCGAAGAAGGCTTCGAATACGACTACTTCTCCGGGTCTTGGTGATGGAATCGATTCTTTGCCCGGCTTCCGGATCATAACTCCATTACTAATTTTTCCCCCCGCTGTGATTGCCAAAGACTCCCTCTTGCAGGTAGAAGGCCCCAACTCAAAAGATTGATCCAAATACTTTGTCGATGGTGGGCACAGACCTTGGTCATCGGCGATTTGGGGATTTATCCCTCCTGCTGCCATGGATGCCGCCGCCGACGCTGCTGCCGCTGATGTTGCCGCCGCCGATGTTGCTGCCGCTGCTGCTGCAGCCGCCTGCTGCCGAGCCAAGGCCGACGGAGGTGTCGATCCTTTGGTCTTCACCATTGTGGTCACCGGATTGCTCTGAGGAAATGGGGGCTAGGGCTCAAGAACTCAAAGGGCTAAAAAGTTTTTGGTTGCGAGAATGCGGTGAAAAGGTAACCGGGTAAATTCTAGGCCTTCTATTTATAGCCTAGACTTCACTTTTTTACCGTTAATCCATGTCGTTTCGCATTCCTGCCGTTACTCCTTTTACGAAATTAGCGCCTGCTACAGTTTCCGTTAGAAACAAAAAACTAACGGTTATTTCCTCTAAGTCTAAAAAGACTTTCGAACTTCCTAAGTCGGTTCTAAGATAGTTCGAAAAGCAATTATCTTAAGACTGATTCGGAGTTTATATCTCCATGCATTTCGGAGATGAAATAAAAACCAATAACCCCTATGATTGGTTATCTTTTCCTTCCGTATACTGCTCTCCTAACGTTACAGGTCAACGGAGAAGCGTATTCGAGGGGCTACTGTTGGGGGAAAATATCTCATCTTCGGGGTTATTGCCGAAGCAACATAAAGGCAGATAGCAGGTTCGAAGGTTCCCAGAAGATCATCTTCGAAGATATCCGGAACCCAGTTCGAAGTACGAAGATAGGCATTGGTTCGGAGTACATCTTCGAACTATGGCCCTCCAAGATCTTTTCTGCCAGCTAAGATGGAAGACTTATCTTCTTTCTCATTAGATTAGTCTTTTACCATTTTAGCCCTATTAAGGGAACCGAATAGTTTCCACTATGTCGGTTGTAATAGAGGGGTAAATAGGTCTTTTCCATAATGTTTGGGCCTATAAATACCCCCCATTTCACCCTGTAATGGGGATCGAATACAAGTTATTCAATACACAAATTCGAACTATTCTAAGTTATTATCCTTTCGGAGGCTTAGAACAGTTTGCTTCACAAACACTTCGTTTGTTAGTTTCTTTTCTACAGAAACCTGTTAGCGTAATCTTTTACGCCAACAGTATGTATGTATGTATGTATGTATGTATGTATGTATGTATGTATGTATGTATGTATGTATGTATGTATGTATGTATGTATGTATGTATGTATGTATGTATGTATGTATGTATGTATGTATGTATGTATGTATGTATGTATGTATGTATGTATGTATGTATGTATGTATGTATGTATGTATGTATGTATGTATGTATGTATGTATGTATGTATGTATGTATGTATGTATGTATGTATGTATGTATGTATGTATGTATGTATGTATGTATGTATGTATGTATGTATGTATGTATGTATGTATGTATGTATGTATGTATGTATGTATGTATGTATGTATATATTTGTGTTTTTAATTGGTAAAAATCTAGCCCAATAAATTTTTTTTAGCTGGGTTGGACTCAAAGGAGCCAACCAAATATTTATTAAGATGGAAGAGAAAGAGCAAAGTAAAAGAGTATACATCGGTAAGAGGTTACCGAAAAACAGAGAAAAGAGATACAAAACTGTAGCTCAATAATTTAATAGTTAGTCCAATAACCTATTTTTATAATCAGCTAATTTTATTTCTTTTCTCATATTTTTCTAATATAGTCGACAAATTTTTAATATATTATATGTATGATTTATAGTATGTTTAAATTTGTACCTCCATTGTATAAATTCTGGATCCGCCACCGTCTAGGATTAGCTCTTTGCGCCACACTAGCACCTCACTCAAATACAGAGCTGCACGATGGGGATTCCTACCAAAAAAGTGCTCAGCAATCGAGTTTTTTAATATGCCAGTCCAATTATATTGATCATGTTCCATTTGCTCCTTTTTCTGTTTCTTTCCACATTTTTCCTCAAAGTAACTTCTTACAGGCAAGTGGGATTCTTGCTTCTTCTCACAATCACGTGGCTCCAGCTGAGTGGGAGTGTCACATGCCATGTAAGAAGGGGCCAACCCACAGCCCAATTAGGCCCGTGAACACTAAGTATCGTGGGTACTGTTCACGTGAATAATACCGTACGGTACTATAGTAGATTAGTTGTTAAAATCAGATTAGTTAGTTAAGAGTCCATTCTAGATTTGATTAAAGAGTCTAAATCTATTAGAGTCCAATTTAGTTAAAAGGGTATTTCAGTTTAGATTAAGTTAGATTAAATGAGTCCTAGTAGATTAAAGTTGTTAGAATCAGATTAAGATTGTTAGATTAAATAAGCCCTATGCCTATATAAACATGGCTGATGCACTAGAAAAAATTATTGAGTGTTTAGAAAAGGCTTAGCCTCTCTATTGTATCCCTACCTCGGTGGTGCGACGTGGAGCGTGGCTCCGTCACGCCGACGAGAGTTAGGGCCTCGATCAATTCTTCAACTATCAATTAAGTGACAGGGAGCTAGATGAAAACATATATAACAAATAAATGGATGATGGAATTGCCTATTTGCTTGAGGAGGTCTTATTTTTAGTTTTCATCCTCAACATTTTCCCTTGTTTAATTGAAAATTATATCACAAAATATGTTCTGTTGTTCTCAGGAGTACATCTAGGGGCTACTAAAAATTCCAGTGTGAAATTTGTTAGTGGAATTATATTAAAGTCTAAGGCATTGGCTTTTGAGACAGATGCTATTCTGAGCTACCAGAGGGAATATGTTTTTCAATCAGGCGCCTGCAGGAGAACCTGTTACTGATCCATTTCTGGTGAAGAGGTCTGATAACCATGGTCATGGTTTGCTCTTTCTGATTCTTGTGTTAAATGAATATATAAACTTGCCTCCAATTATATACTTGTGATTTTATGACCAAAATTAGTGTGTATTTCAGTACTTAAATGCAACATTGTTTTTGACGGTTCATTTAATACTTTGATACCTTAAAGTTCATTGTTTGTTTTAACATTCAATTTTACTCTGCCAGGTAGAGAAAACTGTTTTCATAGTTTTCTTTTCTGGGAACTAGGCTAAAGCAAAAATACTAAAGATGCGTGATTCGTTTGGAGCAAGTTGCTACCGTGTCCCTGAGGAGATGGTTAATCAGAGATAGATTTTCCCTGATAGATAATTCCTTCGCATGTTGTCGCTTCGTTTTTCTGCGCCATAAATCTGCATGTGCATGGTCATGCAGAGCATCCGAAATCTGCCTCGAAATTACAGCCCGTGCATCCGAAACTATAGCAAAATCTGATCCGAAATTACAGCCCGCACATCCGAAATCTGCCGCAAAATATGATCCGAAATTACAGCCCGCGTCCATTTTCCCTTCCGCCAATTTTGATGTCCGCCAAAAAATTCCAAATGAAAATTTCAGGCCCTACAAATATGCAACACTGCAGGTTTGACTCATTCCAAATTTCTGCCAACTGATCAATGGCAGCACCAATTTTCGACCTTAATTTGCCCCGTGATCCAGAGCTACATGATCCCATCAATTTGTATACAATTGGAGTGGGAATGCGAATGGATTGGAGTATGACATTGCTATGTAGCCATTTTAATATCTTCTCTATTTGCATATGCAATTGATCTGCAGCAGAGAACAGTTCTAGCCAAGGAGAACATTTGGGGCAACAAATTGATTTGAATGTCATGCTTGATGAGCATTCTAATGGAGGTACAGCCGCCAGGTTCAAATAGAAGGAATTGGTATTTCTACTTGATGCAGTACGTACTGTTCTAGACTTAATTTACTTTGTGCAGGATCAAATAGAAGGAACCGACGATTCTACCCAAATGACTTTAAGGTGGCCATATACTTAGAGTTGTTGTCGAAGACTGCTCCCCCCGTGCTGCATCGTGGAGTTTCAAAGGCGACTGTACTCAAATTTGGTGTGCCACTCAGAGTCGTACAGTCTGTGTGTGGTACAATGGGCAGAACAAAGGTGGACTTGAGGGTGTGAAAAACAAATACGTTCAAGTATGCGGTCGCAAAAAAGTAGAAATAGATCTGGACCTGATAAAAAATGTGTCATTGTGTGAGCGTACCACCATTACTGATCTAGCAAATCACATTGGTGTGAAAAAGTCGACACTTCATCGATGTTTTAAGGAGGGTTATTTCCGTCGTCACACAAATGATATCAAACCGACATTAATTGATGAAAACAAGAAGGATCATATTACGTATTGCTTGTACATGCTCATTCCAAATTCTCGAACTTTCAAGCCAATGTACAACATTGTGTACATTGATGAGAAGTGGTTTTATAGAATGAGACGTAACCAGAAGTATTACTTGATGAATGATGAAGAAAGACCATGAAGGGAGTGTAAAAGCAAAAATTTCATAGAGAAGATTATGGTACTTGTAACTCAAACTCGACGTAGAAAGAATGCACAAGGTGTATGCACATTTGATGGTAAAATTGGCATATTTTCATTTGTATACACAGAGCCAGCAAAGAGATCTAGCAGGAACAGGCAAAGAGGTATGATATGCATACAACAGTAAAGTTTTTACCTTCACTTATGCAATCATATGAGTCATTTTATTTCTATGTGTAGGCACCTTGGTTACAAAAGCAATGATGCTGGTTACGAAGGATGTTAGTCGTGATTTTCTAGTGAACAAGGTTGTGCCAGTCATAAAGGAAAAGTGGCCAGCTGAGGATTGAGAAATGCCAATATACATTCAGCAGGACAATGCTAAGATGCATATTGATATAAACGATCAACAGTTTGTAGAAGTTGCACAAGCCAATGGGTGGGACATACGCCTAATTTGTCAACCTCCGAATTCACCGGACCTTAATGTGCTAGACCTAGGTTTCTTTGCTGCTATACAATCATTGTTTCACAAGGGCACTCCTAACAACATTGATCAAATCGTGGCAAGGATCGAGCAAACATATCAAGATTACCCGGTGGATAGGTCTAACCGGATTTTTCTAACCCAACAGGGCTGCATGATAGATGTCATGAAATGTAATGTATGGTTGTTGGCGTAAAAGATTACGCTAACAGGTTCTTGAAGATTAAGAACTAGCAAACATGAAGTTTGTGTTAAGAACTATTTAGAGCCTCCGAATAGGATAATAGCTCAAAGTAGTCTGAAATTGTGTATTGAATAGATGAGTATTTGATGCCTATTACAGGGTAAGAAGGAGGGTATTTATAGGCAAAAAGTATAAGGAAAAGACCTATGTACCCCTCAATTACAATCGACATAGTGGAAACTATTCGGTGCCCCGAATAGGGCTAAAATAGTAAAATCTATCCGGAGAAAATAGATAAGGCAGACGTCTTATCAGTCAGGCTGTTATCCACTGTAGCTTCGAGGTTGCATTCCGAGAATGCCTTCGAATCATAAGCCGAAGCACCCTTTGACTTAGAAACTTCACCACTTTCGGAGATGAGCGCAAGCTCTGATGCTGATAAGTTATCTTTGACCATCAATCTCTAAAGACCTGAGGATGAAGTATTTTCCCCCAACAGTAACCCCTTGAATACGCTTCTCCGATTTAACCTGTATGGCAGGAAAGCAGTATACGCAAGGAATATTTTCATATTCAGGGACTTAGAGAATTTTGAAGGTGTTACAGCTATCCGAAGGGTATTTGACATCAAAGTATTCCCGATGAAAGCTTCGAACTGGGACTGCTGTGTGAACACTTCACAGGAAAGGGAACCGTTACGAAGGCGGAACGTCATGGAAAGCCGTCAAATTTGAGCCGTTACCCTTCAAGTAGCCGTTATGCTCTCGAAAAAGGTAATGGTCGAAATTTTACCGTGTGTTCACACCTTTCCACTTTCTAGGCCCACCCATCAGTGGCAGAAGTCGAGCCTGCAGTGTGAACGCGATCGAAGTGCAACAACTAGCAGGAAGGTTATAAAAGGGGGGTCGAAGCCCACCGAAAATTTTTACAGAACCTGTCTTTCGGAGCGCACTTTCTTCAACCTTCAAATCTCCCTTCAATCTTCCCGAGCGATTGACTCATCGCGAGGACCAGCACCACCATGCCAGTGACAGCGAGCACTTTGGCACAGAGGTAAGCTTGGGCGACTTCGGCAACAGCGGCCATGGCGGGGGCTCCAAGAGGTTCTTGGATCAAAAATCCTCGGGAGCTCCGCCCTCCATCCAAGAAGCAGATCCCGCAAAGCTTCCTCATCGGCCAATCCACTAGCACTACAGAATCCATCGAAGAGGCAATGGCCGGGAAACTGGGCCCCGAAACGAGGACTCGGGTCCCTGGAACAGAGTCGACCCCAAGGCCGCGAAGTGGAGAAGTAGTAGTCTTCGAAGCATTCTTCGAGGCCGGTCTTGGGCTCCCTGCCATCAACTTTTTATCAGAGGTGTTAGAGATGTTTCACATTACCTTGCCTCAATTGTCCCCCAACGCCATTGCAAGGCTGGTGATCTTCGAGTGGGCCCTTCATGCCGAAGGATGTGAAGAAAGATCAGAGATCTTCGCCGCCACCCACGAAGCCATCTACCAACTGAAGCCACAAGACGGCCTCGAAGACACCAAGGTGTTGACACCCTTCGGAAGCGTCAACTTCCAGCTACGAAAGGATCATGCTCAACATTTCCCTGCGAAGGCCATCAACGACCGGTGGTACACCAACTGGATCCTCCGGTGGTTTTACGCCGAGGTCGGAGAAGACTCCAGCTTCACGGGGCCCCTCCAAGAAATCTGGTTCCTGAAAGAGGCCGAGGTCACTCCGAGCTCAAGTCTGCTCTCAACGTGGCTTGGACTACTCTCTTCGATAGTCAGCCGCATGAGCATGCGGGACCTAGCGGAAGAATTCATCGCCCTCCGGATTCCGCCTCTCGGAGCCGACTGGCCGATAGCCTTCCAAAATACTTCGGAGGGAGAGGTTCGAAGTCTAGGTAAACTGATGAGGACATCACTAGCTCGAATATAACCATGCTTATACTTTATAATAAACAACCCAAGGTTCATTCATTATATATTAGATTTACATTTTATATAATTGAGCTAAGGATGCTACACCATGAGTTAGCTTTGTTTTCCATTACAGAAATTCTATCATGGATCAAGCGACACGTTAAGAGCACATCAAGGGCATGGAACATCATGGAAATTGATTGGGAACCAAGTCAAGGCCATGAAAACATAATATACAATTTTGGGACATTATTTATGTGCCAAGAGAAATTGGAGATTAACTTCTAGACATTTTCGACTTGGATTCAGACTGTATGGACAGTAACAAATTCAAACATGCACAACTTTTACATGGTAGCTCCGATTTGGATGATCATGGACTTTTTGGAAAGTTTGAGACATCCTCTTTCTAACGGATGCAACTACACTTTCAGATTCAATCCGGGGAGATTGCAATAACCAAAACAATGCGTGTTACTCAGACTCAGACTTCAAGGAGAGCACGAGATTCACACATGCATATCTTTCACATAGAAGCTCCGATTTAGATGATGTTGGACTTTTTGGAAAGCTGAGGATGTCTACATGGAAGATAATATATTTATTCCACCTAAAGAATCCTTGTCAAGTCTTAAGGATCTAAGTTTCTTTTTACTAGTAATTCTGTTTTGGAAATAATTAGTTTCCATATGTAATAAGTTTCCAAACTTTGGGGACGTACCTAGGGCTATAAATACCCCTAGAGACTTCAGTTATAATTTGGGTTTTGATTAGATAAAAGTTTAGCCAATGCTAATTGTCCGTGTAAACCCGTGATTGGTTAGATCGCCGGTTTCACGTTTTAGAACCCCAACTACCCTTTGTGTGTCTTTCATATCCAGTAATTGTAGTTGCTCCTTTATCTTGTTCTTGCTCGTTCTTCGATTGCTTGCAGAAATAAGGTTGATCACCGATAAGATCAACAACCCTTGGAGTTGGTGTATCGATCGCTAAGGCGCAACACAAACGTCTCGTACGGTTATAGTCGGGTCGTCAACGTCGTCTCCATCCAATCGAAGTTATCTTATCTCTATCAACTCACCGAAAGATCGGGCCATCCAATTCACCTGAGTTTCCATCAAGTGGTATCAGAGCTTTCGTTGCTCGGTGAGTTTTTATTTCAGTTTTTCCTAGAGTCCAGAGAAAAAGCCACACAAAAAATTACCGAGATCCAAGCCTCTTTGAGCCTTTTAATAGTTCTACTTGGTATCGGCTTTTTGAGTTTTTGGTTGCATCATCGTGTGAAGTTGCTGGTCTTAGTGTTTAGTTCGTTTAGAGTTTCGAGTTCTTGTCACGTTTTTACCACAGTGTTTTGGTCTGTTTTAGTCGATTTGTTATTTTGGAATTCGGGTAGAATTTAGGCAAGCTGTGCAAGCGTTACTAAAACTATCTTATCTCACACATGCAAACTCGGATTGGATAGTTTTTATACTTTTTGGAAAGCTTACAACAAGATCTTTATTTTCTCTTTTAGAGTCATCTTCATATTCGGTCGTTTGCTTTCTGTTTTGGAACGTACAAGGTTCGGGAGTTCTGTACTAAGAGTCACCTTGTCATTTGCTGTTCTTTAAAAAAAGGAGAGAAAAAAGGGAAAAAGGAAGAAAGGTGCTCAAAAAAAAGAAGAAAAAAGTTGCACCAAAAAAAAGAGAAAAGAGAAAAAAAGTGAAGAAAGAAAACTTGTGACAAAAGAGGAGGAAAGCTAGTTCTACCTTTGTCGGTTTGGTGGTATTGTTTGTGTCTAGGCTCGCGTCTCTAGTACGTTCAAGCCTAGGACCAGCACAATAATGACGTTGAACAACTACTCAATTTGCTTATGCTAATGTGGTTCTAGTTTTCCTTGCTACATATTTCAGCCTACCTAGAGCTCCATAGATTTGACTACAACTTGTACAACCAAGTGTTTTCCAAAGCATCGATACATCTAATCTCTGTAGTGTTTGTGGTTAAGTCGGTGTACAACACCTTAATGCTTGCATTGGTAAGAACTTGTAAGAGCTTGATACAGGATTGAGCGAGTGTGACGTTGTGCTTTCACAATCTTGTAGTTAATAGGAGCGTACATATTATTTGTATGTTTCGTGTCTACTACTAATCATGGGAGGGATACACAAGGAGATAGGATATAGTGAAGCTCAATATCGACATCTTCATCGACACATGAGAGATCAACACGATAAATGTGAGGTATGTGATGAAATTTTAGCTAGATTCAAATGTACAATACCTTATTTTGAAGGAAATTATGACCCTCATGCAAATATTCAAGGGCTAAATTTTTTCATGCCATTACAATTTTCACGGTTTTGAAATATGCCATCGGCGAGTCACTGACAGATGGGACCTACAACAATCACTGACAGTGGCATTTTTCAAATTACAGAAAATTGTAATGGCATGTTTACAAAAATTCCTATATTCAATGGGAGCTAGCTGTAGATATTGAATTTGAAAAGTATAACATGTCTGAAAGAGAAAAGGTTATGGTTGCCTCTAAAGTGTTAGTTAAAGATGCTGCATATCATTGGAAATATCTTTGTAGACATGATAAAATACCTCAATCTTGGAAAGAATTAAAACAATATTTGAGAGATGCTTTTGTTCCTCCATATTATGCCGAAATTCTGTTAAAAAACTGCAATGTTTAAAACAAGATAGCAAAAGTGTTTCCTCATACTATCATGATATGCATGCTTGTTTATTACGTTGTGCTATAGATGAATGCGAAGAAGCTACAGAACAAAGGTTTTTACGTGGGCTTAACAAAGAAATTCAAGAAATGCTTCTTCATGAAACATATAATTCTCTTTCTCAATTGTTTGAACTTGCATGTCAAGCTGAATTTCAGATTACTATTGATTTAGAGGAGACACCAATCAGTTTGCCTTCTAGTTCTACTGACTCTGAACAGGAAAAAGAGATCAAGTATACACTTACGTCATCAGAGAAGGTTTTGCAAGGTAATATATGTGCTGAAATTAATCAAGGTGAGTGTGCTCCTCATCAAACACAATCATCCAATGTTCATGCTATTATAGAGAAACAATTAGTGGAATCTTTTGCTGAAATTTCTTTGTTAACAGATGATTTGCTTGAAACTCCTTGTAATAAAGAAGAGTTGGGTGTTAATACTTCACTTATATATATATGCCACAACTAGTTAATGAACATGTTGACTTTGTTGCCGAACCTTTAAGTGATTTGATATATGTTGTTCACATTGCTAGTAAAAAGGAAGAACATAAATTATTATCTTCTTTAAATACTTGAGGTTATATTGAATTTGATGATCTTAGTGAACTTAGTGCTTTAAATGAGAAATTACTCACTACACCTGATTTGCCATGTCCGGCTCAAATGAGTTTTCACGTAATTGGCAAATACAATGATCAAGGAGTATACTTTGTGCATAGAGTTTACATATGTTCAGATTTGAAACAACGTGTAAATTCTGAAAATAATAGTCTCAACCAAAGTATTTTAACTAATCCTATTATCTCAAGAGTCTCTTGTTTTGATTTAAATACACAAGTTTATTTTCAAGAAGGAGAGCATGTTAAGCTGTTCAACAACATCACATTTTTGTCTCCTTTTATCAAGGATGGTTCTTCACTAACACGTGTGAAACTGAATGCCAAGGTGATTTGGTTTGCTCCTGCTCACAATGTAACAAAAGGACAAGTTATATTGCACAATGATATCTATTTTGCTAGGAGCTACAATGACTATGAATACAAGAACAAACCGAGGACGGTTTATAGCCAAGAAGGAGAGAATGATGAGGACATCACTAGCTCGAATATAACCATGCTTATACTTTATAATAAACAACCCAAGGTTCATCCATTATATATTAGATTTACATTTTATATAATTGAGCTAAGGATGCTACACCATGAGTTAGCTTTGTTTTCAATTACAGAAATTCTATCATGGATTAAGCGACACGTTAAGAGCACATCAAGGGCATGGAACATCATGGAAATTGATTGGGAACCAAGTCAAGACCATGAAAACATAATATAAAATTTTGGGACATTATTTATGTGCCAAGAGAAATTGGAGATTAACTTCTACATGTTTTCGACTTGGATTCGGACAACATGGACAGTAACAAATTCAAACATGCACAACTTTTACATGGTAGCTCCGATTTGGATGATCGTGGACTTTTTGGAAAGTTTGAGACGTCCTCTTTCTAACGGATGCAACTACACTTCCAGATTCAATTCGAGGAGATTGCAATAACCAAAACAATGCGTGTTACTCAGACTCGGACTTCAAGGAGAGCACAAGATTCACACATGCATATCTTTCACATAGAAGCTCCGATTTATATGATCTTGGACTTTTTGGAAAGCTGAGGATGTCTACATGGAAGATAATATATTTATTCCACCGAAAGAATCCCGGTCAAGTCTTAAGGATCTAAGTTTCTTTTTTCTAGTAATTCTGTTTTGGAAATAATTAGTTTCCATATGTAATAAGTTTCCAAACTTTGGAGACATCCCTAGTGCTATAAATACCCCTAGAGACTTTAGTTATAATTTGGGTTTTGATTAGATAAAAGTTTAGCCAATGCTACTTGTCCGTGTAAACCCGTGATCGGTTAGATCGCCGGTTTCACGTTTCAGAACCCCAACTACCCTTTATGCGTCTTTCATATCCAGCAATTGTAGTTGCTCCTTTATCTTGTTCTTGCTCATTCTTCAATTGCTTGCAGGAACAAGGTTGATCACCGATAAGATCAACAACCCTTGGAGTTGGTGTATCGATTGCTAAGGCGCAACACGAACGTCTCGTACGGTTGTAGTCGGGTCGTCAACGTCGTCTCTATCCAATCAAAGTTATCTTATCTCTATCAACTCACCGAAAGATCGGGCCATCTAATTCACCCGAGTTTCCATCATAAACCTTCGAACTTCCTGCAGTAATGTATTAGGAAATAAATAACATACTTATAATATGCTACCTTCTTTCAGCGGCCCCTTTGGCGCTAGCTCCGGAGCAGATAGCGAGAGCCATCGAACGGGTGCTTAGAGCCCCTACAGTGGCGGAGAGGCAAAAAAGAATAGAATTGGTGGGAAGCTGGGAATGCTTCAACAGAGTGTGGAGAGCCCTCGGAATGGTGCCCCCACCTCTACCAGACTTTGACTCGACCGGAGCAGCCCCTCGGAAAAGGAAAGCCACCATCGAGCCTTCGAAGAAAGTCGTCAAGACCCTGATCAAGAAGGGGAAGAAGACGACAAATCCTCCTCCTCAGCCGACTCCGGTGTCCTCTGCTTAATCCTTAGACATTCGGAGCTCATCTTCGGAAGACTCCGGAAACAAAGGTTCCGAAAACAAGGGCTCCGATGTTCAAATGGGAAAGGCCCTCGAAAATTATCTTCTTGATGATAGCGAAGATGAAGCCATGGATGCAGCCGGAGTTCCTGCTAGTGAGACTGTGGAGGCAGACACATCACGCTCTCCCGAGCACGTTGCCGCAAGTTCAGAGCTAGAGGCGGTTATTCCCAACTCACCCGTGGCTGGGGTGATAGTGCCGGAGGCCGAGGCGCCTGCCGCGGCTACACCGAAGAGGACTTTGTGGGATGACCTCGATGAGTACCTCCAGATGTACGAGGTCTTGGAGGACCCTACAATTCTACCTCAAGGCGCAAATGAAGGTATACTTCGAAGCTTTTTCCTTTTCAATTCCTGTAACAGTTATTACCCACAAATATTCATCAAGTACCTTAATGTTGTAGGTGCGTCGAGGAGTAGCATTGCTCCGATCACAGATGGAACTCCATCTTCTCTCGGAGTTGAGGCTCCAGAAGACACAACAGCTCTGACGACTGGAGCTGTCTTGGGTGAAGCAATTCCGGCCGAGGGGGCATCAGTCGAAGGTGTATCTACCTCCGCCAGATTCGCTCCTCTAGCTTTCGTGCCGGGGAGGGGAAAGAGCATGACGAGCCTCGACCTCCTCCCTGCTTCGATGGTGACGCCTTCCTCCAATGATCCTTCGGCAAGTAATTCGGAGGAGGAGGCGACCGCGGATGATCACCAGGCTTTGTCCTGGCTCCCTTTGTTGGCTCCATTCTTGGAGCAGTGAACGGGCCTCCGGGCGCTTCTGGAGCCCTTGGCGGAGAAAGGCCAAGAAGTCGTAAACTTCGACTTGGTCTCCATCTTGAGCGAAGCCAGAGCCCCAGAGCTCAATCTAGCCCTCGAAAGGGCTGCCCTTCAGGTATGCAACATGCCGCAAATGCATTCAATTAATAAAAAGAATTACTTAGTACTTACTTACTATTTTTTGCAGCAATTTGTCCTTGCTAGAGAGGCAGCGAATTCCAATGAAGTCAAAACTAATCGGCTCAAGAGGAAGATTACTACCCTCCAGTCTGCACTTAAAAGCTCCGAAGATAAAACACTTCGACTGGAGGAGGAGCTCCTTGAAGAACGGAGGGCTAGGGCCGCCACCGACGAAGCACTCCGGATCGAGCGGCAAAGCAACACTACACTCCAAACTTCGACCCAAGAAGCCGAAGTTGAATGTGTGGTGCTCAGAGCGGAGGTGGAGAAGCTCCGGCAAGCGGCAGCCACTTCAAGCACATAGCTTGTAGGACTCCAAGACTCACTTCAACAAGCCATGGCTCAGAAAAGCGATCTGCTTTCCAAAATGGCCGAGGTGTCTGCTGCTGCTGTGCTGGAAGTGGCAGAAGCGAAGAATGCTGCAATAGCGAAGCGTACCTTGGATGCCCTTTAGGGTACCTTGGAATACTTCGGCACCATGTGCCCTTCATCTTTGACTATGGCGAGTGAGCCCCTCGACTGGAAGCTGAAAATGATTCAAATGGCGACGAAGCTGATGATGGGCTCTGGTGTCTGGTACGGAGAGATATCCAGACAAGTTTCTGGAATTGGAGTCCTCCACCACCTCGAAGCTCTTGGGGTTTCAGTTGCTCCAATTGGGGGTTCAACACCTGTAGGCTTTGTCGATGAGAACTTGTTGCGTCCTTCACAGGATGTAGCTTCTACTTGGGAAGCTTTCTTGTCAATCTGGAAAACAGACCATAAGGCTGCAACCAAGGCTTGGATCGACGAGGCTCACCGGCAAAAGCAAGCGCAAACGATGCCTCCGCTTCCAGCTACACCAGCTTCGATGCCCCCTGCTCCGCCAACCGACCCGCAGGTCTAGTCTTATAGGGCACGTAAGCATGTACAAGAAATCTTGTAAAGCCCCTTATATTAATGAATGAAAAGTTTATAAACAAGGAACTTTTTTGGATGTTTATTCTTTTAGATTTTGCCATGCACTTCGAAGCTTGACTTCGAAGTATTGGAACTTAACGAAGGGTTCCTTCGGCAGTGGTCTATCCTTGAAAGCTTAAGGCCTTATCGACGCTCGCGCTTCTTTGTTCCTCGTGGAGATCAAGGGGAGATAGCTCCCGAAGTATACCGCGAAGTCTTGGCTTATATCAAAGAGGAGGAAAAGGAAGAAGCATCTTCGTCCTCCGAGTACGTAAACTGGTCTGACTCGGAGTACCAGGCTGAAGATCCCGCTGAGGCTAGCTCCGAAAGGCTTCTGTCTTGGGTTGAACTTCAAGAGGAGCAGAAAAAACTGCTATCTTCGAAGAAGAGAAGCACTCGGACTAAGAAGAAAGTCCCGAAGGCTTCGAGCTCCGAGGGTCGAAGTGGTCTTAGGAGTAGCTATAGAGGTCAGAAGGGTCGCCATTTTTATCTAGGCTTAGACCAAAACATCTCTTGATGTAAAAATATTATTATCTAATTAATATGAATTGCTTCGAAAGCATCTTTTGTTGTTCCTTACTCCCCTGCCCCTCCTTGTGGGTGGGGGACCGTACGCGTTGCGATAGGGTCCGTCAGACACAATGATTTACATAACAATCTGATGCTTCGCACAACACTTGGTAATTGTTGGGGGAAAATATCTCATCTTCGGGGTTATCGCCAAAGCAGCATGAAGACAGTCAACCAGTTCGAAGATTGTCCGAAGATCATCTTCGAAGATGCCCAGAACCTGGTTCGAAGCCTGAAGTCAGACACTGGTTCGAAGTATGTTTTCGAACCAAGGCCCTTCAGGATCTTTTCTGCCAGCTAAGATGGAAGACTTATCTTCTATCCTATTAGATTAGTCTTTTACCATTTTAGTCCTATTAAGGAACCTGAATAGTTTCCTTAATGTCGGTTGTAATAGAGGGGTAAATAGGTCTTTTCCTTAATGTTTATGCCTATAAATACCCCCCATTTCATCCTGTAATGAGGACCGATTACAAGTAAATCAATATACACTTTCGAACTATTCTAAGTTATTATCCTTTCGGAGGCTTAGAACAGTTTGCTTCGCAAACACTTCGTTTGTTAGTTTCTTTTCTACAGAAACCTGTTAGCGTAATCTTTTACGCCAACAGTTGGCGCCGTCCGTGGGGAACCTAGTCCAAAAAACTTCGTTCTCTACCAACCTCTTGCATCATGCCTCCTAAGCGGAGCGCACCTCGCAATCCCACTCGGAGGTCCTCTCGGATCTCCGGAGAGATACCCTTCGACACAGTCGAAGTCGGAGGGTCTTCGACTATCCCTCCACCTCAAACTCCGCAAGGGGCTTCTATCCCTCGAGGATACGAAACCTCTCCACCAACCCCTTCTACACTCCGACCGCCCGGAGCCACTCTGCCACCCTCCATTCCGATTGGAACTGATCATACCAGTTCTCAAGACCCGGAAGGTCCTTCCGGAGGAGATGAAGATAGCCTTCGAGATATGGCCACTCAAATGGCCAATCTTCAAGCCGAGGTAGCGAGGTGGCGACAGGAGGCTGCGAACAGGCTTCGCCCTCAAGCCACCCCAGCTATCCCCGAAGTGCACGAAGACGACGATCTTGACTATCCCGAAGCCCCGGAGAACGCCTCTTACGACAATGAATCTCCGTTGCATCCCGAGCTTCAGAAGGTTCGCTTCGATCCGAGGTTCAAAGCTTCGAAGCTTTGCAAGTATGCCGGAGACGAAGATCCCAGTGAGTTTGCACGTTATTATGCCCTAGCAATCGAGGCTAGTGGCGGAGACAGAGAAACTATGGCGAAGTGCTTCCCGTTAGCCCTTCAAGGAGTGGCGTTGAGATGGTTCTGGTCTTTAAAACCAGGATCAATCACTTCATGGTCACAGTTGAAGAAGAAGTTCATAAGTAACTTTCAGGGCACCTTCGTGCCCCCCATGTCGACAGGAAGCCTTTTCCAAGTGAAACAGCTCCCCGGAGAAACATTGAGGCAGTACTTCAAGCGCTTCGCTCACACGAAGTCGCAAATTCGGGGGCTGTCCACATCTTCGGTGGTTGATGCAGCTCGGGAAGGCGTCAGTCATAAAGGCCTTCTGGATAAATTGCATCGGAAGAGCATCACCACAGTATCACAGTTGATGTCGTACTTCGAGGAGTACTCGAAGTCGGAAGAAGGTTGGCTTCGGAGGACTACTGCTACTTCGACAGTGTTGACAGAAGTTAAAGCAGAGGTGAAGACTTCGGCTCAGCCGCAAGAACCAGTCCCCGAAGTGCAACATGATAGAAGAAGAGGGCAAAAGCACCCTCGTTCTGAGGTCTTAAACATTGCACCCCCGCAGAAGTTTGCACCAAGAGCTCCACAGTCTGCGGGGAACAAGTCCAGCGGCTGGAGGCCGCCAGGGAAAACGGCTGGCAAGGGCCAGACCCTTTTTTGCTGTATTCATGGAGAGAACCGAAGCCATGCAACTGACACCTGCAAGGCTATTCTTACCCTTCGGGGAGAATACTTGGAGAGAACTTCGGGTCGAGGTAGTACCGACCGAAGTCCAGCAGCAGCAGTGCGCTCGGAGCCGGTCCAGGCTGTGGCGCGGATAGAAAATTTTGATGCTGCAAGGCATCCTCCGGTGGCCAATGTTATGCCACCTCCGAAGCAAGAAGAAGGGCAAGATAGAGGGAAGAGAGTAGTTCTCCCTATCTCCGGAGGAGGTACCCTCGGAAGCATGTCCAAGAGACAGCGAAGAGAGTACGTTAGAGAAGTAGGCCACATTGGGACTTCGTCATCTGCAGCTGCAATGCCGGAGTGGTCTCATGTTCCAATATCTTTCTCTGCGGAGGATGCAGCTGGTATCAAGTTCCCGCATGCAGATCCATTGGTTATTACTGCTGATATTGCAGGAACAGAAGTCCGAAGGGTGCTAATTGACGGAGGTAGCTCGGCAGATATCATATTTGTACAAGCCTTCGATCAGTTATGCATTTCCCGGAAGCATCTCCTTCCAGCGGCTCGTCCTCTGCAAGGCTTCGCAGGACCCCCGCTAGATGCACTTGGCCAGATAGGCCTGGAAGTAACCTTCGGAGAAGGTTTACTAGCCCGAACTGAAGAAGTTATCTTTGATGTGGTGGATGCCCCGTATGCTTATAATGTTATCTTTGGCCGAGGCATGTTGAATCAGTTCGGAGCTGTGGCGCATCACAATTACTTGTGCATGAAGATGCCCACACAATCAGGAGTTCTGACAGTCTTCGGAGATCAAGCCATAGCTCGGAGAGCAGAATATGGTCATGGTCCTCCTCTTGATCCGAGGCAAGTAAACAGTGTCCAAGATAATGGAGAAATTTTTTCAGCCTCCTCCGAAGCTTCGAAGAAGTCGTTTCCAAGACCAAGTCCCGAAGGAGAGATTGCAACGAAGATCATTGTCAAAGATGGTAAAGAATACACTTTTCAGTTTGGTAAAGATTTACCTCCCGAAGTTGCAACTTCCTTGGAAAAGGTTGTAGGAGAAAATTTGGATGTCTTCGCCTGGTCTGACGAAGATATCACCGGAGTCGATCGGGATATTATTGAGCACAGCTTGCTTGTAAACCCGAAGGCCCGGCCTGTTCGACAAGGGCTCCGGAAGATGTCCGCAGAGAGAGCTGCACTAGCTAAGGACGAAGTTGAAAAACTGTTGAAGGCTGGGATTATCAGAGAAGTGGCCCATACAGAATGGCTAGCCAACCCAGTCTTCGTCAGGAAGAAGTCTTCCGGAAAGTGGCGCATGTGCATTGATTTCACATCTTTGAATAAAGCGTGCCCACGTGACCCCTACCCCATGCCCCGAATTGATCAACTAGTTGACTCCACTGCAGGTTCGGAGTTACTAAGCTTCCTCGACGCGTATTCTGGATATCATCAAATATGGTTGAAGCGCGAAGATGAAATCAAGACGAGCTTTGTAACTCCTTCGGGAGTCTTCTGCTATGTAAGAATGCCCTTCGGCCTAAGAAATGCCGGGGCTACTTTTTCAAGATTAGTTGCTAAGGCTCTAGGTCATCAATTAGGTCGCAATGTGGAGGCCTATATGGATGATATTGTAATAAAGAGTGCTTTAAAGCACCAACATAGCCTAGACTTAGCAGAAACATTCAATAGCCTTCGGGCATGTGGGATCCGCCTTAACCCCGAAAAATGTATATTCGGAGCTAAGGCTGGAAAGTTGTTAGGGTACTTAGTTTCAAGCAGGGGAATTGAAGCTAGCCCTACTCAAATAACTGCGCTGCAGAAGATGGCTCCTCCCGAGAATTTAAAGCAAGTGCAAAAGCTGACTGGACGTCTGGCCGCACTTAGCAGGTTTTTATCAAGGTCTGCGGAGAGGAGTTTGCCAATTTTTAAAGCTTTGAAAGGGTCCGAAGATTTTGCATGGACACTGGAGTGTCAGAAGAGCTTCGAAGATATTAAAGATTATCTCAGCAATCTTGCTACACTTACGGTGCCTATTGCGGACGAAACCTTACTCCTGTATCTTGCAGCCACAGGATCAGCTGTCAGCGCAGTCCTTGTCAGAGAAGCTGATATCAATGGGAAGTTGGTCCAAAATCCTGTCTATTTTGTATCCGAAGCATTGTCAGGAGCAAAGACAAGATATTCCGAACTTGAAAAGTTCGTTTATGCTCTGATAATGGCTTCGAGGAAGTTAAGACATTATTTTTTGGCTCATAATGTAATTGTACCAACTTCGTATCCTTTAGGAGATATGCTCCGAAGCAAAGATTCCACTGGAAGGATTGGAAAGTGGGCAGTAGAGCTAGCACCCTTCGGCATATCTTTCCTGGCAAGAACAGCTATCAAATCTCAAGTTCTAGCAGACTTCGTAGCAGAGTGGACTCCACCTACGAAGTTGACTCCGGAAAAATCAGATGACGGAGTTTGGACTATTTACTCCGATGGGGCTTTTCAAGCATCCGGAGCAGGCATTGGGGCAGTATTAATTTCACCGTCAGGGCAAAGAGCAATGTACTCCGCAAGACTCAACTTTAAGTCTACCAATAATATAGCGGAGTACGAAGGAATATTATTGGGACTTCGGAAAGCACGTGCTCTAGGGGCTACAAGAATAATTATAAAACAGATTCTCAGATAGTAGCAGGGCACGTAGACAAAAGTTTTCAGGTCCGACATCCACAGCTTGCAAAGTATTTGGAAGAAATTCGCAAGATCGAAGCACATTTCAAGGGTATTTCCATTCAGAGTATACCAAGAGCTGAAAACGTGCAAGCGGACATTTTAGCGAAGGCTGCTGCCGGAGCTGTGGATGTGCCCGACGAAGCTTTCTATGAGGAGCTCAATATACCTTCGGTGCCTCAAGTTGCTTCTGCAGATATTTTATGCATTCCTAGTGCAGATTGGAAAGATTCAATCATAGAACTCTTGCAAGGAGGAACAAATTTGCCAGAAGAGCCCCAATTGTCAAGATTAAAGCTCAGAGCAAGAAACTATCAGTTAATCAACGGTATATTATACAAGGCCGGAGTATGTTCCCCTCTACTCCGATGTATATCTCAAGCCGAAGGCCAAGAAATTCTTCGAGAAATTCATGAAGGCCTTTGTGGAAGTCATTTAGCCCCTAGAGCTCTGGCAGGAAAAACACTTCGCCAGGGGCTTTATTGGCCCACAATAACAGCTGATGCGGAGAGCTTGGTCCGCACTTGTCAAGGATGCCAGTGGATGGGTCGACGGAGTCATCGCCCACCAACAGCTCTTCAAGTCATTGCTCCGGTATGGCCAATGGCCAGATGGGGTATGGATCTAATTGGTCCCTTTCCGTTAGCAAAGGGAAATCTGAAGTTCGCAGTGGTAGCTATTGAATATTTCTCTAAGTGGGTGGAAGCAGAGCCCTTAACAGCTATCACTTCGAATAATGTACAGAAATTCTTCTGGAAAAACATTATTTGCCGGTTCGGAGTGCCTAGATATCTCACAGTTGACAATGGAACACAGTTCGACGCAGAACCCTTCAGGAAGTTTTGCGAAGACCTAGGCATTCAACTATGTTTTGCTGCAGTGAGACATCCTCAGTCAAATGGAGCAGTTGAGCGAGCCAATGGAAATATCTTATCAGGACTAAATCGAAGAATAGTAGGATTATCAAAGGGACTGTGGACCGAAGAGCTTCCGAAGATTCTGTGGTCCATTCGGACTACGCAAACAAGGTCCACAGGTTTTACTCCGTTCAGACTACTATTCGGAGATGAAGCTATGACTCCAACGGAGCTCAAAGGAGGATCACTTCGCAGCACCGAACCAGACATCGAAGAAGAAAGACAAGCTTCGTTAGATTTGTCAGAAGAAACAAGGCTTCGAGCTGTAGCCAATTTATCAAAGTATCATCAGCAGACGAAGACTTGGTATGACCCGAAGGTTAAGCTCAGCGAGTTAAGACCGGGTCATCTTGTTCTACGAAGCATTATAGCACCAGGGAAGTTAGGCAATAAATGGGAAGGTCCATATCTAATCGTCCGCTCGGGGCGCCCTGGTTCATTTAAATTAGCTAATTTAGAAGGTGAAGAGCTAGCACATACTTGGCATGCGGAGCACCTAAAGCGATACTTCGCATAAGGGCTCCTTGTAATTCGCTTGTAATCACCTCTAAATTAATAAAGCATACACCCTGTGGCTTGCCTTCCCCTTGACGCTCCTAGTTTCCCGAGCGGACGCGCTGGGACAGAAGTCGTTCGAGAGGGAAGCGTTATCAAGCAGGGCTGTATTTCCGGACTTCGTACCCATAAAGTCGAAGCCTCCGGTGTGGTGGCTGAAATCCATCCGGAGCCCAAGCTGATACCTTGTAGGCATCCGTAAAAGAGCCAATACCACATTCTACGGAGTCCAAGCTTCGGCTGGTAGACTTCCGTAAAAAGAGCCGAAGGTGGCCAAAATCTGCGGAGTCCAAGCTGCAGCTTGTCAGACTTCCGTAAAAAGAGCCGAAGGTGGCCAAATTCTGCGAAGTCCAAGCTCCGGCTGGTAGACTTCTGCAAAAAAGAGCCCAAGTGGCCAAATTCTGCGAAGTCCAAGCTCCGGCTGGTAGACTTCTGCAAAAAAGAGCCCAAGTGGCCAAATTCTGCGAAGTCCAAGCTCCGGCTGGTAGACTTCTGCAAAAATAGCCGAAGGTGGCTACAATTTCTGCGAAATCCAAGCTCCGGCTGGTAGATTTCTGCAAAAAACAGCTGAAGGTGGCTAAAGCAAAACAGCATTTAAGCCATGAGCTTCGAATGACTGTTCATATGCGTCCAAAGTGACAAATTTTTTAAGACACTAAAGTGTCCTGGAAGTTATCTCAATTGATTTTTTTCATGAAATAAACAAAGGTACCAAGTTACCATTTTTCTGACTACAAATAGTCGAAGACATTTCATAAGATTTCAAAAGATCTTTAAAAATGACAGAGGGGCTCCGAACCCCCAAGAAAAAATTGTACTCCGAAGTTTTTCTTTGCGCATAACCATCTTTGAATACAGTTCGAAGTTGCTTATACCCAAAGAGGGGCTAGTAATATGGAGACAATTTTAAATCGGCATTCATTATCAAAATAAATGTATTTACAGATTACATTATGAAAAATTGGTATCTATACCAAGAAGGAATCGGAGACCTCTTCGGTCCCGAGAGCTAGGGGTGGAACGACTAGTTCCAACATCGGAAGTTCTAAGAACTTTACGTTTAACTCTCTTTCTCCCCTTCGAAGCTCTAAAATCCTTCTGTTCTTGTTGAAGTTCGGCCCAAGTTCGAAGCCGCTCGGGGCTTCTCTCCCAGCTTCTAAGATCTTCAGATCTTTTATTTTGGGCTTCACCTTCGTCTTCGGACCATTTAGTGTCTTCAGAAGACGAGGTGTTTGCGTCGCTCTCTTTATCTTCCTCTTTAATATAAGACAATACGTCTTTGATTACTTCGGGCGCAATAACGCCGGAGTCATCTCGAGGGATAAGAAATCGAGGACGCTTATAACTCTTTAGAAGTTCGAAGGTGTTCCACAGTGAGCGAAGTTCGCTGTTAAGCTCTAACACTTCGATATCTTCGATAAGAGGCAAAGCCTAAAAATATAACAAACAAGATTTTCATTGATAAATGATTACAAGCACAAAGCTTTACACGGTTAAAAATCCTAAAACATTCCTAAACTTGTGGGTTTGAAGGAGGTTGGCTGCTCGAAGCTTGGCTTCGAACATGCTTCTGGCGTTGGCCTTCATCAATCCAAGCCTTGATCGCAGATCGACCTTCGGCTCTCCACGAAGTTTGGAAGGCCCGCCAAGCAGCAGCTACACCTTCGGAAGGTTTGAGAAGTCGGTCGTCGTCGAAGGTGATTGGACCTCTTCCTGCGTCCGGAGTTATTGATCGGCCCAAATCCTCGTAATAGCGAAGTAGACCAACAGCAGACACATGTCCGGAGAGTTCTCCGTATCTAATGCCCGCCGTCTTCATCTGCTTCGCCACCCCTTGGATCCTTTTCAACCGGCGCAGAAGGCTGATGTTATCATCAGAAGGGAGAATTCCAGTAGTACCGAAGTACTCCAGGACTTCTAACAACTGATTCATAATCTCCGCAGCCACCTTCTCAGACTTCAACTTATCTTCGTTCAGCGCATCCTTCACCGAAGTAACTTCGTCCAAAACCCCAGAAAGCCTAGCATTTTCAGTGGTCAAAGTGTTTTTCTGTGTCAACAATTGGCTAGCTTCCTCTTCAAGTCGGACGAGTTTAGACCCTGCAGTAGCATGTTCTGCCCGCAGTTTTTCAACCTCTGCTCGAAGCACAATCCTCTCTGCTTCGAGCTCTTTCTTTGCAGCTTCTAAGCTTTGCCTGGCCCTTCGCTCTGTTAATATTATATTGTCCATTTGAGTCACTCGACTTTCAGAGATGTTAAAATTCCTTCGAAGAGTGCTATTTTCTTCCCGAAGCCGAGCGATTTCTTCGTCATTGCATAGACTTGCAGCTCGGGCCAAGACAGTTTGCTGCCAAAGTAAAAATCAAAATAAATATTCATTCGAAGATAAATTCTATAATAATTTGCAGTTGTTTCATACCTGATAAGCTGTACGTTCAATAATGGCATTAAGCTCCATCCTGTCAGCCTTACGCAGGATGGCCACTAATTCGGTCTCCCCTATCTCACGACTAGCTCGATCCAAAGGTTCGAGCAAAGTCCGAAGACCAGTTGTTTGCCCTAAGAAAGGAGCCAGCAAGGGGAGCATGCTTATTGCCTCTTGGTCATCTTCGTTCAACGAAGGACCGGAGTTTTGGCCTACAGTCTTCGGAGCCACTGGAGTTTGAACCTCCCTGGAAGATTGGCTCTCGTCTGTTGAATCAGACGGAGTTGATTCGGAGCTTATAGCAGGCAGAGGCTCTATTTGTCTTTTGCCTCTTCCAGGCCCCTTTTGAGTAACTCTCAGGGCTGGCTCCGAAGTCGTTGAAGGCTCAGGAATTGTTTCCTCCTGGCGGACTTCTTCCATAGGAGTGGGTTCTGCAAAACAATCAAAAGTATTATACATAGTATAAAAATTCAAATAAATACAAAAGTTCTTCGAATTCTACCTTCGGCAGTCCGTGGAGGAGTCGTTGTCGGACTGATTGGTGGATCGAAAGCTAATTCTTCATCTGAATCAGCCGTTGAATCATGGACTACAGGAGCATCGTCCTGAGTAGTCCTCGCTGCTTTGTCGGGAATCGAAGCCATAGTGACTTCGACCCCACTTTCATTCACAGGAACTTTGTCCTGAGCTACATCTTCTTGAACTACTGAAGTCCTTGGTTGATCAACATTTTCTCCGGACTCCGGTACATTCGCAGGTACTCCGGTTTGTGCGGCCCTTTGAGTTTCATTCTCTTCCATTAGGCGCACAAGTAACCTTTCCACTTCTTCTTGGGAATCGGAAACCGAAGCTCTGGAGCTCGAAGGTAAAGGATCTAAAGGTGCGAGGTTCTTCGGCTTCCGAGCCACCCTCTTCACCGGAGTTTTTGCTGAACTTGAAGTTCCAGCTTCGGCTTTCCTTTTTTGAGGCCCTTTCTCCAAAGGCGCCCAATCCATCAGAGGGGGAGGAGTGAGTTTCAGCATTCCCCATACTCTGTTAAATCTTTCCCAACTCCCAACCAGCTTAATTCGCCACTCTTTTTCGGTCGGAGTTGGAGCACCCAAGATTTTTTCCGAAGCCCTTATAATCTGTTCTGAAGTAACAGGGGCTGAAGATTCTACAAAATAAATAATTCAAGTCAGTTTTTCTTCGAAGTAAATATGTTTAATGCATGTTGTTTTCGAAGTTACCTGTAGGACTTGAAGTCAAGTTAATTCTGCGAAGACCACCTTCGGAATCATCTTCGAAGATAATAGGCCAGTCGGCCATCAGTGGAGGAATTTGAAGACCGATGAATTCTTCGGCCAAATCCCGCATACTGAGCCTTCGGCTAACTTTTTCAAGCAAATTCAGACGGGCTTCGAATTGGCCTTCGTCAGGACGCACCAAAGCTTCTTTTCGGAATTGGATTTCTCTAAGAGGTCCGGCCAGAGGATTGCTTGCCCCGACTTCAGCATAAAACCACCGCAGCACCCAATCAGTATACCATCTAGCATTGATGGCCTTAGCAGGGAATCGTAGAGCGTATTCATCTCGAAGCCTAAAATTGATGCTTCCGAAGGCAACCACTACTTTTTCACCTCCGGAGCCTACGAAGGTCTTCGGCTGACAAGTTGCTCTATGCAATGCTGCGAAAATTTGAGCCCTCCCCTCACAACCTTCGGCTCTTAAGGCCCATTCAAAAATAGCTAATCTAGCTACTGCGTTCGGAGATAATTGAGGGAGAGTTATATGGAACAGTTCGAGTACCTCTGCCAGAAAGTCCACTGCAGGAAGACCCAAACCGGCTTCGAAAAAGGCTTCGAACACTACTACTTCTCCGGGTCTGGGCACTGGAATCACTTCTTTCCCTGGTTTTCGAATCATAACTCCCGCACCAATATTTCCTCCTGCTGCCATTGCCAGGGACTCTCTTTTGCAGGTTGAAGGTCCTAATTCAAAGGATTGGTCCAAATATTTGGTCGATGGAGGGCACAGACCTTGATCATCGGCGATTTGGGGATTTATTCCCTTTGCCGCCATGGAAGATGTCGCCTGCATCGAAGGCGTCGCCGCCACTGTCGCCGCTGCCGCTGCCGCAGTCGCTTGTTGACGAACCAAGGTTGAAGGAGGTGCAGAGCCTTTGGTCTTCGCCATCGCAATCGCTGGATCGATTTGAGAGAGTGGAGACTAGGGCTCAAGAACTCGAAAGTTAGGGCTCAAGAACTCAAAGGGCTCAAAAGGCTTTTGACTGAGAGGAAGCAGTGAAAAGGTAATTGAGTAAGTTCTGGAGTTCTTTATTTATAGTCTAACTTTCCGTTTGTTACCGTTTGGGCTCTGCCCTTTCGCATTCCCGCCTGTTATTTTTTCTCCGAAAATAACGCTTCGTATAACTCCGTTAGAAACAGAAACTAACGGCTATATTTTCTAAGTCTAAAAAGACTCTCGAACTTCCTAAGTCGGTTCTAAGATAGTTCGAAAAGTAATTACCTTATGACTGATTCGAAGTTCATATCTTCATGCATTTCGAAGATAAAGCGAAAATCAATAACCCCTATGATTGGTTATCTTTTCTTTCCGTATACTGCTCTCCTAACGTTACAGGTCGAACGGAGAAGCGTATTCGAGGGGCTACTGTTGGGGGAAAATATCTCATCTTCGGGGTTATCGCCAAAGCAGCATGAAGACAGTCAACCAGTTCGAAGATTGTCCGAAGATCATCTTCGAAGATGCCCAGAACCTGGTTCGAAGCCTGAAGTCAGACACTGGTTCGAAGTATGTTTTCGAACCAAGGCCCTTCGGGATCTTTTCTGCCAGCTAAGATGGAAGACTTATCTTCTATCCTATTAGATTAGTCTTTTACCATTTTAGTCCTATTAAGGAACCTGAATAGTTTCCTTAATGTCGGTTGTAATAGAGGGGTAAATAGGTCTTTTCCTTAATGTTTATGCCTATAAATACCCCCCATTTCATCATGTAATGAGGACCGATTACAAGTAAATCAATATACACTTTCGAACTATTCTAAGTTATTATCCTTTCCGAGGCTTAGAACAGTTTGCTTCGCAAACACTTCGTTTGTTAGTTTCTTTTCTACAGAAACCTGTTAGCGTAATCTTTTACGCCAACAGTAATCATACTTTACTCTTTCGTAGAGTTCTTTGAACTATACGTTCGTATTATAATGTTTATAAATTTCGGAGCTAAGTGTTTCACTGATCGGAGCCTTGAAACCTTATTGCTTGGTCACCTTCGACTCTTTTACAGATGCTTCGAACCCGGAGGCCGGAAATCTGTTCTTTTAAAGTCCTTAGACTCTTCTACAGATCCTAACAACCCAGAGCTTGGAATTCGTAGGCTGGCCACCTACGGCTCTTTTACAGATGCTTCGAACCCGGAGGCCGAAAATATGTTCTTCTTAGACTCTTCTACGGATCCTAACAAGCCAGAGCTTGGAATCCGTAGGCTGGCCACCTATGGCTCTTTTACAGATGCTTCAAACCCGGAGGTTGGAAATCTGTTCTTTTAAAGTCCTTAGACTCTTCTACGGATCCTAACAAGCTGGAGCTTGGAATCTGTAGGCTGCCAATGGAATCCTTGAACCAATGGTTCGAATGCCGTTGTCTGGGTTCTTTGAAAGATGCTTTACTCCGCAAGCATCTCCGTTCTCCTGATGCATCCACTAGAAGTAAGGGATATTCGAAGAGTAAACAAAATTCGAAGCTCCATCTTTATTTAGAAAGTTACTTTTACAATTGATTACAAGGAGCCCCTAAGCGTAATAACGTTTAAGATGCTCCGCATGCCATGCATGCTTCAACTCTTCCCCTTCTAAATTAGCTAATTTAAACGAGTCGGGGTGCCCTGAGCATAGGATAATATATGGTCCTTCCCATTTATTTCCTAGCTTCCTTGGAGCTATTACACTTCGCAATACCAAATGACCTGGTTTAAGCTCATTCAGTTTTATCTTCGGGTCATACCATGTCTTTGTTTGGTCTTGGTACTTCGTTAGATTGGCAACAGCTCGAAGCTTTGTTTCTTCTGACAAGTCCAGCGAAGTGCTTCTCTCGTCTTTATTTCCAGGTTCTACTACACGAAGGGATCCACCCTTGAGCTCCGTAGGAGTCATGGCCTCATCTCCGAATAGCAGCCTGAATGGGGTAAAGCATGTGGACCTGGCTTGAGTGGTCCGAATGGACCATAGAATCTTAGGAAGTTCTTCAGTCCACATCCCTTTGGCCAGCCTAACAATCCTTCGATTTAGACTGGAGAGAGTATTCCCATTGGCTCGCTCGATGGCTCCGTTGGATTGTGGATGGCGAACTGCTGCGAAGCATAACTTGATGCCCAGTTCTTCACAAAATTCTTTAAAGGGTTCGGCTTCGAACTAGGTTCCATTATCTATAGTTAGCTCCCTTGGCACTTCGAACCTGCATATGATATTTTGCCAGAAAAATTTTTGCACATTCCTTGAAGTGATAGCAGTTAGAGATTTAGCTTCGACCCATTTAGAAAAATACTCAATTGCTACCACTGCAAACTTCAAGCGGCCTTTTGCCATTGGAAAAGGGCTGATGAGATCCATTACCCATCATGCCATTGGTCACACCGGGGCAATAACTTGAAGTGGTACTAGTGGACGGTGGCTCCGTCTACCCATCCACTGACATCCTTGACAGGTTCGAACCAATTCCTCTACATCTGTTACAATTGTTGGCCAGTAGAGCCCCTGCCGAAGTGTCTTTCCTGCTAGAGCACGGGAGGCCAGGTGGCTTCCACATAAACCTTCGTGAATGTCTCGATGTATATCTTGGCCTTCGGGTTGTGAGATGCACTGGAGTAAGGGAGAGCAGACTCTGGCTTTGTATAATATCCCATTGACAAGCTCATAATTCCGAGCCCTTGTTTGCAACCTTCGAAAATACAGACCTTCTAGCAAGACTGTGTTGTTTTGCAAGACATCCATTATCGAAGCCCGCCAGTCGGTAGCTGGGATGAAAAGAACTTCTGTGGAGGGTAATTGATTTACTGTAGGCTTGACAAGTTCTTCATAGAAAGCACCCTCCGGGAGGTCCAATGCTCTGGCTGCAGCCTTCGCCAGAATGTCTGCAAGTTGATTATCTGCTCGAGGTATACTCTGAACAGAAAATCCTTTGAACATTGCTTCTCTCTTGCGGATTTCCTCCACATACTTTGCAAGATGCGGGTTCCTTTCTTGAAAGCTTTTGTCAACATGCCCTGCGACGACTTGGGAATCTGTTTTAATTATAATCCTTGCTGCTCCAAGTGCCTTTGCCTTTCGGAGGCCTAGCAGGATTCCTTCGTATTCTGCGATATTATTGGTGGTCTTAAAGTTGAGCCTCGCAGAATACATGGTCTTTTGCCCTGATGGCGATATTATTACAGCTCCGGCTCCGGCACTAGATGCCTGATAGGCCCCATCAGAAAAAATTGTCCATAGACCTTCGGAGGTTTCTTCCGGAGCCCAAACTACAGATGGAGTCCACTCTGCCACGAAGTCAGCTATGATCTGAGATTTAATAGTTGTTCTCGCCGTGAAGGAAATACCAAAGGGGGCTAGCTCGTCAACCCATTTTCCGATCCTACCCGTGGAATCTTTGCTCCAAAGCATACCACCAAGGGGATACGAGGTAGGAACGATTAGGTTATGTGCTAAAAAATAATGCCTTAGCTTTCACGAGGCCATTACTAAAGCATAAGCAAATTTTTCGAGCTCAGAGTATCTTGTCTTTGCTCCGGACAAGGCTTCTGAGATGAAGTAAACTGGGTTTTGCACCAGCTTTCCTTTAAGCTCAACTTCCCTAACCAATACTTCACTTACTGTGGAGCCCGTTGCTGCAAGATAAAGAAGGAGAGTTTCTTTCGGGAGGGGCACAGTAAGTGTTGATAGGCTTCCGAGGAATTCTTTAATATCATCAAAGCTCTTCTGGTACTCCGGCGTTCAGTTGAAACTTTTGGACCCTTTTAGAGCTTTAAAAATTGAAAGGCTTCGCTCGGCTGATCTGGCCAGGAATCTGCTGAGAGCTGTGAGCCGTCCTGCTAGCTTCTGGACATGCTTTAAATTTTCTGGTGGAGCCATTCTTTGCAATGCACTTATCTACGTCGGGCTATCTTTGATTCCCCTACTCGAAACTAAATACCCTAGCAGTTTTCCTACTTGTGCCCCGAATATACATTTTTCAGGGTTGAGGCGAACTTCACATGCTCGGAGGCTCTCAAATGTTTCAGCTAAGTCTAGGCTATGACAGTGCTTTACAGCACTCTTTATTACAATATCATCCATATAAGCTTCGACATTTCGGCCTATTTGATGACCTAGAGCCTTAGCTATCAAACGTGAGAAGGTGGCTCCCGCATTCCGTAAGCCAAAAGGCATTCTTACATATCAAAATACTCCAGACGGGGTTATGAAACTCGTCTTGTGTAACACCCCAAAATTTTCAGAGAAATAAAAATACCATTTAAAATATTTTCTGGAAATAATTCATTTTGAAATACCTTTAATGCCCTTCTTAGCTTATTTGAACTAGAACCTAGGTGAAATGACCAAACCAGAGGCCTCGGCCCCTCTCTCTTCGCGCGCGCGCCCGACGCCTTGGCCCGACCTATCGGCACCACCCCCACTCTCAGCCGGACCTGACCCCACCCGTCAGCCCCGCCTGTTGTCACGCCCGCGCCCACTGCCCGGTGGCCCCCACCTGTCGGATCCGTCTTCCCCGCAGGATCCACCCCCAAATCCCCCCCTCGTCGGCCGAAGCCCTAACCCCGCCTCGGATCCGCCCCCGCCGACCCCCTCCCTTTAATCCATCGCCGGACTTGAATTCTCCGCGTTCCGCCGACCGTTTCCCCCATTACTCCACCACGTCATCGCCCCGGAACCATCGTCTGCATGCATGGAAAGAGGCTCGCCGGCATTGAAGCACTTTTATTCTCAGCCTCCCTCAATTGCGCCCCCTCTGCCCCCACCGGTGACCCTATTTAAGCCCCCCTGGTACCCCGCATCCACCCCTCACTAGCAATTTCACCGGAACCGAACCGAACGACCGTAACGCTCACTTTAACGCCACTCCACCGCCCTCACTCCAGCCGTCGCTCGCCGTTGCTAGAGCCCACCTTCCTCCTCGACGACCGCACCACCGTAACCGTCGTGACCTCCCCGACCTCGACCACCACTTCGACGTCGACGAACCCTACCGGAGCACCATCGCCGACGAGGACCCGAACTCCTTCGCCGTCCCCGCTCGTCGCCGACCACGCTCTGATGACCTCTCGCCTCGCCTAAGGTACACTCGTGATCCCCGTAGTCCCCTCCGCCCATTTTAGCCCTTAGATCCGGCCGCCACCGCTCGCCGTGGCGCCTGGCCCGCTCGCCGTCGCTGGAGAAGACGACCGGCGCGGGTAAAATACCCGTGCCGTGTCGGATTCGTCCTCGACCATGCGATCATGATCTGACGGCTGAGATTAAATTGATCCCTCGGTTTAATCCACGCCGTCAGATCTGAGCGAAGCGGTACGGTGTGATCTCGTGCATCCGTTAGTTTTTAAAACCCTCGATGGATCTGGATCCTCCATCGCGTACCGGTTCGATGTTTTAATCCTGGCCGTCCACGTCAACTTAACTCCCCTGCCTCGCCGTGCCCGCCTGATCGTGATCAACCGGTGGATCTAGATCCGGCGCACGCGCACAGTGCGCGGGTTCACGGTGAATCCGGTTCACCGTGGACCGACGCTTGTATTTAAATTTAAATTAATTTCCAGAAATAGTTTTGAACTTATAAAATTCATATCTGGCGCATTTTAACTCCAAAAATTACCATTTCAATTCCAGAAAATTTATAATTTTATTCTCTACATGTTAATGCAATAAAATAGTAGGTTTATATTGAGTATTTTTTTTAATAATATATTCAAATGCACTTTAGGGTAAATTACAAATTGGTTCATTTCAATTTTAGAAAAAAATTATCTTTTATTCTTTTCATGTTAGTGTAATAAAACCACTAGGTTTACACTGAACCTCTTATTTTAAATTAGTTAAAAATTTAAAATACATTAGTTTACATTATTATCCCTTTTAGAAAGGCCATTATTTCATTAAAAATTCATTTTAAAATGTTCTTAAGATAAACTTCAGAAAGTAATAACTTTATTTTCCTTAGTTCAAACCAAATCAAAAACCTATATGCCTATTGTGTGGATTTTGTATTGTTTATTGAATATTATGTTTATTATTCATGTTGAAAAGACTACGACGCCACCGAGGAGCCGGAATATTACCCGGAGGTTCCCCCGTCGCCTTTCGCTGAACAAGGCATGTCACCAAACCAATCTTTTGAGCATATTGAACCCATGTTTTACTAAACTATCGCTAAAGCACATAGGATATACATACATTAGTCAAATGAAACCCTTACAATATATTTATTAGGATCCCCCGACCTTGATGTGCAACCCAAGCCATGCTATCTAGCCTAAACTCCTTGTCACCATATGATTAGTACTATTAGCTAGTGTCCAATGTATCGACACGATTGCTATAGGATTAAAAATGAGTCATAGCAACTTGGTTATACTATATGATCCCCGTTATCCTTATCTTTGGAATTCTGTTGGTGATAGAGTTTTGGTTGTGAGTGTATGCGTGGTGGGTTCCGGGTGCAAGCTAGGGCATTGGTCGGTAGCACCCGGGGCACTATAAGGACCGGTCTGCGGGATCCGTTGCAATACACTTCCGTACTAACCATAAGTCTAATGGGTAAGTCCTAACTAAGGTATGGAGTGTTCCAAACCAAGGCCACCACTTGGAGATGGGTCAAGCAGCACCTGCGGGTGGCTTGTACCGACGTGGCGCAAAAGGCGGTGCGACGTTAGCCGGGATGCGGCCCGGCGCGCCGGCGAAACCTAGAGCGGGTGGTTATCGATTGGAGCATTTAATGCTGAGGTTTTGGCATGAGTTCCCGTGGTATGGGTCATCTCGTTACACTTTGGTGTATGGGATGAGTGCGTGCCTTGTGGGTACAGTAGTACACCTCTGATCAGAGTCATAAATCTTTTCAAAAATCCGAGCCCACAGTCAAGGGCGGGTTGCGTGACATCCCATAGTTAGTTTATTTATAATGAACATGCATGATGATATGACATGTAAGGACTGTTGAGCGAGGGTGGGCTGACTGTACCCCTCGAGTTAGAAGATGATGCATATACATGTTTACATTTATGTATTAATAACTGGATCACATTAACTGCTTTACAAATATGCTTTTCCGCAAAATTAGCCATTATCCTTCCTTTGTTATTACCTTGCATTACTATTGTATTTGCGGTGGATTGTTGTGTACTTTTTGTACTCATACCCGTTGGACACCCAATTCAGAGGATGCCTACTACGAGGATGGTCTGGAGTAGCGACCCAGTCAAGAAGAAAGATCCTGAAGAGGGCGTTCGTCATGCAGTTTATTTTATTTTTTTATTTTAATTTTACACTTGTGTAATAATGTGGTTTGCGAACCACGAATGATTGCCCATATGTACGATGTTGCATGATGATCCTCTTGTTATTATTGTTTTTCTATGGAAATTCAGTAATGTTCCGATTTTGGTTAATCAGGGCGTCACAAGATGGTATCAGAGCCAGGTTGACTGTAGGAAGCCAAACGGACCAGCCTAGCACTTAGTTGGATGAAAACTATTTTGATAAAACCTACTTTATAACTTTGTTCCTCTCCTTACTTTCCTTCAACTTGTTGTTTTTGTAGATGCCGGTCTACCAAGTGCACAGCTTCTGCCGCCACTTCGAGGGCTTCGTCAGGGAGCTCTGTATGATGGTCACCTTCCTTGGGTTCCTCTTCGAGCCCGAGTTCCATGGGGTGTACATGGAAGAGTTCGCAGGACCCTGCGATGTCTCCCTTACCATCCACGGATCCGGCGAGCACCTGTCGTTTTTCACAGCAGTACTTGAGGGCCCAACCTTCGACGTCGCGTGCCAACGCGTCGCCCTCCAAGCCCTCATGGAGCTGAGGATGATCTATGATGATCGTCTTCAAAACACGTCCTTCAGGCTCATGCCAAAGCGCACTCCTGGTGCCCACCGTAGTATCTACATCGGAGTTCACTCTGATCGCGATCCGGTCATGGCCTGGCAGACGTGCCTTCTTCAGGCCATGGATGATCTCCACACCGAGGCCGTGCTAGACACCGAGGAGCACCATGAGGCGGTCGAGTTCCTTCGTTAGGAGATGAAGAACTTGATCCAACAGAATGGCGAGCTGCAGCGCAAGATTATATAGCTGCAGAAGGACATAGCGGAAATGGTCCCCCTCGTCCCAAGGAGGAAGAAGCCCATCCGCGAGCCTGCCCCTCGCCCCAAGAGGATCCCGCCACACCCCACGGCTGCCGGACCATCCAGCTCCAGCGCTCCTGCCTCGCGCCCCGCCATCGTCTCTGACCCCATTATCGAGAATTTTCTCGAGCCCACCGTCCCTCAGAACCCTCGTGGTTCTGAGAGCACGGAGACTACCTCCGATGGCGAGTAGACGATAGCCAGTGTGGATTGATGTATAAATAAATCTTTGAATGTGGTGCTACCTACAGCAACTTGTGTTGTGGGTAGGATAAAATAAGAACTTTTATGTAATAAACATTTTTGTGGCACTTATATATATGTGTAAGCCCCTGTGGGCTATTCTTGGTTAAAGATTTGTTTTGAAGCTTTTATCTTATGGCTAAAACTCTTATATGTTCAGAAGATGGCCGACAACCAGAACACCAGGTCTAACAACGGAGAAGGGGCAGGCAACGGTTTGCCTGGAAGTGTTGTGCCCAACTGGGGCGCAACGAGCCAACATCAGACTGGGCCGCCATCCGCCAACCACCCCACCTTGGCAGAGATGATGGCCTTTCGCGCCGCCCACGTCCCCGCCGGAGTCATCGCGGTAAAACAACAGGAGTTACATGACCTGCAACAATGCAACCAGACTGTCATGGAGTATCTCCATGAGTTCAACCGTCTGGCATGCTACACGCCAGAAGAGGTGCGAACCAACGCCCTCCGCTAGGCCAAGTTCCTCCGGGGACTTAAGGATGGGCTGTCCATCCAGCTCATCGCCACCGACTACGCCGACTTTCAACGGTTGGTGAACAAGGCGCTCATCCAAGAGACTGAGCAGAATAAGTTGGACCTCAAGAAGAGGAAGATGATTGCGTTCAAGCTTCATTAGGCGAACCCTCAGAGGCCCCGCTTCATCCCTCTACCACTGGCGCCCGCCTACCATCCTCGGCCCATCTACAGGCCACCTCACGCCACCGGTGGATCCAACGCCAGGCATCCCCGCCCCACTCCACCACCTCCGACCGCTCAGCCTACGCCCGCCGCCAAGGCCCCGATCATGAGGGACCACCAAGGGAAGCCGATCGTCTGCTTCAACTACCGGAAGGAAGGGCACTACGCACATCAGTGTCCTCACCCAAGCAGCCTCAAGGCATGGCACCCCACCAGGCAGTTCATGCCCGTGTCAACCACATCAGCACGGAGGAAGCTCAGGAAGCTCCTGAAGTCGTACTCGGTACGTTTACCACCAATTCCATACCAGCTATAATACTATTTGACTCTGGAGCAACACACTCTTTCATCTCGAAGGACTTTGTGAAAACCAACAACTTGGAAGTGCTCCCTCTACCAGACCCCATGATGATTGCCACCCCAGGCAATAAAACCTTAGCCCACTTGTTCAGCCCTAAGGTAAAAATAGAGATTCAAGGGATATTATTCTAGGCCGAGCCAGTCCTCATTAAGTGTACCGGACTCGACCTCATCCTAGGGATGGATTGGTTGATGAAACACAAGGGAGTGATCGATTGTGCCAGTAAGTCCGTAACTTTTACCAACCCCGAAGGCGAAGCCGTCACTTTTCGGATGACCAACCGCAAACCTCGTGAGGTATCTCTCCACTCACTAGCCCTAGAGGAAGTGCCCGTAGTCAAGGAGTACATGGACGTCTTTCCAGAGGACCTGCCGGGAATGCCTCCCAAGCGGGACATCGAATTCAGAATCGAGCTTGTCCCCAGGACCACTCCAATCTCTAAGCACCGATACTGGATGGCCGCCAATGAGCTAGCCGAAGTCAAGAGCGTGCGGGAGCGGGTGCGGCGGGGGCTGCGGCGCGCGGGCGCGGTGGCGGTGGGGCGGAGGCGCGTGGGCGCGGGGGCGGCGGGGGCTACGGCGCACGGGGGCAGCAGGGGCAGAGGCGCGCGGGCACGGTGGCGGCGGCGGCGGCGGGGAGGGGCGGAGGTGCGCGGGCATCGGCCGGAGGAGTTTGGGGTAGATGATGATGTGGCGGCGTGAGGTGGCAAAAATATGATGTGGCGGATGACGTGGCAAGTGACTGGACACCGAGTGGCAAAAAATTAATTGGCTCACGAAGAGAGTGGCAAAAAATTAATTGCAACGATAAAGGTGGCATTTGAAGAGGTGGCAACGATAAGAGTGGCAAATAGTTAAATTTCCCCCGCCAGGGAGTCCATCTGCAGCGACCACTCCAACACCACAGACTGCCAGATCCACCCCACGGGCGGTCCACGGCCGGCCTCCGCTGGCCTCTGTGCCAACCTTCGCGTCATGGTCCGTGCTTCGGCCAGCGTCACTACCCACATCCTTGGCACATCGTCTTCTCTACCGAGAAGGCCTTCAACCGCCTCCCCGTGGCCGAGAACCGTACCGGATCTCGGCTCCTGTGGTACGTCCAAGACGTCATCGCCATGCGAGGCAGCCCCCGCCCCGCAAACATCGCGATCCGCCCCGTCGGCTACGTCCCAGTCGAGGTCGCTACCACCCGCTCCAGGACCAAGTGTCGAAGCCAAATCCGCACTGCCGCCAACTCGATCTACACCGCCTCTCCGTGAGTCGCCCTCCTCGATATGGTCTCCATGCGTCGTCGTGTGTGACTCTGACCTCCGCCCGTGCCGCGCCAGACATCCGCACCATCCCTCCACGCCGCTCGCCTGCACAACGTCATGTAGGTCGGGCGCTCTTCTCAGCCTGCCCGTTTGTCATACCATGTGTGGTGGGCGCTACACTGCGCGACTCATGGTGTGCCAGCGCCGCCCTCATGAGGAAGCCCGCACCGCTATACTCGCGGCGCACCAGCGCTGCCCGTCGCCCATCGTCCCCACTGGAGCACCGCAGCTGACCACAACCGCAGCCACCCCTCACCAACTAGTGGCTGCAAGTTCAGAGAGAGCAAGCTACCATGGCGAGCCCTGCACGGTTCGAACTAGAAGGGCTAAGCATGGAGTAGCTGAAGTCTCTCAAGGAGCACATTAATCTAGAGGTCAATCTCATCCAGGACAGTCTCACCAGCTCGAGACTTCTAAAGAAGAGGCATCTGAGAACAAAAATGTTGAATACTTTGATAAGGAGGCTCATGAAGGTAACTGTGTGTTGGTGTTTGACATCCTGTTCGGCAAGGGAGGAGAGAAGTATTCATTGCTGACTTTGTTCATGGATCTGATGGCCTTGGCAATTTGTTTCTTCTCGAAATCATTACTAAGAATGTGGAGAAAACTGCTACTGAGTTTTTGGTTAACAATGTCTCTCAGTTCTCAGCGAGTATTCTATAATTGCATCGGGAGATTTGAAAAACATGGCGCTGGCAATCAACAGGGACCTTCCTTTTGAAAGTGAGGTGAAGAAAATAGTTGTACTCGGTGGCGCTTTCTTTGTGGCTAGAACTGTCAATCTGACTGTTGAAGCAATGATACATGGAGATCTAGAAGCAGCTGTTATATTTTTCACAACTCAAGTCTTTTTTACAGATGAGCACCTCCTAGAGCTAAGGAACTCAAGGGGAAAGCATGTGCGGTTCGTTTGTGACAAATGCAAGTTTTATAGAGATTGGCATGCTGAATCTGATGGCTTTCATAGAAATTTCCTCTGTGTTCCTGTGGGCTTCACTGTATGGACTGTTGTGCCAAAGGTCCTTGCATTCGTGAAGCACCTCCTTATGGCACTGTGAGTTTCTGATTTCTAAGAGTGTTTGAATTGAGTGATGTATACTAGGAATAGGAGGCAGTGCAACAGAAGTTTCCTTAAGCCTGGCTTGGGGCAAGCCAGTTTTTAAGGAGAGAAGAATGTCAGGAACTATCTAGAAGAAGATCAGTAGGTGTTGGCGTAAAATATTACGCTAACAGGGTTCTGAGGATTAGAAACTAACAAACGAAGTGTTTGCGAAATGAACTGTTCTAAGCCTCCGAAAGGATAATAACTTAGAATAGTTCGAAAGTGTGTATTGAATAACTTGTATTCGGTCCCTATTACAGGGTGAAACGAGGGGTATTTATAGGCCCAAACATTAAGGAAAAAACCTATTTACCCCTCTATTACAACCAACACAGTGGAAACTATTCGGTACCCTTAATAGGGCTAAAATGGTAAAAGACTAATCTAAAGAGAGAAGATAAGTCTTCCATCTTAGCTGGCAGAAAAGATATCAAAAGAGTCTATGTTCGAAGATATACTCCGAACTAAGGTCCATCTTCATACTTCGAGCTTGACTCAAGGCATCTCCGAAGATGCATGTTGGAAACCTTCGAATCCATTATCTGCCTTTGTGTTGTTACTGCAATAACCCTGAGGATGGAATATTTTCCCCCAACAGTAGCCCCTCGAATACGCTTCTCCGTTAAACCTGTAATGTTAGGAGAGCAGTATACGGAAGAAAAAATAACCATGCGTAGGGGTTATTAGATTTATAATTTATCTCCGAAATGTATGGAGATATAAAACTTCGAATCAGTTTTAAGACAATTGCTTTCGAACCATCTTAGAACTAACTCAGGAAGCCCGAAAGCCTTTTTAGACTTAGAAGAAATAGTCGTTGGCTTCTTTCTTCTAACAGAAGTTACGCAGTGCGTTAATTTCAGAAAAAAGTAACGGGCAAGAATGCGAAATGGCATGGACAAACGGTAAAAAATGTAAAGTCTAGGCTATAAATAGAGGGCCTAGAGCTTTCCTGAGTACCTTTCCACCGCTTTCTTGCAAACAAGCCATCGTTTGAGCCTTAGCCTCCATTCTTCTTCCAAAGCAACTCAGTAGTGTCAATGGTGAAAACCAAAGGTTCGGGAGCACCTTCAGCTCTGGCTCGACAGCAGGCTGCTGCTGCTGTAGCAGCGGCTGCGTCATTGGCGACGGCAGTTCCAACCCCCGCAGCAACAACCATGGCGGCGGGAGGAGGAAATCCCCAAAGTGTTGGTGATCAAGGCCTTTTCCCGGCATCGGCAAAATACATGGATCAATCCTTCCAACTAGGGCCTTCAACCTACAAAAGAGAATCACTGGCGGCCGCAGTAGAGGGCAAAATTAGCTCGGGAGTTATGATCCGCAAACCTGGGAAGGAAGTTATTCCGTCACCAAGACCCGGAGAAGTGGTCGTCTTCGAAGCCTTCTTCGAAGCTGGCTTAGGTCTTCCGGCAGTGGATTTCTTGGCTGAGGTATTGGATCTGTTCCATGTTACTCTCCCCCAACTTTCTCCGAATGCAGTAGCTCGTTTAGCCATCTTCGAATGGGCGTTAAGAGCCAAAGGTTGTGAGGGGAGGGCAGAAATCTTCGCTGCGTTGCACAGAGCTTCGTGCCAGCCAAAGACCTTCGTAGGTCCCGGAGGCGAAAAAATGGTAGTAGCCTTCGGAAGTATTAACTTCAGACTTCGGGATGAGTACGCCCTTCGGTTTCCTGCTAAGGCCATCAATGCTAGATGGTATACCGACTGGATCATGAAATGGTTTTATGCCAAAGTTGGGGCGAGCAACCGTCTGGCTGGACCTCTGCAAGATATCAACTTCCGAAAGGAAGACCTTGTACACCCTGATCCGGGCCAGCTCGAAGCTCGCCTCAGCTTGCTTCAAAAGATCAGTCGAAGGTTAAGCATGCGAGACTTAGCCGAAGAGTTCCTCGGGCTCCAAATCCCTCCGTTGATGGCCAACTGGCCAATCACTTTCGAAGAGGACTCGGAAGGCGGTCTTCGCAAGATTACTTCAACTTCGAGCCCTGCAAGTAACTTCGAAAACAACATATATTATGCATATTCATTCGAAGGAGTAACTAACTTAACTTGTTTTTCAGCCTCTTCAGTCCCTGTAACTTCGGAGCATATCATACGGGCTTCGGAGAAGATTTTGGGCGCTCCAACTCCGACCGAAAAAGAATGGAGAATCAAGTTGGTCGGGAGTTGGGAAAGATTTAACAGAGTATGGGGAATGCTGGAAATCGTTCCGCCCGCTTTGGTGGATTGGGTGCCTTCGGAGAAAGGACCCAAGAAGAGGAAGGCTGAAGCTGGGACTTCGAGCTTCGCCAAGACTCCGGTCAAGAAGGTGGCTTGAAAGCCAAAGAACCCTGCACCTTCGAGCCCAAGGGATTCAGTTTCCGATTCCCAGGAGGACGAAGGCAGGTTACTTGTAAGGTTGATTGACGAAGATGCAGCTCAAGGAACTGCACAAGTTGAAGTACCTGCGAACATGCCGGAGTCTCAAGAGAACCTTGAGCAAACAAGGACTTCGGCAGTTCAAGAGGCTTTGCCTCAGGACGAAGTTCCTGTGGATGAGAGTGGAGTCGAGGCCACTGTGGCTTCGATTCTGGATGAAGCAACAAGGACTGTTCAGGAAAATGTTCCTGCAGTCGAAGATTTGACGCTTGACTCGGACAAAGATCTCGCCTTCGATCCGCCAAGCAGTCCAATGCTCACCCGCCGCCAGAATGTCGAAGGTAAACTTCGAATAATTTTTCTATTTTTTTTGTGAAATGATACAATGTATAATACCTTTGTTTTTACAGAGTCCACTTCCATAGAAGAGGTCCGTCCGGAAGATACAATCCCTAGACCTTCGACAACTTCGGAGCCAATCACAGGAGCCACTCAGATGGGGCCTGGAAAAGGCAAAGGAAAGATGGACCCCCTCCCTGCTGCGAGTTCCGGATCAACTCCGTCTGAGTCAACAGACGAGAGCCAATCTACCGAGGGGGGCCAGTCTCTGGGGGCTCCGAAGACTACAGCTCAACACTCTGGGCCTTCGTCACACGAAGATGACCAACAAGCTTTAAGTATGCTCCCCCTTCTAGCTCCTTTCTTAGAGCGAAGAACGGGTCTTCGGACTTTGCTCGAGCCTTTGGATCGAGCTAGTCGCGACATTGGGGAGACGAACTTGGTGGCCATCTTGAGTGAGGCGAAGAGCTCGGAGCTTAGCGCTGCCATGGAACGTGCAGCCTACCAGGTACGAAGCATCTGTGAAATAACATCAAATTTACATACAAATAATTTCTTACCTTGGTTTTTTCTTTTCGCAGCAAACAGTCTTGGCCCGAGATGCGAATATATCAAATGAACGAGAAATCGCTCGTCTTCGAGAGGAAAACGGAACTCTTCAACGGAATCTCACTATCTCCGAAGGCCGAGTGGTTCATATGGATAGCATGATATCAACGGAGCGCAGGGCTAGGCAAGGCTTGGAGGCTGCGAACAAGGAGCTCGAAGCAGAAAGAATTGTGCTTCGGGCAGAAGTTGAACGAATGCGGGCGGAGCACGCTACTGCGGGGACCTAGCTTGTTAGGCTTCGAGAGGAAGCTAGCCAGCTTTTGAATCAAAAGAATTGCTTAACTACAGAGGCTGCTAGACTTTCCGGAGTTCTGGAAGAGCTAACTTCGGCGAAGGACGCTCTGATCGAAGATAAGCTGAAGTCCGAGAAGGTAGCTGCGGAGGTTATGGATCAACTGCTAGGCGTTCTGGAGTACTTCGGTACTACCGGGATGCTTCCTTCTGATGACAACATTTCCCTTCTGCGCCGGTTGAAAAGGATTCAAGGAGTGGTGAAGCAGATGAAGATAGCAGGCATTCGCTACGGAGAACTCTCCGGACAAGTGGCTGCTGTTGGCCTACTTCGTTACTACGAGGATCTGGGCCGATCGATAACTCCGAGCGCAGGAGAGGGCCCAATTACCTTCGACGATGAGCAGCTTCTGACTCCTTCCGAAGGTGTGGCCGCTGCCTGGCAAGCCTTCCAAACTTCATGGAGAGCCGAAGGTCGCTCTGCGATCAAGGCCTGGATCGACGAAGGACAACGCCAGAAGCAAGCTCGGACACAAGCTTCGAGCAGTCAGCCTCCTCCGAACCCGCAGGTTTAGATATGTCTTAGGATCTTTGACTATGTAAAGCTTTGTGCTTATGTAAATTTATCAATGAAAATTTGTTTATCATGTTTTTAGGCTTTGCCTCATACGGAAGATATCGAAGTGTTAGATATTACGCCGAACTTCGCTCATTATGGGCTACCTTCGATCTTTTAAAAGTTTACAAGCGCCCTCGATTTTTAGTTCCTCGAGATAGCTCCGGTGCAATTACGTCCGAAGTAAGCAAAGATATACTATCTTATATTAAAGAGGAAGAAAAAGAGGTTAACTTGGAAACTTCGTCTTTTGAAGACGTTATATGGTCCGAAGACGAAGATGAAGCTCGAAGTAAAAAGCCTGAAGAACTTGGAAGCTGGGAAAGGAGCCCCGAATGGCTTCGAACTTGGGCCGAGCTTCAACAAGAACAAAAAGACTTTAGAGCTTCAAAGGGAGGGCAAAGAGTTAAACGTAAATTTGTTAGAACTCCCGGCACTGGAACTAGTCGTTCCAACCCTAGCTCTAGAGATCGAAGAGGTCTTCAATTCCTTCTTGGTATAGATACCAATTTTTAATGATGTAATCTGTAATCATATTCGTTCGAATAATAAATATCGATTTAAAATTGTCTCCCTATTTACTAGCCCCTCTTTGGGTATAAGCAACTTCGAACTGTATTCAAAGATGGTTATGCGCAAAGAAAAACTTCGGAGTAGAATTTTTTGGGATTCGAAACCCCTCTGCAATTTAAAGATCTTTTAAAATCTTATAAAATGTCTTCGACTATTTGTAGTCTGAAGAATGGCAACTTAGTACCCTTTGTTTTTTGAAAGAAATCACTTGAGATAACTTTCAGGACACTTTAGTGTTTTAGATAATTTGTCACTTTGGACTATGTTAACAGACATTCGAAGCTCATGGCTCAAACTCTGTTTTGTTTTGGCCACCTTCGGCTCTTTTTTGCGAACTCTGTCAAACCAGTGGTTCGGAGTTCACAGTGGTCTCTTTGGACTCTTTTTACGGATACCTACAAGCCAATGACTTGGGCTCCGCATATTTTGGTCGCCTTCGACTCTTTTTACGGATACCTACAAGCCAGTGGCTTGGGCTCCGCATATTTTGGTCACCTTCGACTCTTTTTACGGATGTCTACCAGCCGATGGCTTGGACTCCGTATGATGTGGTTTTGGGCTCTTTTACGGATGCCTACAAGCTGGTGGCTTGGACTCCGGATTATGTCAGCCCCCATGTCGGAAACTTCGAACCAATGATTCGAAGTCCAAAAATATGATTCAGCTTTATGACACTTCCCTCTCGGTCAACCCCGCGGTTCCAGTGCGTCCACTCAGAAGCTGGAGGTTTATGAGGGGAAGGCACTATCTGAACCATATGCTTTATTAATTCAGAAGATGATTACAAGTGGTTTACAAGGAGCCCTTATACAAAGTATCGCTTTAGGTGCTCCGCATGCCAAGTATGTGCTAATTCTTCACCCTTTAAATTAGCTAATTTAAAAGAGTCAGGGCTTCCTGAACGAACAATTAAGTATGGACCTTCCCATTTATTTCCTAATTTCCCTGGCGCTATAATGCTTCGCAGAACAAGAAGACCCGGTCTAAGCTCATTGATCTTAACCGTCGGGTCAAACCAAGCCTTCGTCTGCTGGTGATACTTTGATAAATTGGCCACAGCTCGAAGTCTTGTTTCTTCTGATAAATCTAGCGAAGCTTGTCTTTCTTCTTCAATCTCCGGTTCGGTGCTGTGAAGTGATCCTCCTTTGAGCTCCATTGGAGTCATAGCTTCATCTCTGAATAGTAATCTGAATGGAGTAAAACCTGTGGACCTTGTTTGCGTAGTTCGAATGGACCACAAAATCTTCGGAAGTTCTTCGGTCCACAGTCCTTTTGCTAATCCTACTATCCTTCGATTTATCCCTGACAAAATATTTCCATTGGCTCTTTCTACAGCTCCATTAGACTGAGGATGCCTCACTGCAACAAAACATAACTGGATGCCTAGATCTTCGCAAAACTTCCTGAAAGGTTCTGCATCGAACTGTGTTCCATTATCAACTGTGAGTTGTCTAGGCACTCTGAACCGGCAAATTATATTTTTCCAAAAGAATTTCTGTACATTGTTCGAAGTGATAGCTGTTAAGGGCTCTGCTTCTACCCACTTAGAAAAATATTCAATAGCTACCACTGCGAACTTTAGATTTCCTTTAGCTACTGGAAAGGGACCAATTAAATCCATACCCCATCTGGCCATAGGCCATACCGGAGGAATAACTTGGAGAGCTGTTGGTGGGCGATGACTCCGTCGACCCATCCACTGACATCCTTGACAAGTGCGGACCAAGCTCTCTGCATCAGCTGTTATTGTAGGCCAATAAAGTCCCTGGCGAAGTGTTTTTCCTGCCAAAGCTCGAGGGGCTAAATGGCTACCGCAAAGTCCTTCATGGATTTCTCGAAGAATTTCTTGACCTTCGGCTCGAGATATATATCGGAGTAGAGGGGAACATACTCCGGCCTTGTATAAAATACCGTTGATTATTTGATAATTTCTAGCCCTGACTTTCAATCTTGACAGTTGTGGCTCTTCGGGCAAATTTGTTCCTCCCTGTAAAAGTTCCATGATTGAATTTTTCCAATCTGCACTAGGAATGCAAAGAATCTCTGCAGAGGGAATTTGTGGCACCGAAGGTATATTGATCTCCTCATAGAAAGCTTCTTCGGGCACATCCACAGCTCCGGCTGTAGCTTTTGCTAAGATGTCCGCTTGCACATTTTCTGCTCTTGGTATACTCCAAATGGAAATACCCTTGAAGTGTGCTTCGATCTTACGGATTTCTTCTAAGTACTTTGCAAGCTGTGGATGTCGAACTTGAAAACTTTTATCTACATGCCCTGCTACTATTTGAGAATCTGTCTTTATAACAACTCTTGTAGCCCCTAGAGCACGTGCTTTTCGGAGTCCCAGTAAAATCCCTTCATACTCCGCTATATTATTGGTAGACTTAAAGTTGAGTCTTGCGGAGTACATTGCTCTCTGCCTTGAAGGTGAAATCAACACTGCTCCAACGCCTGCTCCGGATGCTTGGAAAGCCCCATCGGAATAAACAGTCCAAACTCCGTCACTTGACTTCTCCGGAACCAAAGTTGCAGGTGGAGTCCATTCTGCTACAAAATCTGCTAAGACTTGCGATTTGATTGTTGTCCTTGCCAAAAAAGATATGCCGAAGGGTGCTAGTTCGACTGCCCACTTTCCAATCCTTCCAGTGGAATCCTTACTTCGAAGCATATCTCCCAAAGGATACAAAGTTGGTACAATTACATTATGAGCCAAAAAATAATGTCTTAATTTCCTCGAAGCCATTATCAGAGCATAAACGAACTTTTCGAGTTCGAAATATCTTGTCTTCGTTCCTGATAATGCTTCGGAGACAAAATAAACAGGATTTTGGACCAACTTCCCATTGAAATCTATTTCTCTGACAAGGACTGCACTGACAGCAGAGCCTGTAGCTGCAAGGTAAAGGAGTAGGGTTTCGTCCGCAGTAGGCACCGTGAGTGTAGCGAGATTACTGAGATACTCTTTAATATCTTCGAAGCTTTTCTGACACTCCGGTGTCCATGCAAAATCTTCGGACCCTTTCAATGCTTTAAATATAGGCAAGCTTCTTTCCGCAGACCTTGCTAAAAACCTGCTAAGTGCTGCCAGACGTCCAGTCAGCTTTTGCACTTGCTTTAAATTTTCCGGAGGAGCCATCTTTTGTAGCACAGTTATTTGAGTAGGGCTAGCTTCCATCCCCCTGCTTGAAACTAAATACCCTAACAACTTCCCAGCCTTAGCCCCGAAGATACATTTTTCGGGGTTAAGACGGATCCCACATGCCCGAAGGCTATTAAATGTTTCTGCTAAGTCTAGGCTATGTTGGTGCTTTAAAGCACTCTTTATTACAATATCATCCATATAGGCCTCCACATTGCGACCTAATTGATGACCTAGGGCCTTAGCAAATAACCTCGAAAAAGTAGCCCCGGCATTTCTTAAGCCAAAAGGCATTCTTATATAACAAAATACTCCCGAGGGAGTTACGAAGCTTGTCTTGATCTCATCTTCGCGCTTCAACCATATTTGATGATAACCAGAATACGCGTCAAGGAAGCTTAATAACTCCGAACCTGCGGTGGAGTCGACCAATTGATCAATTCGGGGCATGGGGTAGGGGTCACGAGGGCATGCTTTATTCAAGGATGTGAAATCAATGCACATGCGCCACTTCCAGGAGGATTTCTTTTTGACAAAGACTGGGTTGGCTAACCATTCTGTGTGAGCCACTTCTCTGATAATTCCAGCTTTCAACAATTTTTCAACTTCGTCCTTCGCCAGAACAGCTCTTTCTGCAGACATTTTTCGGAGTCCTTGCCGAACAGGCCGGGCCTTCGGGTTTACAAGCAAACTATGTTCAATGATATCCCGATCGACTCCGGTGATGTCTTCGTCAGACCAAGCAAAGACATCTAAATTCTCTTTCACCACTTTTTCCAAGGAGGTTGCAACTTCTGGAGGTAAATCTTTACCAAATTGAAATGCATATTCTTTACCATCTTTAACAATAATCTCCGTTGCGATCTCTCCTTCAGGACTTGGTCTTGGGAAGGATTTCTTCGAAGATTCAGAAGGAGCTGAAAAATTTTCTTCATTATCTTGCACATTATTCACTTGTCTTGGATCAAGAGGGGGGCCATGGCCATATTCCGCTCTTTGGGCGGTAGCTTGATCTCCGAAGACAGTAAGAACTCCTGCTTGCGTGGGCATCTTCATACACAAATAATTGTGATGTGCCACAGCTCCGAACTGGTTTAACATGCCTCTTCCGAAGATGACGTTGTAGGCATATGGAGCATCTACAACATCGAAGATTACTTCCTCTGTTCTGGCTAACAATCCTTCTCCAAAGGTAACTTCCAGGCCAATTTGGCCAAGTGCATCGAGCAGAGGTCCTGCGAAGCCTTGCAAAGGACGAGCCGCTGGAAGAAGGTGTTTTCTGGAGATGCACAATTGATCGAAGGCTTGAATAAAAATAATGTCTGTCGAACTACCTCCGTCAATTAACACTCTTTGAACTTCAGTTCCTGCAATGTCAGCAGTAATGACAAGTGGGTCTGCATGTGGAAATTTAATGTCAGCTGCATCCTCTGCAGAAAAAGATATTGGTACATGGGACCATTCCGGCATAGCAGCTGCAGATGACGAAGTTCCAATGTGGCCCACTTCTCTGACATACTCTCTTCTCTGCCTTTTTGACATGCTTCCGAGGGTACCTCCTCCGGAGATGGGGAGGACTACTCTTTTTCCTCGGTCTTGCCCTTCTTCTTGCTTCGGAGGTGGCATAACATTGGCCATCGGAGGGCGTCTTGCAGCTTCGAAGTTTTCTATCCGCGCCACAGCCTGGACAGGCTCCGAGCGCACTTCAGCTGGAACTCGGTCAGTAGTACCTCGACACAAAGTTCTTTCTAGATACTCTCCTCTCAGAGTAAGTATAACCTTGCAAGTATCAGTTGCGAGGCTTCGGTTTTCACCATGAATACAGCAGAAAAGGGTCTGGCCTTTGCCAGCCGTTTTCCCTGGTGGCCCCCAGCCGCTGACCTTGTTTCCCGAAGGTTGTGGAGCTCTCTGGGTGAACTTTTGCGGGGGTGCAATGTTCAGGACTTCAGAACGGGGATGCGTTTGCCCCCTTCTCCTATCATGCTGAACTTCGAAGACTGGTTCCCACGGCTGTGCCGAAGTTTTTACTTCCACTTTTACTTCCTGCAGTATGGACGGAGTAGCTGCAGTTCTTCGAAGCCAACCTTCTTCCGACCTCGCATATTCTTCAAAGTATGACATCAACTGAGAAACAGAAGATATGCTTTTCCGGTGAAGTTTATCAAGGAGGCCTTGATGAATGACACCTTCCCGAGCTGCGTCAACTACCGAAGATGTAGTTAACCCTCGGATCTGCGACTTCGTATGAGCGAAGCGCTTGAAATATTGCCTCAATGTCTCTCCAGGGAGTTGCTTCACCTGGAAAAGACTTCCCGTCGACATTGGAGGCACGAAGGTGCCTTGAAAATTGCTTACGAACTTCTTCTTCAGCTGCCCCCATGAATTAATTGATCCTGGCTTCAATGACCAGAACCACCTTAATGCCACTCCTTGAAGAGCTAAAGGGAAGCATTTTGCCATGGTGTCTCGAACTCCTCCACTAGCTTCAATTGCTAGAGCATAAGAACGGATAAATTCTCCAGGGTCCTCATCTCCGGCATACTTGCAAAGCTTTGAAGTCTTAAACTTCGGATCGAAGCAAACTTTTTGCAGCTCAGGATGCAACGGAGATTCGGTATCAAAGGAGGCGTTCTCCGGGGCTTTAGGATAGATAGGTTCGTCGTCTTCAGGCACTTCTGGAATAACTGGGATGGCTTGAGAACGAAGCCTGTTTGCGCCTTCTTGTCACCATCTTGCTACTTCAGCTTGGAGACTGGCCATTTGAGCGGCCATATCACCAAGGTTGTCTTCATCTCCTCCGGAAGGATCTTCTGGGTCTTGAGAACTGAGAGGATCAGTTCGGAGTGGAACTTGAGGTGGAAGAGGAACTCCGGGTGGTCGAAGTATGGATGGAGTTGGCGGAGGTACTCCGTATGCTCGAGGAATGGGAACCCCTTCCGGAGTTTGAGGTGGAGGAAACGTCGAAGGTCCTCCGACCTCAACAGTATCGGGAGATGCCCCTCCGGAGGTCTGAGGGGACCTCCGAACAGGGTTACGAGTTGCACTCCTCTTAGGAGGCATGATGTAAGAAGTTGGTAGAGAACGAAGTTTCTTGGACTAGGTTCCCCACGGACGGCGCCAACTGTTGGCGTAAAAGATTACGCTAACAGGTTTCTGAGGATTAGAAACTAACAAACGAAGTGTTTGCGAAATGAACTGTTCTAATCCTCCGAAAGGATAATAACTTAGAATAGTTGGAAAGTGTGTATTGAATAACTTGTATTCGGTTCCTATTACAGGGTGAAACGGGGGGTATTTATAGGCCCAAACATTAAGGAAAAGACCTATTTACCCCTCTATTACAACCGACATAGTGGAAACTATTCGGTACCCTTAATAGGGCGAAAATGGTAAAAGACTAATCTAAAGAGAGAGGATAAGTCTTCCATCTTAGCTGGCAGAAAAGATCTCGAAAGAGTCTATGTTCGAAGATATACTCCGAACTAAGGTCCATCTTCATACTTCGAGCTTGACTCAAGGCATCTCCGAAGATGCATGTTGGAAACCTTCGAATCCATTATCTGCCTTTGTGTTGTTACTGCAATAACCCTGAGGATGGAATATTTTCCCCCAACAGTAGGTAATTAGCAAGAGATTAGGGAAACCTTGGGAATCAAGTAGGTAATTACTAGGAAATCTTGTGAGCCAAGTAACTATGCTTATAAATAGGGACAAGATACATTGTATGAGGCAGACAAGGAAAATAGAAGAATATTGGCGGCTGGCTCGGCTTGGGGGTTTCCAGGCATGAGATTACTTTTTATCTTTTTCTGTTTTGCTCTTGTTCTTGTGTTCTTGTTGTGATTTGTAAGTGGGTCGCTGACAATTTGGTATCAGAGCCTCGTTTTTCATGGAGGGAGAGATAGAGGTGGAAGGAGAGTTCGACTTGGAGTTGAGAGGGATATGGAAGTTGATTCAATGCAAAGCTTGATCTATTACTGGAGAAGATGGATGCCCAACTCAAGAGAATGGATGAGGAGTCACAACATTGGAAAGAGGTATGGAAGAACAGTCCTCTCAAGAGATTCGTAGTGCAGAATATGGAAGAAACAAACAAGTGTTGAAAACAAGGTGGCGTCGGTTTCCTCCATCATGGTGGAAGATGCTCCTTCGGCCCCCATCGTTGCAGACCTCACCTTGCTGGTCTTCATCACGCCGGATCCACTACCTCACCGGCTCAACATCACATTATCGTCGAGGGCACCCACCGTACTAGATCCATGAACTTCTAGCCTTCGTCGGCTTCGTCACACGGGCCGCGCCGTCCATCCTCATCATGGTCAACATCGCCACCCTCTGCATGGCCCTCCGTCAGGCTCAGCCTGTCGCACTATTCATTCTCGTCGTTTGTGGGGCCACGCCGCACTGCGTCATTCACAAAGCCACGTTTCACCCAGACGCTTCCCCGCGCTGCGTCGCTCCGGCTGCTTGCATCGCGTCGCTCATGGGACCATGCCGCGCCACGCCGCTCTCAAGGGCCATGCTAGTGGCGGGGTCGTGCCATGCTACTCTGTTCGTCGGGCTACGCCAGGGCACACCGCTCATAGATCTGCGTCAGATCCATCTGAAGCCCGTGTGAGCTGACCTCTAACCACGACTGTCTTGTCGTGCCTTATCAGGCCGCTCCACCACGATCGTCCGCTAGATCCACGACACCACCGTTGGATCCTCACCGTCGATGCTCACCCGACGCCTGCCCCATGGGGAGCCGGTCCACTGCAATCTTCCTTGCCATATTTGACGCCTCGTCGTTGGGGCCTCCACGCTGCGTGGGCATGCCGCGTCCGCCGCCCGCGCGACCAGCCGCGCTTCCTAGCATGTCCTCGCCACTCTCTGCCTCGTTGTCGTGGTCGCTTGCCGTGCCGCGTTGTCATCTGCACCACGATGGCCACTCACGCTGCACTGGCCTCCCACGCCCACGAGTTGAGCCATCGTCGCTTGCATCCTAGCCGGTGGCCACTGCCATGGCCACCCCCGAACTAGCTCTCCATCAAAGGAACTAGTTCGCTTGTGAGGTGGTTTGCTCGAAGGGCTTGTGGCAGGAAGGAAAGGCCTACCAGAGCTTGTGGCAGGAAGGAAAAGCCTACCGTTCTAAGCTGCATAGTGCACGTCAGTGAGGACACAAAAGTCAAGATGCTACTGCAGTGATCACGTGATTCCAAGGTAGAAAGAAGAAATTTACTACTTTACTACATGCTGTAAAAATTAGAGTGTTGTTAATTAGTTGATAATTAGTTAGTAATTGTTGGCGTAAAAGATTACGCTAATAGGTTTCTGTAGAAAAGAAACTAACAAACGAAGTGTTTGTGAAGCAAACTGTTCTAAGCCTCCGAAAGGATAATAGCTTAGAATAGTTCGAAAGTGTGTATTGAATCACTTGTATTCGGTCCCTATTATAGGGTGAAATGGGGGGTATTTATAGGCCCAAACATTAAGGAAAAGACCTATTTACCCCTCTATTACAACCGACATTAAGGAAACTGTTCGGTTTTCTTAATAGGGCTAAAATGGTAAAAGACTAATCTAATAAGAAAGAAGATAAGTCTTCCATCTTAGCTGGCAGAAAAAATCTTGAAGGGCTTTAGTTCGAAGACATACTTCGAACCAACGCCTGTCTTCAGGCTTCGAACGGGGTTCCGGGTATCTTTGAAGATGATCTTCGGAGAATCTTCGAACTGGTTGACTGCCTTCATGCATCTTCGGCAATAACCCTGAAGATGAGATATTTTCCCCCAACAGTAGCCCCTCGAATACTCTTCTCCGTTCGACCTGTAACGTTAGGAGAGCAGTATACGGAAAGAAAAGATAACCAATCATAGGGGTTATTGGTTTTTATTTTATCTCCGAAATACATGAAGATATGAACTTCGAATTAGTTTTAAGGTAGTTACTTTTCGAACTATCTTAGAACTAGCTCAGAAAGTTCGAAAGTCTTTTTAGACTTAGAAGATATAGCCGTTAGTTTCTGTTTACAACGGAAACTGTAGCAGGCGTTAATTTCGCAAAGGAAGTAACGGCAGGAATGCGAAATGACATGAATTAACGGTAAGAAAGTGAAGTTCAGGCTATAAATTAAGGGCTTAGAAGTTACCCGGTTACCTTTTCTCCGCTTTCTCACAATCAAGAGATTTCTGAGCCCCTTGAGTTCTTAAACCCTAGCCTCCAGTTCCTCCAAAGCGATCCAGAGATTGCAATGGCGAAGACCAAGGGATCAGCGCCTCCTTCGATTGTGGCTCGGCAACAGGCGGCAGCAGCGGCAGCAGCAACGTTGGCGGCGATACCTTCAGTGGCCGCAACAACATCTATGGCGGCTGGAGGGGGAAATCCCCAAATCTCTGCTGACCAAGGTTTGTGCCCCCCGTCAACTAAGTATTTAGATCAGTCCTTCCAGTTGGGGCCTTCGACCTGCAAAAGGGAGTCCTTGACAATCGCAGTAGGAGGGAATATTGGTGCGGGAGTTATGATTCGAAAGCCAGGAAAAGAAGTAATTCCAGCGCCAAGACCCGGAGAAGTGGTAGTGTTCGAAGCTTTCTTCGAAGCGGGCTTGGGTCTCCCTGCAGTGGACTTCTTGGCGGAGGTACTTGACCTATTCCATGTAACCCTCCCCCAACTATCTCCGAATGCGGTAGCTAGATTAGCTATCTTTGAGTGGGCTTTGAGAGCCGAAGGATGCGAAGGAAGGGCTGAAATCTTCGCAGCATTACACAGAGCAACCTGCCAGCCGAAAACCTTCGTAACTCCCGGAGGTGAAAAAGTAGTAATATCTTTTGGCAGTATCAATTTTAGACTTCGGGATGAGTATGCCCTTCGCTTTCCTGCTAAAGCTATCAACGCCAGATGGTACACCGATTGGATTCTGAAATGGTTCTATGCTGAAGTTGGGGCAAGCAATCCTCTGGCTGGACCACTTAAAGAAATCCAATTCCGAAAGGAAGCTTTGGTGCGACCCGACGAAGGCCAATTCGAAGCCCGTCTGAACCTGCTTGAAAAAGTTAGCCGAAGGCTCAGTATGCGAGACTTGGCTGAAGAATTCATTGGTCTTCAAATTCCTCCACTGATGGCCAACTGGCCTATCATCTTCGAAGATGACTCCGAAGGCGGTCTTCGCAAAATTAACTTGACTTCAAGTCCTACAGGTAACTTCGAAACCAACATGCATTAAACATATTTACTTCGAAGAAAAAACTAACTTGAATTATTTATTTTGCAGTTTCTTCAGCCCCTGTTACTTCCGAACAGATTATAAGGGCTTCGGAAAAGATCTTGGGTGCTCCAACTCCGGCTGAGAAAGAGTGGCGAATTAAACTAGTTGGGAGTTGGGAGAGATTTAACAGAGTATGGGGAATGCTGAAACTCACTCCTCCCCCTCTGATGGATTGGGCGCCTTTGGAGAAAGGGCCTCAGAAAAGAAAAGCCGAAGCTGGAACTTCAAGTTCAGCGAAAACTCCGGTGAAGAAGGTGGCTCGGAAGCCGAAGAACCTCGCACCTTCAGATCCTGCACCTTCGGATCCTGCGCCTTCAAGCTCAAGAACCTCAATTTCTGGTTCTAAAGAGGATGAAGGTACATTATTAGTGAAATTGATTGACGAAGATGCAGCTCAACGAAATATTCATACTGAAGATACTGCAGGTATTCCGGAGCCCCAGGCCAACATAGAAGAAGTTAGAGCTCCGGATACCCAAGAGGAGCAAATCGAAGCTCCTATGGGTGAAGATGAAGCCGAAGTTCCTGCAACTTCGGTTGTGGAGGAAAGGACTGCTCACGGAGGTGCTCCGTCAGTGGAAAATCTAACTGCGGAGTCAGATGATGACTTTACTTTTGACCCTCCGACCAGTCCAGTGCTCGATCTTCCGGAGAATGAAGGTGAATTTTGCATAATTCTTATCATTTTCTGCAAGATTTTACAATGTATAATATTTTTGTTTTTGTAGAGCCTCCTGTTGTCGAAGTACCTCACGAAGATACAATTCAAAGGCCTTTGACAACTTCGGAGCCACGCCCGGAGGTTACTCAACAAGGGCCTGGAAGAGGTAAAAGGCACATAGAGCCTCCTCTTACTCAAGGATCGACTTCATCTGAGTCAACAGATGAAAGTGAATCAACTGAGGGGGGGCCATCTTCAGAAGTTCCAAGGGCCTCGGAAGAACTCTCCGGACCTTCGCTAAGCAGAGCTGATCAGAAGGCTTCAGTAATGCTTCCTCTCATAACTCCTTTTTTGGAGGAGAAAACCGGACTTGGGACTTTGGTTAAACCTTTGGGTCAAGCCAGTCGCAAAGTCGGGGAAACAGAACTGGTAGCCCTTTTAAGCAGGGCGAAGGGCTCGGAGCTTAACCTTGCCGTAGAAAGAGCAGCTTATCAGGTATAAAGCATCTTCGAACCAAATAGCAAATTATATATGAATAATTTCTTATTTCAGTTTTTCTTTTTTCTTAGCAAGCAGTCTTAGCCCGCGCTGCGGCTTTATCGAGCGAGAATGAAATTGCTCAACTTCGGGAAGAGAACGAAGCTCTTCAAAGAAATTTTAACTTCTCCGAAGGTCGAGTAGCTCAGATGGATAATGTAATACTAACAGAGCGAAGGGCTAGGCAAAGCTTGGAGGCTGCGAAGAAAGAGCTCGAAGCAGAAAGAATTGTGCTTCGAGCAGAAGTTGAAAGACTGCGGAAGGAGGATGCTGCTAAGGGGTCCGAACTTGTGAGACTCCAAGAAGAGGCTAGCCAACTCCTGACTCAAAAGAATACATTGACTACGGAGAATGCTAGAATTTCTGGAGTTCTAGCAGAAACGACTTCGGTCAAGGATGCACTTATTGAGGAAAAACTCAAGTCTAAGAAGGTGGCTTCGGAGGTCATCGAGCAGATGCTAGGTGTCTTGGAGTACTTTGGTACTACGGGATCACTACCTTCGGATGACAATGTAACTCTGCTGCGCCGGTTAAAGAGGATCCAAGGAGCAGCGAAGCAAATGAAGACGGCAGGCATGCGCTACGGAGAACTCTCCGGACAAGTGTCTGCCCTTGGATTACTTCGTTACTATGAGGATTTGGGTCGAATAATTACTCCGAGCGCAGAGGGCTCCATCATCTTCGACGACGCGAGACTTTTGACTCCTTCCGAAGGCGTGACTGCCGCCTGGCGAGCCTTTCAAACTTCATGGAGAGCCGAAGGTCGATCTGCGATCAAGGCTTGGATTGATGAAGGCCAACGCCAGAAGCAAGTTCGGAGTCAAGCTTCGAGCAGTCAGCCTCCTTCGAACCCGCAGGTTTAGGAATTACTTAGGATTTCTAACCATGTAAAGCTTTATGCTTGTAAACATTTATCAATGAAAGTCTTGTTTGTCATATTTTTAGGCTTTGCCTCTTATGGAAGATATCGAAGTGTTAGAGCTTAACAGCGAAGTTCGCTCATTGTGGAACACCTTCGAACTTCTAAAGAGTTATAAGCGTCCTCGATTTCTTATTCCTCGAGATGACTCCGGCGTTATTGCGCCCGAAGTAATCAAAGATGTATTGTCTTATATTAAAAAGGAAGATAAAGAGATTGACGCAAACACCTCGTCTTCTGAAGACACTAATTGGTCCGAAGACGAAGGTGAAGCCCAAAATAAAAGATCTGAAGATCTTAGAAGCTGGGAAAGAAGCCCCGAACGGCTTCGAACTTGGGCCGAGCTTCAACAAGAGCAGAAGGATTTTAGAGCTTCGAAGGGGAGGAAGAGAGTTAAACGCAAAGTTCTTAGAACTTCCGATGTTGGAACTAGTCGTTCCACTCCTAGCTCTCGGGACCGAAGAGGTCTCCGATTCCTTCTTGGTATAGATACCAATTTTTCATAATGTAATCTGTAAATACATTTATTTCAATAATGAATGCCGATTTAAAATTGTCTCCATATTTACTAGCCCCTCTTTGGGTATAAGCAACTTCGAAATGTATTCAAAGATGGTTATGCGCAAAGAAAAACTTCGGAGTACAATTTTTTGGGGGTTCGGAGCCCCTCTGTCATTTAAAGATCTTTTGAAATCTTATGAAATGCCTTCGACTTTTTGTAGTCAGAAGAGTGGTAACTTGGTACCTTTGTTTAACGAAAGAAATCAATTGAGATAACTTCCAGGACACTTTAGTGTCTTAAGAAATTTGTCACTTTGGACTATGTTAACAGACATTCGAAGCTCATGGCTCAAATGTTGTTTTGCTTTAGCCACCTTCGGCTACTTTTGCAGAAGTCTACCAGCCAATGGCTTGGACTTCGCAGAATTTGGCCACCTTCGGCTCTTTTTACGGATGTCTACCAGCCAATGGCTTGGACTCCGTATAATTGTAGCCACCTTTGGCTATTTTTGCAGAAGTCTACCAGCCAATGGCTTGGACTTCGCAGAATTTGGCCACCTTCGGCTCTTTTTACGGATGTCTGCAAGCTGCAGCTTGGACTCCGCAGATTTTGGCCACCTTCGGCTCTTTTTACGGAAGTCTACCAGCCAATGGCTTGGACTCCGTAGAATGTGGTATTGGCTCTTTTACGGATGCCTACAAGCCGTGACTTGGGCTCCGGATGGATTTTAGCCACCACACCGGAGGCTTCGACTTTATGGGTACGAAGTCCGGAAATACAGCCCAGCTTAATGACACTTCCCTCTCGGTCGACCCCACGGTTCCAGCGCGTCCGCTCGGGAAGCTGGGAGTCTACAAGGGGAAGGCAACTATCAGGGTGTATGCTTTATTAATTTAGAGGTGATTACAAGCGAATTACAAGGAGCCCTTATGCGAAGTATCGCTTTAGGTGCTCCGCATGCCAAGTATGTGCTAACTCTTCACCTTCTAAATTAGCTAATTTGAATGAACCAGGGCGCCCGGAGCGGACAATTAGATATGGACCTTCCCATTTATTGCCTAACTTCCCTGGTGCTATAATGCTTCGCAGAACAAGATGACCCGGTCTTAACTCGCTAAGCTTAACCTTCGGGTCATACCAAGTCTTCGTCTGCTGATGATACTTTGATAAATTAGCTACAGCCCGAAGTCTTGTTTCTTCTGACAAATCTAACGAAGCTTGTCTTTCTTCTTCAATGTCCGGTTCGGTGCTGCGAAATGATCCTCCTTTGAGCTCTGTTGGAGTCATAGCTTCATCTCCGAATAGTAGTCTGAACGGAGTAAAACCTGTGGACCTTGTTTGCGTAGTTCGAATGGACCACAGAATCTTCGGAAGCTCTTCGGTCCACAGTCCCTTTGATAATCCTACTATTCTTCGATTTAGCCCTGATAAAATATTTCCATTGGCTCGCTCAACGGCTCCATTCGACTGAGGATGTCTCACTGCAGCAAAACATAGTTGAATGCCTAAGTCTTCGCAAAACTTCCTGAAGGGTTCTGCGTCGAACTGTGTTCCATTATCAACTGTGAGATATCTAGGCACTCCGAACCGGCAAATAATGTTCTTCCAGAAGAATTTCTGTACATTGTTCGAAGTGATAGCTGTTAAGGGCTCTGCTTCTACCCACTTAGAAAAATATTCAATGGCTACCACTGCAAACTTCAGATTTCCCTTTGCTAACGGAAAGGGACCAATTAGATCCATACCCCACCTGGCCATAGGCCATACCGGAGCAATGACTTGAAGAGCTGTTGGTGGGCGATGACTCCGTCGACCCATCCACTGACATCCTTGACAAGTGCGGACCAAGCTCTCCGCATCAGCTGTTATTGTGGGCCAATAAAGTCCCTGGCGAAGTGTTTTTCCTGCCAGAGCTCTAGGGGCTAAATGGCTTCCACAAAGGCCTTCGTGAATTTCTCGAAGAATTTCTTGGCCTTCGGCTTGAGATATACATCGGAGTAGAGGGGAACATACTCCGGCCTTGTATAATATACCGTTGATTAACTGATAGTTTCTTGCTCTGAGCTTTAATCTTGACAATTGGGGCTCTTCGGGCAAATTTGTTCCTCCTTGCAGGAGTTCTATGATCGAATCTTTCCAATCTGCACTAGGAATGCAAAGAATCTCCGCAGAGGCAATTTGTGGCACCGAAGGTACATTGAGCTCCTCATAGAAAGCTTCGTCAGGCACATCCACAGCTCCGGCTGCAGCCTTCGCTAAAATGTCTGCTTGCACGTTTTCAGCTCTTGGTATACTCCGAATGGAAATACCCTTGAAGTGTGCTTCGATCTTGCGGATTTCTTCTAAATACTTTGCAAGCTGTGGATGTCGGACTTGAAAACTTTTGTCTACGTGCCCTGCTACTATCTGAGAATCTGTTTTTATAATTATTCTTGTAGCCCCTAGAGCACGTGCTTTCCGGAGTCCCAATAAAATCCCTTCGTACTCCGCTATATTATTGGTAGACTTAAAGTTGAGTCTTGCGGAGTACATTGCTCTTTGCCCTGACGGTGAAATCAATACTGCCCCAATGCCTGCTCCAGATGCTTGGAAAGCTCCATCGGAGTAAATAATCCAAACTCCGTCATCTGATTTCTCTGGAGTCAACTTCGCAGGTGGAGTCCACTCTGCTACGAAGTCTGCTAGGACTTGGGATTTGATAGCTGTCCTTGCCAGGAAAGATATGCCGAAGGGTGCTAGCTCTACTGCCCACTTTCCAATCCTTCCAGTGGAATCTTTGCTTCGGAGCATATCTCCTAAAGGATACGAAGTTGGTACAATTACATTATGAGCCAAAAAATAATGTCTTAGCTTCCTCGAAGCCATTATCAGAGCATAAACGAACTTCTCAAGTTCGGAGTATCTTGTCTTCGCTCCTGACAATGCTTCGGATACAAAATAGACAGGATTTTGGACCAACTTCCCATTGATATCCGCTTCTTTGACAAGGACTGCGCTGACAGCTGAACCTGTAGCTGCAAGATACAGGAGTAGGGTTTCGTCCGCAATAGGCACCGTGAGTGTAGCAAGATTGCTGAGATAATCTTTAATATCTTCGAAGCTTTTCTGACACTCCGGTGTCCATGCAAAATCTTCGGACCCTTTCAAAGCTTTAAATATTGGCAAGCTCCTCTCCGCAGACCTTGATAAAAACCTGCTAAGTGCGGCCAAACGTCCAGTCAGCTTTTGCACTTGCTTTAAATTCTCCGGAGGAGCCATCTTCTGCAGCGCAGTTATTTGAGTAGGGCTAGCTTCAATTCCCCTGCTTGAAACTAAGTACCCTAACAACTTTCCAGCCTTAGCTCCGAATATACATTTTTCGGGGTTAAGACGGATCCCACATGCCCGAAGGCTATTGAATGTTTCTGCTAAGTCTAGGCTATGTTGGTGCTTTAAAGCACTCTTTATTACAATATCATCCATATAGGCCTCCACATTGCGACCTAGTTGATGACCTAGAGCTTTAGCAACTAATCTTGAAAAAGTAGCCCCGGCATTTCTTAGGCCGAAGGGCATTCTTACATAGCAGAAGACTCCCGAAGGAGTTACAAAGCTTGTCTTGATTTCATCTTCGCGCTTCAACCATATTTGATGATAACCAGAATACGCGTCAAGGAAGCTTAGTAACTCCGAACCTGCAGTGGAGTCAACTAGTTGATCAATTCGGGGCATGGGGTAGGGATCACGTGGGCACGCTTTATTCAGAGATGTGAAATCAATGCACATGCGCCACTTCCCGGAAGACTTCTTCCTGACGAAGACTGGGTTGGCTAACCATTCTGTGTGGGCCACTTCTCTGATAATCCCAGCCTTCAACAGTTTTTCAACTTCGTCCTTAGCTAGAGCAGCTCTCTCTGCGGACATCTTCCGGAGTCCTTGTCGAACAGGCCGGGCCTTCGGGTTTACAAGCAAACTGTGCTCAATAATATCCCGATCGACTCCGGTGATATCTTCATCAGACCAAGCGAAGACATCCAAATTTTCTTCTACGACCTTTTCCAAGGAAGTTGCAACTTCAGGAGGTAAATCTTTACCAAATTGAAAAGTGTATTCTTTACCATCTTTGACAATGACCTTCGTTGCAATCTCTCCTTCGGGACTTGGTCTCGGAAATGACTTCTTCGAAGCTTCGGAGGAGGCTGAAAAAATTTCTTCATTATCTTGGACACTATTTACTTGCCTCGGATCAAGAGGAGGATCGTGACCATATTCTGCCCTCCGAGCCATGGCTTGATCTCCGAAGATTGTCAGGACTCCTGCTTGTGTGGGCATCTTCATGCACAAGTAGTTGTGATGCGCCACAGCTCCGAACTAATTCAACATGCCTCGTCCGAAGATGACATTATAAGCATACGGGGCATCTACCACATCAAAGATAACTTCTTCAGTTCGGGCTAGTAAACCTTCTCCGAAGGTTACTTCCAGGCCTATCTGGCCAAGTGCATCAAGTGGAGGTCCTGCGAAGCCTTGCAGAGGACGAGCCGCTGGGAGGAGATGCTTCCGAGAAATGCATAACTGATCGAAGGCTTGTACAAAGATGATATCTGCCGAACTACCTCCGTCAATTAGCACCCTTCTGACTTCAGTCCCTGCAATATCAGCAGTAATAACCAATGGATCTGCATGCGGGAACTTAATACCAGCTGCATCCTCCGCAGAGAAAGATATTGGAACATGAGACCACTCCGGCATTGCAGCTGCAGATGACGAAGTCCCAATATGACCTACTTCCCGAACGTACTCTCTTCGCTGTCTCTTGGACATGCTTCCGAGAGTACCTCCTTCGGAGATAGGGAGAACTATTCTCTTTCCTCTATCTTGCCCTTCCTCTTTCTTCGGAGGTGGCATAGCATTGGCCACCGGAGGGTGCCTTGCAGCATCAAAATTTTCTATCCGCGCCACAGCCTAGACCGGGTCTGGGCGCGCTGCTGCTGGACTTCGGTCGGTACTACCTCGACCCGAAGTTCTTTCCAAGTATTCTCCCCTTAGGGTAAGGATAGCCTTGCAAGTGTCAGTTGCATGGCTTCGATTCTCTCCATGAATACAGCAAAAAAGGGTCTGGCTCTTGCCAGCCGTTTTCCCTGGCGGCCTCCAGCTGCTGGACTTGTTCCCCGCAGACTGTGGAGCTCTTGGTGCAAACTTCTGTGGGGGTGCAATGTTCAAGACTTCAGAACGAGGGTGCTTTTGCCCTCTTCTTCGATCATGCTGCACTTCGAAGACTGGTTCCGGCGGCTGTGCCGAAGTCTTCACCTCTGCTTTAACTTCTTGCAATACTGTCGAAGTAGCAGCAGTCCTCCGAAGCCAACCCTCTTCTGACCTCGCATACTCCTCAAAGTATGACATCAGCTGTGATACTGTGGTGATGCTCTTCCGATGTAGTTTATCCAGAAGGCCTTTATGACTGACGCCTTCCCGAGCCGCATCAACCACTGAGGATGTGGACAGCCCCCGAATTTGCGACTTCGTGTGAGCGAAGCGCTTGAAGTACTGCCTCAATGTTTCTCCGGGGAGCTGTTTCACTTGGAAAAGGCTTCCTGTTGACATGGGGGGCACGAAGGTGCCCTGAAAATTACTTATAAACATCCTCTTCAACTGTGACCACGAATTGATTGATCCTGGCTTTAAAGACCAGAACCATCTCAACGCCACTCCTTGAAGGGCTAACGGGAAGCACTTCGCCATGGTCTCTCTGTCTCCGCCGCTAGCCTCAATCGCTAGGGCATAAGAACGTGCGAACTCACTGGGATCTTCGTCTCCAGCATACTTGCAGAGCTTCGAGGTTTTGAACTTTGGATCAAAGCGAACCTTCTGCAGCTCAGGATGCAACGGAGATTCATTGTCGTAGGAGGCGTTCTCTGGGGCTTCGGGATAACCAAGATCGTCGTCTTCAGGCACTTCGGGGATAGCTGGGGTGGCTTGAGAGCGAAGCCTGTTCGCAGCTTCTTGTCGCCACCTCGCTACCTCAGCTTGAAGGTTGGCCATTTGAGTGGCCATGTCTCCAAGGCTATCTTCATCTCCTCCGGAAGGACCTTCCGGGTCTTGAGAACTGGTATGATCAGTTCGAATCGGGATGGAGGGTGGTGGAATAACTCCGGACGGTCGGAGTATGGAAGGGGTTGGCGGAGAGGTTTCGTATCCTCGAGGGATAGAAGCCCCTTGCGGAGTTTGAGGTGGAGGGATAGTCGAAGACCCTCTGACTTCGACTGTGTCGAAGGGTATCTCTCCGGAGATCCGAGAGGACCTCCGAGTGGGATTGCGAGGTGCGCTCCGCTTAGGAGGCATGATGTAAGAAGTTGGTAGAGAACGAAGTTTTTCGGACTAAGTTCCCCACGGACGGCGCCAACTGTTGGCGTAAAAGATTACGCTAACAGTTTTCTGTAGAAAAGAAACTAACAAACGAAGTGTTTGTGAAGCAAACTGTTCTAAGCCTCCGAAAGGATAATAGCTTAGAATAGTTCGAAAGTGTGTATTGAATCACTTGTATTTGGTCCCTATTACAGGGTGAAATGGGGGGTATTTATAGGCCCAAACATTAAGGAAAAGACCTATTTACCCCTCTATTACAACCGACATTAAGGAAACTGTTCGGTTTTCTTAATAGGGCTAAAATGGTAAAAGACTAATCTAATAAGAAAGAAGATAAGTCTTCCATCTTAGCTGGCAGAAAAGATCTTGAAGGGCTTTAGTTCGAAGACATACTTCGAACCAACGCCTGTCTTCAGGCTTCGAACGGGGTTCCGGGTATCTTTGAAGATGATCTTCGGAGAATCTTCGAACTGGTTGACTGCCTTCATGCATCTTCGGCAATAACCCCGAAGATGAGATATTTTCCCCCAACAGTAATTATAAGGTAATTAGTAGCAATTATCATAGTATTGGTATTCCTTAAGCATGGCTTGGGGGCAAGCCAGTTTTTAAGGAGGGAAGAATGTCAGGAACCATCTAGAAGAAGATCAGTAGGTAATTAGCAAGAGATTAGGGAAACCTTGGGAATCAAGTAGGTAATAACTAGGAAATCTTGTGAGCCAAGTAACCATGCTTATAAATAGGGACAAGACACATTGTATGAGGTAGACAAGGAAAATAGAAGAATATTGGTGGCTGGCTCGGCTTGGGGGCTTCCAGGCGTAAGATTACTTTTTATCTTTTTCTGTTTTGCTCTTGTTCTTGTGTTCTTGTTGTGATTTGTGAGTGGGTTGTTGACATCTGGGTCTACCTCCTGCCCGCTCGCACTCCCTTCACATTCGTCTTCTTCGTGGTCATGGCTGTGGTGACTCCACGCCCTGCTCATCAATGAAACCGGGCGGATCTCGTCATCTGCCTCTGGCTCCTTCATCATCGCCTTTGCCTCGTCCGTGTTGATTCTCGGGATGTGTGTTAGAGATATGTGCTGAATATAGGTGTTTAATCAGGTTATGATTGGACTTTGAGTTGTATTAGGGATATAGTTAGAGTCCTTGTCTAATACTCTATCTATGAGGCTATATAAATAGATGGCCAACCCTGTGTAACAATCAACAGGAGGTAGACAACTTAGGTGATCGGTTTGGGTGGCGGCGTTGCCCCGGTGTGCCCGGATGCCGATGTAAACACCGTTTATGGAGAGGAGCGCCCGTAGTAATTCCCCGGAGTCGTAAGACTTCGTTACCAAAATATCGTGCTTCGGTGTGTTCTTGTGGCGCCCCGATTTACCGAAATCGGAACATTATTGAATTTCATAAGAAAAACAATAATACAAGAGGTTCATCATGCGACAATCGTACATACGACAATATTCATGGTACGCAGACCATATTTATTACATCAGAGTTTTAATAAAAACAATAATAAAGATAATTAAAATGCATGACGAACGCCTTCTTCAAGATCTTTGCTTGACTGGGTCGCTACTCCAGACCGTCTTCATAATAGGCATCCTTTGTGGGGTCCAACGGGTATGAGTACAAAAAGTACTCAACAAGCCACCGCAAATGCAAGTAATAATGCAGGATAATAAACAAGGAAGGGCAATGGCTAACAGTGCGGAAATATACATTTTCAGTTATTGCATTTAGTGTAGTCAAATTTAATCATGTGGAAAAGTAAACATGAGCATCAACAACGTCATCTAACTCGAGGAGTACGTTTTACCTCCTCGCACAGCAGTCCTTACATGTCAAACCATCATGCACATACATATTCAAAGTAATCTAACTGTGGGATGTCACGCAACCTGCCCTTGACCGTGGGCTCGGCTTTTCGAAAAGATTTATGACTCTGATCAGAGATGTACTACTGTACCCACAAGGCACGCACTCATCCTGAACGAGATGACCCATACCACGGTAACTCGTGCCAAAACTTCAGCATGAAATGCTCCAAGCGATAACCACCCGCTCTAGGTTTCGCCGGCGTGCCGGGCCGCATCCCGGCTAACGTCGCACCCCCTTTTGCGCAACATTGGTACAAGCCACCCGTAGGTGCTGCTTTACCCATCTCCAAATGGTGGCCTCGGTTTGAAACAATCCATACCTTAGTTAGGACTTACCCATTAGAATTGTGGTTAGTACGGAAGTGTATTGCAATGGATCCCGTTGACCGGTCCTTATAGTGCCCCGGGTGCTACCGACCAATGCCCTAGCTTGCACCCGGAACCCACCATGCATACACTCACAACCATAACTCATCACCGACAGAATTCCAAGGATAAGAAGTAACGGGGATCATATAGTAGAACCATTTTGCTACGACTCATTTTTATCCTATAGCGATTGTGTCAATACATTGGACACTAGCTAATAGCATTCATCATATGGTGACAAGGAGTTTAGGCGAGATAGCATGGCTTGGGTTGCACATCAAGGTCGGGGGATCCTAAATAAATATATCGTAAGGGTTTCATTTGACTAATGCATGTATAACCTATGTGTTTTAGCGATAATTTAATAAAACATAGGTTCAACATGTTCAAGAATGATGTTTGGTGACTTGCCTTGTTCAGCGAAAGGTGAGGGAGGAACTTCCGGGAAATATTCCGGCTCCTCGACGGCGTCGTAGTCTTTCCAATATAAATAAAATGAAATAAATACAACGTTCAATTTAAACAATCTAAAACCACACAACAAGCATATAAGTTTTGGTTGATTTGGTTTGAAGAAATCTAGTTGCTCTGTTTTTGAAACTTATTTCATAAATAATTTAAAATGAACCATAATGAAATATTGCCCTTCATAAAAGCGGTTTTAATTGTGAATAATCCCATTTTAAGTTTTCTAATTAATTTAAAATGAATGGTTCAGAGAAAACTTAGTGGTTTGTTCATATTAACAGGAAATAAACAAATATAAGCCTAACTGGAATTTAAATAATTAAATTTACAATTTTACCCTAAGGGTATTTGAATACCTATTTATATAAACATAAAAGTCCAAAGTAAACCTACTGTTTTTATTGCATGAACATGTAGAGAATAATTTTACAAATTTTCTGAAATTGAAATGGCAATTTTTAGAGTTCAAATACGCCAGATATGAATTTTACAAGTTTTAAACAGTTTCTGGAATTTATTTCTAAATTTAAATCTCCTCGGGTCCACGGTGAGCCAGGCCCACGGTGAACCCGCGCACTGTGCGCGTGGTCCGGTCCAATTTGGACCGTTGGATCCAGATCCAACGCGCGAGGGCGAGGCGGGGCGCTTAAGTGATAACGGACGGCCAGGATTAAAACGAGCGAAAGGGTACCACGTGGATGCACGAGATCGAGCGCGGGTTTTAAATACTAACGGACGCACGAGATTAAAACGTACCGTTTTGACCAGATCCGACAGTGCGGATTAGATCGTGCACGTGGAGCAACTAGCGCTGCTCGATCGCGATCGTGCGGTCGGGATTGAATCCGACACGGCACGGGTACTCAACCCGTGCCGGTCATCTTCTCCGACGACGGTGAGCGGGCCAGGGGCCACGGCGAGCGACGGCGGCCCTAGCTAAGCCTAGAAATGGAAAGAGGATGCTACGGCGGTTACGACGGTACCTTCGACGGCGATGAAGGACGGCGGGCGGTGATCGGCGGTGAGGGTAGACGCGGTGGGCTCCTCGGGTACTCGACGGCGACGGCGATCCTGTGATCTCCTTGGCCAGCGAAGGGGTGGCCGAGGTTGGGGCGGTCCTTGCGGGCGCAGCGGTGCGGTCGGGGAGGACGGAGGGGGACTCCGGCGATGGCGAGCGATGGCTGGAGCGAGGGCGGTGGTGGTGCGCTAAAAATCGAAGCGAGGGCGCTCTGTTTGTCTTCACAGCGAATGGTCGTGGGGGTCAGACGCGGTGGAGGCCAGGGGGTTAAATAGGTGTACTGGCGAGGGCTAAAGGGCGTCGTATACAAGGAAAGCCGAGGGGGGGATTTACTCGCCGGCGAGGGCTCGGCCATGCACGCGCAGCGTTGATCCCGTGGCTTAATGGCATGGGTTAACGGGGGAAATGGCCGGGAGAACGCGGGGGACCGATTAATGGCGTCGAATTAAAGTGGGAGGGGCCAGCGAGGCGGATTCGAGGCGGGGGTCATCGGCCGGTGGAATTTGGGGGCGGAGGCGGGAGGTAGACGATGGGTCTGGCAGGCGAGTGCCACTGGCCAGCGGGCGTGAGCGCACGAGCGAGAGAGCTGACGGGTGGGGCTGAGGCGTTGGGCGCGCGCGTGAGGGAGGCGATCGGCGCCGACAGGTGGGGTCGGGCTGTCAGCCAGAGGCGGGCGAGGGTGATGGGCTGGGCCGGCCGGGAGAGAGAGAAAGGAGGAGGCAGGCCCGTTACTGTTTCCAAAACTTTTCTGAATAAAAATAATTCCAGAAATTGGTTTTAAATAATAGGGCTACTTCCAAAGTTGATAAAAATTTATAAAAATTCTCAAAAATATTTCTTGGTCTTGGGAGTTTATACAAAAATTTTCAGCTCCTGGTTTGGTCATTAACTCTATGTTGTAGTTAAAAAGGGTATAAAAGGGTATTAAAGGTATTTTCAGAAATATAAAATCCAGGAAATTGAATTAAATAATATTTTTATTGTTTTGGAAATTTGGGGTGTTACAAACCTATCCCCCTTACAAAGAATCTCGTCCCCGAGATTGGAACGTTACTCGAATAACTCGAGGTATTGGGCTTTCAGTTCGTCTTCCTTCTCCCATGTAGCTTCTTCGACGGGGTGGTTGTCCCACTGAACCTTGCAGAAGTGAACTACATGACTCCTGGTTACTCTCTCTTTGGTTTCCAAGATCTTGATGGGTTTCTCGTTGTAAGTCAAGTCTTCTTGGACGTTGAGCTGCTGAAGGTTGGCTTGCTCGGTGGGTACACGGAGGCACTTCTTCAGCTGAGAGACATGGAACACACCGTGAACTCCTGCCAATGATGGAGGCAGTTCAAGTTGATATGCCACTTCTCCTTGCCATCGGAGGATCTGAAAAGGTCCGACGTAGCGGGGTGCTAGCTTGCCTTTCATGTTGAACCTTTGAGTGCCTCGGAGGGGAGTGACTCGGAGATAGACATAATCGCCCTCCTCAAAGGTTAGGTCTCTTCGACGGTTATCGGCGTAGCTCTTCTGTCGGGATTGGGCTGTCTTTAACCGGTCCCTTATGATCTTGACCTTCTCTTTAGCTTCTCTCAATATATCTGTCCCAAACAGTTGCGATTCTCCGGTTTGATCCTAGAGCAATGGCGTTCTGCACTTATGTCCGTAGAGTGCTTCGAACGGGGACATTTGCAGGCTGGCCTGATAGCTGTTGTTGTAGGAGAACTCTGCATAGGGTAAGTTCTTGTCCCACATTCCGCCAAAGTCTAGAGCACAAGCTCTAAGCATATCTTCCAATATCTGGTTGACCCTTTCGGTTTGACCGTCGGTCTGTGGATGATAGGCGGTGCTAAAGTTTAGCCGGGTGCCGAGTTCCTCTTGAAGGTTCTTCCAAAACTTGGAGGTAAACTGACTCCCGCGGTCAGATACAATCTTCTTAGGAACTCCATGAAGGCACACGATCTGGGTCATATACAACTCGGCCAGTTTGGCAATAGTGTAAGTTGTCTTGACCGGGATGAAGTGAGCCACCTTGGTGAGTCGGTCGACGATTACCCAGATAGAATCGTGACCAGCTTGGGTTCTGGGCAGTCCAGTGATGAAGTCCATTCCTATCTCTTCCCACTTCCATTCAGGGATGTTGAGGGGTTGAAGAAGTCCGGCAGGTCTCTGATGCTCTGCCTTGACTCGCCGGCATGTGTCGCACTTGGCCACATACTCGGCTATTTCTCTCTTCATGCTGACCCACCAATATTTTTCCTTCAGGTCTTGATACATCTTTGTACTCCCGAGATGGATGGAGTATAGAGTATCGTGGGCTTCTTGAAGGATGAGGGTCTTCAACTCAGGCTTGTCGGGCACGCATATCCGATTTCCAAACCAGATGGTACCATGTTCGTCCTCAGAGAATCCGGGGGCTTTACCCTTCCTCATGTTCTGCTGGATCTCCAAGATGTCCGAGTCTTCCTTTTGCGTTTCTCGGATTTGGTCTATCAAGATAGGTCGAGACTCCAAGGCAGCGAGGTACGCTCGGGTGGTGATCCCTAGATTTAGCCTTTCCATCTCATTGTAAAGTAAAGGAGCTTGGTCCTGAATCATGATGGCGTTGCAGTACCCTTTTCGACTAAGGGCGTCTGCCACCACATTGGCCTTGCCTGGATGATAATGGATGCCCAAGTCATAATCCTTGATCAGTTCCAACCATCTCCTTTGCCTGAGATTTAGATCTGGTTGGGTGAATATGTACTTGAGGCTCTTGTGGTCGGTGAAGACCTCACACCAATTCCCCACAAGGTAATGTCTCCATATCTTTAAGGCATGAACCATGGCTGCTAACTCCAGGTCATGGGTCGGGTAGTTCAGCTCATGTGGTCTCAGCTGTCGGGAGGCGTAGGATATCACCTTCCCATCGTGCATCAGGACACATCCCAAACCTTGGCGGGAAGCATCGCAGTAGACGTGGAAGTCTTTCTGGATGTCCGGCAGTGTCAGGATAGGGGCTGACACGAGCTTCTTCTTGAGAGTCTGGAAGCTTTCTTCGCAGTCGGGGGTCCATTCAAACTTTATTTCTTTCTGCAACAGTCTGGTCATAGGCTTGGCGATCTTCGAAAAAATCTCGATGAACCGGCGGTAGTATCCGGCCAATCCGAGAAAACTCCGGATCTCGGTCACGGTCGTGGGCTGCAGCCAGTTGGTCACTTCTTCCACAGTGGTTGGGTCCACTGCTATTCCTCCGGCAGATATGACATGGCCGAGGAACTTCACCTCAGACGACCAAAATTCGCATTTGCTGTATTTGGCGTATAGTTGCTGCTCCCTTAGCTTTCCGAGGGTCAGACGGAGGTGAGTCTCGTGCTCTTCCTTGTTCTTGGAGTAAACGAGGATATCGTCGATAAATACCACGATGAACTTATCCAAGAACTCCATGAATACATTGTTCATCATGTTCATGAAGAAGGCCGGGGCATTCGTGAGTCCGAACGATATCACTGTGTACTCGTAGAGTCCATAGCGGGAGGTGAAGGCAGTCTTGGGTATGTCCTCCTCTCTAATCCTCAATTGGTGATAACCTGACCTGAGGTCAATCTTGGAAAACACCGAAGATCCCTTCAGTTGATCGAACATGTCATCGATCCGAGGCAATGGGTACTTGTTCTTGATGGTTACGTCATTCAGGGCTCTATAGTCCACGCACATCCTCTTGGTCTTGTCTTTCTTCATGGCAAAGATGACCGGTGCACCCAGGGTGAGGTACTCGGTCGAATGTACCCTTTCTGCTCTAGGTCTTCGATGTTGCTCTTGACTTCGGCTAGTTCATTAGCAGCCATCCGGTATGGACACTTGGAGATTGGAGTGGTCCCGGGGACAAGTTCAATCCTGAACTCGATGTCCCGCTTGGGAGGCATCCCTGGTAGGTCCTCGGGGAAGACGTCCATAAACTCCTTGACTATGGGTACTTCTTCAAGGGCTAGCGAGTGGAGGGATGCTTCGAGTGGTTTGCGACTGGTCATCCGAAAGGTGACAGTTGTGCCTTCAGGGTTGACCACTGTGACAGACTTGTTGGCACAGTCGATCACTCCCTTGTGCTTCATCAACCAATCCATCCCTAGGATGAGGTCGAGTCCATTGCATCTTATGAGGACTGGCTCGGCCTGGAATAATACTCCTTGGATCTCTATCTGAACCTTAGGGCTGTACGAGCGTGCTAAGGTTCTATTGCCTGGAGTGGAAATCACCATGGGGACTGATAGAGGGAGTACGTCCAACTCATTGATTTTCACAAAATCTTTCGAGACGAAGGTGTGCGTTGCTCCAGAGTCAAATAAAATTGTAGCTGGTACGGAATTTACGGTAAACGTACCGAGCATGACTTCAGGAGCCTCTTGAGCTTCCTCCGCGCTGATGTGGTTGACGCGGGCACGAACCGCATGGTTGGGTGTCGCGCCTTGAGGTTGCTTGGGGTGAGGACATTGGTGTGAATAGTGCCCTTCCTTGCGGCAGTTGAAGCAGATGACCGACCTCCCTTGGCGATCCTTCAAGATCGAGGCCTTGGCGGCTGGCGTCGGCTGAGCGGTCTGAGCGGGTGGAGCAGGGCGAGGATGCCCGGCGTTGGATCCACCGGCGGCGTGAGGTGGCCTGTAGGCGGGCCGAGGATGGTAGGCGGGCGTTGGTGGCGGAGGGACGAAGCGGGGCCTCTGAGAGTTCGCCTGATGATGCTTGAAGGCGATCATCTTCCTCTTCTTGAGGTCCAACCTGTTTTGCTCAGTCTCTTGAATGAGCGCTTTATTGACTAGCCGTTGGAAGTCGGCGTAGTCGGTAGCGACGAGCTGGATGGACAGCTCATCCTTGAGTCCCGGGAGGAACTTGGCTTGGCGGAGGGCGTCGGTGCGCACTTCTTCCGGTGCGTAGCAGGCGAGGCAGTTGAACTCATGGAGGTACTCCATGACAGTCTGACTGCCTTACTGCAGGTCACGGAACTCCTGCTGCTTTACCGCGATGACACCGGCGGTGACGTGGGCGGCACGAAAGGCGATGGTGAACTCTGCCCTGGTCACCACGTGGTCCTCCGGCTGGGACTCACGGTAGTTGTCCCACCATTCAGCGGCGGGACCCTGGAGCTGATGAGTGGCGAAGGCCACTCGCTCCCGGTCGGTGCAGGGGAGGAGATCGAGCTTCTTCCCAATGGTGCGGAGCCAAACTCCGGCCTCCATGGGGTTGGTCGTGCTCGAGAAGATGGACGGGCGCACGCGCAGAAACTTCGAGAGTTGTGGAGCGGGTGCGGGTGCTGGTGCGCGAGGGGCGGGTTCTCCGTGCTGAAAACGGTCCAACTGAGCTTGTTGGTGCTGCATCTGGGTGAGGAGGGCGGTGATCAGCTGGTTCTGATTCGCCATCATCTCCGCTAAGGTAGGATTGTTGGCGGATGGCGACCCATACTGACGCGGGCCCGTTGCACCCCAGTTGGGCACAACACCCTCGGGCGCATCACGGCTTCCTCCTTCACCGTTGTTGGAGCCGGTGTTCTGGTGGTCGGTCATCTTCTGAATACACGAGGTTATAAGGCATAAAGATGATGACAATACACTTAAGAAAATAGCTCATATGCATATAAACCAAGTGGTAAAAATGTTTGTTACAATCAAGTTCTTACTCTATCCACGACACACCCGTCGTAGATAGCACCACATACAAAATTTTGCTTTATTTAAGATAACGACCTCTAACGCCTACTCGCCACCGGAGGCGGTCTCCGTGCTCTCGGAACCACGAGTACGCGGCTCCAGAGGGATGGTGGGCTCGAGAAAGTTCTCAATGATGGAGTCGGAGACGAGGCCGGGGCGCGGTGCAGGGGCGCTGGTGGAGGGTCTGGCGGGGGAGGGGTGTGGCGGGATCCTCTTGGGGCGGGGGAGGGGCTCACGGATGGGCTTCTTCTTCCTCGGAAGGAGAGGAACCATCTCCGCAATATCCTTCTGTAGCTGCATGATCTTGCGCTGCAGCTCGCCATTCTGTTGAATCAAGTTCTTCGTCTCCTCACGAAGAAACTCAACCGCCTCATGGTGCTCATCGGCGTCGAGCACCGCCTCGGTATGGAGGTCGTCCATAGCCTACAGAAGACGCGACTGCCGGGCCATGACCGGATCACGCACGGAGTGAACTCCGAGGTAGATGCTACGGTGGGTGCCGGGAGTACGCTTCGGCACAAGCCGGGAGGACGAGTTCTGAAGACGATCATCGTAGATCATCCTCAGCTCCATGAGGGCCTGGAGGGCGACTCGTTGGCACGCGACGTCGAAAGTCGGGCCTCCAAGCGTGGTGGTGTAGGGCGGCAGATGCTCTCCGGAGCCATGGACGGTGAGGGAGACGTCACAAGGTCCGGCGAACTCGTCGGGGTATACTCCTTGGAATTCGGGCTCGAAGAGGAACCCGAGGAAGGTGAGCATCATACGGAGCTCCCGAACGAAGCCCTCGTAGTGGTGGCAGTAGCTGTGGACTTGATAGACAGGCATCTACAAAACAGCAAGTTGAATAAAAGTGAGGGGAGGAATAAAGTTTATAAAGTAGATTTTCGAGAAATAATTTATTGCAGCTAATGGCTAGGCGGGTCTGTTTGGCTTCCTACAGTCAAGTCGGCTCTGATACCATCTTGTGGCGCCCCGATTTACCGAAATCGGAACATTATTGAATTTCATAAGAAAAACAATAATACAAGAGGTTCATCATGCGACAATCGTACATACGACAATATTCATGGTACACAGACCATATTTATTACATCAGAGTTTTAATAAAAACAATAATAAAGATAATTAAAATGCATGGCGAATGCCTTCTTCAGGATCTTTGCTTGACTGGGTCGCTACTCCAGACCGTCTTCATAGTAGGCATCCTCTGTGGGGTCCAACGGGTATGAGTACAAAAAGTACTCAACAAGCCACCGCAAATGCAAGTAATAATGCATGATAATAAACAAGGAAGGGCAATGGCTAACAGTGCGGAAATATACATTTTCAGTTATTGCATTTAGTGTAGTCAAATTTAATCATGCGGAAAAGTAAACATGAGCATCAACAACGTCATCTGACTCGAGGAGTACGTTTTACCTCCTCGCACAACAGTCCTTACATGTCAAACCATCATGCACATACATATTCAAAGTAATCTAACTGTGGGATGTCACGCAACCCGCCCTTGACCGTTGGCTCGGCTTTTCGAAAAGATTTATGACTCTGATCAGAGATGTACTACTGTACCCACAAGGCACGCACTCATCCCGAACGAGATGACCCATACCATGGGAACTCGTGCCAAAACTTCAGCATGAAATGCTCCAAGCGATAACCACCCGCTCTAGGTTTCGCCGACGCGCCGGGCCGCATCCCGGCTAACGTCGCACCCCCTTTTGCGCCACATTGGTACAAGTCACCCGCACGTGCTACTTGACCCATCTCCAAATGGTGGCCTAGGTTTGGAACAATCCATACCTTAGTTAGGACTTACCCACTAGAATTGTGGTTAGTATGGAAGTGTATTGCAATGGATCCCTCAGACCGGTCCTTATAGTGCCCCAGGTGCTACCGACCAATGCCCTAGCTTGCACCCGGAACCCGCGAGATTAAAACGTACCGCTTTGACCAGATCCGATGGTGCGGATTAGATCGCGCACGTGGAGCAACTAGCGCCGCTCGATCGCGATCGTGCGGTCGGGATTGAATCCAACACGGCACGGGTACTCAACCCGTGCCGGTCATCTTCTCCGACGACGGCGAGCGGGCCAGGGGCCACGGCGAGCGATGGCGGCCCTAGCTAAGCCTAGAAATGGAAAAAGGACGCTACGGCGGTCACTACGGTACCTTCTACGGCGATGAAGGACGGCGGGCGGTGATCGGCGGTGAGGGTAGACGCGGTGGGCTCCTCGGGTACTCGACGGCGACGGCGATCCGGTGATCTCCTTGGCCAGCGAAGGGGTGGCCGAGGTTGGGGCGGTCCTTGTGGTCGCAGCGGTGCGGTCGGCGAGGACGGAGGGGGACTCCGGCGACGGCGAGCGATGGCTGGAGCGAGGGCGGTGGTGGTGCGCTAAAAATCGAAGCGAGGGCGCTCTGTTTGTCTTCACAGCGAATGGTCGTGGGGTCGGACGCGGTGGAGGCCATAGGGTTAAATAGGGGTACTGGTGAGGGCTAAAGGGTGTCGTATACAAGGAAAGCTGAGGGGGCGATTTACTCGCCGGCGAGGGCTCGGCCATGCACGCGCAGCGTTGATCCCGTGGCTTAATGGCGTGGGTTAACGGGGGAAAACGGCCAAGAGAACGCGGGGGACCGATTAATGGCGTCGAATTAAAGTGGGAGGGGCCAGCGAGGCGGATCCGAGGCGGGGGTCGTCGGCCGGCGGAATTTGGGGGCGGAGGCGGGAGGTAGACGACGGGTCTGACAGGCGGGGGCCACTGGCCAGCGGGCGTGAGCGCGCGAGCAAGAGAGCTGACGGGTGGGGCCGAGGCGTCGGGCGCGCGCGTGAGGGAGGCGATCGGTGCCGACAGGTGGGGTCGGGCTGTCAGCCAGAGGCGGGCGAGGGTGACGGGCTGGGTCGGCCGGGAGAGAGAGAAAGGAGGAGGGAGGCCCGTTACTGTTTCCAAAACTTTTCTGAATAAAAATAATTCCAGAAATTGGTTTAAAATAATAGGGCTACTTCCAAAGTTGATAAAAATTTATAAAAATTCTCAAAAATATTTCTTGGTCTTGGGAGTTTATACAAAAATTTTCAGCTCTTGGTTTGGTCATTAACTCTATGTTGTAGTTAAAAAGGGTATAAAAGGGTATTAAAGGTATTTTCAGAAATATAAAATCCAGGAAATTGAATTAAATAATATTTTTATTGTTTTGGAAATTTGGGGTGTTACAGTTCTCATGGCGTCTCTTTGATCTTGTTAGTTCCACTGCGTTACGCTGTACGGGCCTGATTTTTGTAACAAGTGGTATCAGAGCCATGGATTGAGAAGATCAAGTTGGAGGCACGATGATGTTCCTTAATTGCGCGGGATTACACAAGGCGCAGGATGATGGAGCGTGTGTCAGCGATCGATGACTCGGTCGGTGGGATTGGAGCACTTCGAGCGGGTGGTTTGAACCGTCCAATGAGCTGCGATCAACTAGGATCAGACCAGACGTGGAGAGATTAAGTTGATTTGTGCTTAAGCTATTGTTCGATGGTGGGTCGGTCAGATGTGACGCC